>CM077159.1:104991294-105446187 GCA_039583875.1 Platanthera guangdongensis
CAGAGACAAATTGCTTGCGGGTAACGGGGTCAAAGCAACAATAACCTTTCTGAGTGGGAGAGTACCCCAGAAAGACACATTTAGTTTACCGCAGGGAGAGTTTGTCGCGGGTGGCAGAGGGAGCATGCATAAAGGCTGTGCAGCCAAAGATACGGAGAGGAAGAGGAAAGGGTTCTTTGCCCGAATAGAGAATGGAAAAAGGAGTTTGACCACGGAGAACGGTGGAGGGAATGCGATTGATGAGATAGCAAGCGATGAGAACAGCATAGCCCCAGTAGGAGCGAGGGACATGCATTTGCGTGAGCAGAGTGCGAGCGACATCAAGGAGGTGATGGTTTTTGCGTTCCGCTACTCCATTTTGTTGGGAGGTGTAAACGCAACTGGTTTGATGAATAATCCCATGTTGCGTGCAGAAAGAGGAAAAAGCTTGACTGAGATATTCTTTTGCATTATCCGAGCGTAAGATTTTAATGGAGATATCAAACTGAGTTTGAATGGAATGGTAAAAGGATGTCCATACATCAAAAAGTTCAGAGCGGTCGCGTAAGAGATATACCCAAGTATAGAGAGAAAAGTCATCAGTGAAAGTAACAAAATAGGAACTACCCCGACCAACGGTAAGGGTAGGAGCAGGACCCCAGATGTCAGAGTGAACAAGATCAAACGGACGGGTAGAACCACAATCTTGCTTTGGAGGAAAGGAGGAGCGGTGATGCTTGCCAAGTTGACATGCGTCACAATTAAGAGGAGGATGATGTGGAGGGAGGTGGGGCAGAAGCTGGCGAAGAAGTCGGGGAGGAGCATGACCAAGGCAAAGATGCCATTGGAGAAGATCTATAGAGGAGGAGGAGAAGGCGGATAGAGCAGAGACATTGTCGAGGATGTAGAGGCCGCCGCTCTCAGTCTCAGTAGCTATCGTCCGTTTAGAGTCCGGATCCTGAAAAGAACAAGAAGTAGGAGTGAATGTGACGGAGCACCGTAGTTGCTTGCATTAAGAGGTAACCGATAATAAATTGCAAGGAAAATGTCTGCCATGCACAGAGAGGGAGTGACTTGAACCATTCCCGTCCCATTGACCGGGGAGGGAGAGCCATCAGCAACGATGACCGGGGGAAACCGATCATGTGTTTCTAGATGAGTGAAAAACCGAAGATTGCCTGTCATATGATTTGAGGCACCAGAGTCGATCAACCATCGTCCACGAGTAACAGCATGGGCACTACCAGAAGAGGTGACCACCAAGGCGGACAACTTGGAGGTGGAATCCATTGAAGAGAGACGATGAGAGAACAGGAAGCAGCGATGACAACAACAAGTCGCAAGCCGGGCGAACAGAAGCAGGCCGCGTGGCTAGGAAGGCCGCAGGCAGGAGAAAACAGGTCGGACATCAAAAGAGAGGCCGCAACGACTAGTAAGCAGGAGCGGCTAGAAGGAAACAAGGTCGCGGTGACCACTAAACAGGTCGCAGTGACTAAGAGGAGGAGAGCGGTGATAACAGGTCGATGCGACTTAAGGACAGGTCGCGACAACGAAGAAGAGCAGCTAGGGAAGAGAAGCAAGGAGAAACAAGCCGCGCGAACAGTTCAGCGGTCAGAAGAGAAGGCAAGCCGCGAAGACAGGTCGCGGAAAGCAGAAACAAGCCGTGCGAATAGGGCAATGGTCAGAGGAGGAATCAATCCGCGAAGACAGGTCGTGGAAAGAAGAATAAAGTCGCGAGAATCAGAAAGCACACACAATTAGGAGGAAAAGACCATTTCCTCTGATACCATGTTAAAAACGAACAGAAAACAAACCGGAAGTGGTTTAACAGAAACGTTATTATCCCAAAAAGGTATCAATTACAATGGTATAGCCTCTCATTTGTAGAATGAAGGAGATGAGAGAGATTACAAATAAGCAATGTGAGACTAAAAGTTTACAAGTATATGCGGCTTTACAAAATGACAAACCAGACAAGTCGTGCGGTTAGACAAACCGGCTAACCGCCCGACCACACCCAGGATGAGAGAACAAGCACCCTAGAGGCCAAGTTGTCACAGGAGACCGCTAGACCGCCCGGTCTCTAAGTCGTCTGAGACAAGCCGCCTGACCGCTGGGACACCAAACTGCAACAACCCAGCACACAGACCTGCTAGGAGAAACCGCCAGAGGATCATTTATATATTTTTTTAGAATTATAACGAGGCCTCCCGTAATGTTTCTGGAATTAATGATCAATATTTATTTTTTTGGATATCTACAACTTTCATGTGGACCAGTTTTTGATTTTAAGCCGTTTAGGCCTCCAATTTGCGCCGGAAAAAAAACACGCATGGAACGAGTTGTCCGTACAGATTTTTGGCTTGATTTTTTTCGGGGCCTAAATCGGCGGTCTAAACTGCATCAAATCAAAAAGTGTTCAACAAGAAAGTTGTAGATCTCGTCGAGATCTACAACTTTTATGTTTATCATTGTTTAATATGATGTCATTTATTCCCCCAATTTGGCCCCCGAAAAAGGTCACGCCAATCCCGGGCATCCGTGCAGATTTTTGGCGTGACTTTGTCAAATCGGGGGTGTAAACTGCTTCAAATCAAAAAGTGTTCAGCATGAAAGTTGTAGATCTCATCGAGATCTACAGTTTAATGTAACATTTCTTAATATGATGCCGTTTAAGACCACAATTTGGCCCCCGAAAAAAGTCACACCGATCCCGGGCATCCGTACATATGTTCGGCGTGACTTTTTTCCGGGGCCAAAACGAGGGTTTAAATTGTTTCAAATCAAAAAAAGTGTTCAACATGAAAGTTGTACATCTCGTCAAGATCTATAACTTTAATGTTGAACACTTCTCATGAAAATGTACGTATAATAATAATTTGGACAAATTATAATAATTGCTAATTATTTTAAGAAATAATCTTAGACCTTAAGTTAAATATTTGGAGAGTTCTTGTTCATACACTCATATGAGCTCATGTGATCTACGTGTTACCAGACCTTAAATGCGGCGCTTAAGCCTTTCATTCTGCGTGGTGTCTAGCCCTAAGGTTGGAGGATCGAAACCTCCCTCCGATACCATTTGTAAGACCCTCCTCCCAGAACACAAGACATGGCTGAGGGGAGTCTTATGCCCAGAACAGTCGCCTTGTGGTAACGCCGAAACACAGGTCGACCGATACTATAAGAGGCATATCCTGCCAGCTAACAACAATATCATCCATGCCAACCCAACATAAACAATATATATATATATATAAGTCAAAATCCACACAAGTATATAAGTCCAAACAAGTACAACAATAATAAGAAGCTACAACATTTCTTTAATATCAGAGTACACCAAAATTGCTACAATCATGAGTCTCTCAAACACTCACATCTGTAACTGACGATAGTGAAGGTAACGTCGTATCAGGCCATGTCACCCTGGCCTGGCTACCCTGGTCTGAGACGATGCCGAGACGGTCACCGCCCACGACTTAGTCCCCCAGTTGTATGTCGAGACGGACGGCAGCTCCACCTCCAATGCGAGGAGTGAAAAGATGTCAAAGTCTGGGACCTCCCCGCCTCTTTTTTGTCTTCTCTTATACTTGTAAATATTTTAATTTCTTTTGTGATAGTGAAGTGTTTCCTATGATAGTGTTTTTTTTCTATAATGTGCAAAGAGAATTTTATTATAACCTCTCGCACTTCTTACTTCATTGAACCTTACCCTGCCATTTCGCTTGATTAGTTATTTCAAAACGCTAGTCCCTGGGCTTCTCCTCGCCCCTGCCACGTGTGAGGTTGTCTACCCCTTTGC
The DNA here is from genome assembly GCA_039583875.1 of Platanthera guangdongensis. NCBI lineage: Eukaryota > Viridiplantae > Streptophyta > Magnoliopsida > Asparagales > Orchidaceae > Platanthera > Platanthera guangdongensis. The sequence continues at coordinate 104,995,079 of CM077159.1, forward strand.
TCCCCTCTAGCCGCGAGATCGGCCCAGCATCGTAAACCTTGGAGATCAACTGCTCCTCATGACAGGTCCCTCATTTTTATGCTAGGCATGTGCCTTTGATAGTGAACACCCACTCGCTACGAGACCACCCATGCCAAGTGTCAGTTGGAGACGCTCCTCCTCCTTGGCCTACTCTTCAACTCTCTCATTTTCTCAGAATTCTCTACCAATTTCTTGACGAATATGGACACCTCTCTCCGTGAGCTCCTACCACTTGACTTGCCTCCGAGTGAGCCCACAGCCCTACTAGCTAGACGAGAACCTTGTCAATGGGTCTGCTCGGGGTCTCCTCTCCAAATCACCTCTAAACACCGAGTGAGCCTATAGCCCTTCCAGCTAGATGAGAGCCTGGTCAGGGGTTCTGCTCAGGGTCTCCTTTCCAAATCAACTCCAACCACCGAGTGAGCATACATCCCTGTCAGCTAGATGAGAGCCTGGTCAGCGGGTCTGCTCGGGGTCTCTTCTCCAAATCACCTCTAACCACTGAGTGATCCTATAGCCCTGCCAGCTAGATGAGTGCCTGGTCAGCGTGTCTACTCGGGATCTCCTCTCCAAATCACCTCCAACTACCGAGTGATCCTACAGCCCTGCCAGCTAGATAAGAGCCTGGTCTGCGGGTCTACTCGGGGTCTCCTCTCCAAATCATCTCCAACCACCGAGTGAGCCTACAGCCCTACCAGCTAGATGAGAGCCTGGTCAACGGGTCTGCTCGGGGTCTCCTCTCTGAACCATCTCCAACCATCGAGTGAGCCTACAGCCCTGCCAGCTAGAAGAGAGCCGGGTCAGCGGGTCTGCTCGAGGTCTCCTCTCCGAACCATCTCCAACCACCGAGTGATCCTACAACCTTGCCAGCTAGATGAGAGTCTGGTCAGCAGGTCTGCTCGGTGTATCCTCTCTGAACTATCTCCAACCACCGAGTGAGCCTATAGCCCTGCCAGCTAGATGAGTGTCTGGTCAGCAGGTCTGCTCGGGGTCTCCTCTTCGAATCATCTCCAACCACCGAGTGAGCCTGTAACACCCCAAAGCCCATTTTTGGTTCAGGTTTGGGTGACACGGCTTTGGACACGGGCGTGTCCCAGGGCATGTCCTTCTCGGGTTGAGCAGTTGGGTGTGTGGTCGACGATCGTCGAGTGCAGGGTACACGGCCTGTGACACGGGCGTGTCACAGGGCATGTCCAGGCGGGAATGCGTGTACTGGTGGACACGGGTGTGTCCTGGTGTACACGGCCTGGGACACGGGCGTGTCCCATGGCCGTGTCCTTCTCGGGTGAGATGGGATTATGCTGTGCGAAGTATACGACTATTGGACACGGGCGTGTCGGGCATGATACGGGTGTGTAGGGTGTGACACGGGCGTGTCACACGACCGTGTACTGGTTGGATTTGAGTCGGTTGACTGTCGCTTAAGTGACACGGCCTGTGACACGGGCATGTCACAGGGCGTGTCAGGCCATGTTCATCCTTTTTCTGTGCAAATCAGGGCCATCCATTTCCTTATCCTGGATCCAGTAGTCTAGGCTCCTTCCATGTGGATACAGGCCGAGGAATGAGGATATAATCCCTTCATTCTCATCATCTTCTTCTTCTTCTCAGTCTCAAAGAGAGAGAAAGAGAGAGGGAGAGCTAGAGAGGGAAAGGAGGAAGGAGAAACCAGCTGCTGGAGGAGCTGTGGAGTGCGGAGTGCGGAGCGAAGATCCGAGATTGGATTCGTGAAGGCAAAGTCGAGGCGGTGACTTCCATCAATCTATGTCATGGCTTCGAAGCGATCTTCATGGGTAACGATCTCCTTCTTGGACATCGAAGTCCTTTCTTTATGCATGTGCATGGGATCCTCCACCAAGAGGTGGATATCGCAAGCGATTCCTTGGTTGCATTTGGAATTAGAGCCGAAAGTGTGGAGTATGGCATAGGCATACTGTGTGAAGCCCATCTGGACGGGTAGTCTGGATTGGTGATGATTCTGGGTAAACCGGAGAATACTCCGTGGATTTGATGATATAAAAGGTTATGCTTTGTTGGAATGGATGTATGGATGTGTTTATGAATGTATGGAGGCTTTGAGTTAGCTCCTGGTTGTGATGAGAGGTCAATTGGTAGCACGTCTGGGGAGCGCGGATAAACCCGACCTGCTACACCACTCGGGTGGGTTGATCTGGATAGATGAGGGATCGATTGGTGGCAACGCTTGGGGATCCGAGCTAAACTCGGCTTGCTGCACCACATGGGTTGGTCAATCGGAAATATGTGATGGGTCGATTGGTGGTAATGCCTGGGGAGCACGATAAACCCGCCTTGCTACACCACTTGGGTGGGTCGATCTGCTCTGGTTGTTTGTGGATGCTGTAAGGTAGTACCTCTGAGTGGTATAGACGGAATGTCGCCAGCGTGCGGGATTGGTGGACTAGGATTGAACCTCCCAACCTGCAAGTGAAGGACCTCTGATCGGTGGTATACGACTGGAATGTCCGGTACACCAAAAAGGTGCCTTGAGTGCACGGAGCGTCTGGTGGATACCGACATTTGTGATATTGTTATGATTGGTAGCTTGATAGAGATTGTTATAGCAATGCATACAAAGAAGGAACCACTGCCCCGGGTAAGGGATAGGGTCGTTATAATTGGTCAGCTAATGCTGACCGTTACTTTGTTTCCCGCTCTTGGTTGGATATCGAATTGCAGGTGTTGATGCTGGAATTAACTTGAGCAGAATGGAGGCTTGCTGCTAAAGGCCCTTGAAGGCCGTGTGAAGAAAGCATGTTTGGATTTCATGTGTGGCCGGTCTGCGTGCCGATGTATGAAGTTGTACATTTGTGTAAAGAGAAACTTGTAAGGCCATAAGTCCATGGGTGTGTGTTGTATACATTCCTGAGTTTGATATATAAATATGGAGTTTGTATATTAGTGGACATTCATTGAGCTGAGTTCAGCCAACTTACAATGCTGCACTAGAATGTTTTGAGTTAGGGTACGAGTAGATGTTGATTTCCACACATAATTCCATCGCTTGTCTGTGAGAAATGGCATGGGGCCCCGGCCGGACGCACCGTCATATTCCATGTGACGAGTGGGGGAATTACAGATCCTATAGCCCTGCCAGCTAGATGAGAGCCTGGTCAGTGGGTCTGCTCGGGGTCTCCTCTCCGGACCACCTCTAACCACCGAGTGAGCCTACAACCCTGCCAGCTAGATGAGAGCCTGGTCAGCGGGTCTACTCGGGTTCTCCTCTCAAAATCACCTCCAACCACCGAGTGAGCCTACAGCCATGCCAGTTAGATGAGAGCCTGGTCAGCGGGTCTGCTCGGGGTCTCCATGCAGCTGTTTTCACATTTCACCTTTAATGTCATGAAAAGAGACACCTGCGATTTCATCATATCATAAGGTCACATCCAAATTGCAAGTATTGAATAATAAAAATGCAATGAACAAAATGTGTTACGGATAAAATCTTTTTAAGTCATCTCCACTTCGGGCACGATCAAGGGGTACCCCGTCCACATCCTGGAGGTGGTACCCTCCCGACTTCAAGACCTCCCTTACTACAAAAGGACCCTCCCAATTTGGATTGAGCTTTCCTACGGAGGCCCCTCTACCTGCTGCATCCACCTTCTTGAGAACCAGATCACTCTTTTGAAACTGTTTGATCCTTATATGCTTGTCAAAGTATCTCGCCACCCGGCTCCTAACCTCCTCCTGTCGGATCACTGCCAAATCCATGAGCTCCTCCACGAGATCAAGAGAAAGTTTTTGCTCCTCCATGTTCTCTGTCATCCATCCTTCGTCTCCCTCTCGTGCAACAGCTACTCTTGGTGATGTGACCTCGAACGTTACTGGTAGGACAGCCTCCGAGCCATGAGAGAGCTTAAAGGGGGGTCTCTCCTGTGGCGGTGTTTGGTGTGGTTCTCAAGGCCCATAGGACTGAAGGGAGCTGTCCCACCCAGCTCCCCCTCAGGTTCTCCACTTTCTTCTTCAAAAGGTTAACAATGATCTTATTTACTGCATCCACTTTTCCATTGCTCTGCGGGTGATGAATCGAGGCAAAGCAGAGATCTATACCCAGACGGATGCAGAAGTCCACGAATTCTCTACTAGAAAATTGCGGTCCATTATCGGTCACAATGGCCATCGGTAGCCCATGCCGGTAGATGATCTCTCTCCATACAAAATTTTTGACCACATGTGAAGTAACCTTGGCCAATGCCTTCACCTCCAGCCATTTTGAAAAGTAGTATACCATGACTAGTAGAAATTTCCTTTGGCCACTCGACTGGGGAAAAGGACTCACCAGGTCTAGCCCCCATATAGCGAAGGGCCAGGGAGCCGTAATGGTTCATAACCTCTAGGCTGGAAGGAGTTGGAGGGGGGCGAACTCCTGACACTTTTGACATCTTTTTGCAAACTCATCTGCATCTTTCCTGAGGGTAGGCCAGAAGTACCCCTGTCTCAACACCCTTCCCTCCAAAGTCCGGATTCCTGAATGACTGCCACATTTTCCTGAGTGAATTTCCTTCAAAACCCTTAGAACCTCTTCCTCTGACACACATCGAGCCAACAGGCCCGATAGTGTCTTACGGTATAAAGCCCCATCTTTTAGCAGGTAGTGCGGCTCCTTGTACATGGCACGCTTCTTATTGAGATCGCCCAAGAGCAGTTGCCCCGAGGTCAAAAAGGTGATGAAGGGGTCCATCCAAGACCCTTGTTGGCTTATCTCCCCGAGTTCACCCTCTTCTATGGACGGCCTAAAAAGCTCTGTTATCAATCCTCCGGCCCGGGGCCATACTTGGCAAGTTGATCAGCCTGAGTACTCTCCTTCCTCGGGACGTGTCGAATTGAAAAGCTTCGGAATTGCCTGATGACGTCTTTGACCTTCCATAGGTACAACTAGAGGGTGGGCTCTCTTGCCTCAAAATCCCCTTTGATCTGGCCCGCGACCACCATGGAATCCTTCGTGACCTCAATATCTTGTATGCCCAGCTCGCGAGCTAACCGGAGTCTTGCGATGATTGCCTCATATTCCGCTTGGATGTTGGTGATTATGAAGTGGATCTTGAAGGCCTGCTAAATCCTGGTCCCCTCTGGACTTACCAAGACCATTCCCCCTCCAAAGGAATTTCTTCCCGACTCCCCATCGACCGTCATCTTCCAAGCCACTCGAGGGTACGCTTCAGTCTCTTGGACCTCAACTACGTAGTCCACCAGGAAGTCAGCCTCCGCTTGTGCCTTGATGTCAAGCCGAGGAATAAAAGCGAGGTCAAATTCACTGAGCTCTATCGACCACTTGGTCAGCCTCCCAGAGTGCTCCACCCCCTCCAAAATGTGACGGAGGGGGTGATCTGTCACCATCAGAATAGAGTGAGCCTGAAAATATGGCCTGAGCTTCCTAGCCGAGATGATGAGGGCAAATGCTAATTTCTCAAGAATGGGGTACCCGAGCTCTGCCTTCTTTAGGATCCTGCTCATGTAATAGATCGGAAATTGCTTCCTCCCGTCCTCTCGCACAAGAACCGAGCTCACAGCCCCAGTCCCTACTCCCAAGTATAAGAATAAGACCTCTCCTTCCCTCGGCCCCTGGAGTAAAGGCATCTGGGTGAGCTGTTGCGTTAGAGCCTGAAAAGTCTTCTCACATTTGGGGGTCCATTCTAATGGGTACATTGGAATATATGTACCTGATTTGAAGAAGCCTCACCCTACTTAATGATATACATCAAGTTGTATTTGATGTGCTTTGAGTTTATTTGTGCAGGTTAAGTAACTGCAGGATTATAGGAAAAGTTTCTAAGTCCATGTGTCGACACCTAGAAGAAAACTTTCAACACTTAAGAAGGCTTGTGTCGACACCTAGAGAAACTGTGTCGACATTTGGAGTAAATGTGTCGACACCAGGAAGGCAGAGTCGACACCAGAAGAAGAGTGTCGACACATACAGGCTATGTCGACACCCTGTGAACAATTATCAACATTATCTGTGTCGACACTTAGAGGCAGTGTCGACACCCAGAGAAACTTTGTCGACATCAAAAGTGTCGACACCAGGAGACTGTGTCGACACTCAGCAGACTTCAACAAAGTTAAAGTACATGTGTCGACACAAAAGAGATGTGTCGACACTCAGCAAAGTTTCAACACATGAAGGCATATGTCGACACAAAGGAGATGTGTCGACACTTAGCAAAGTTTCAACACATGAAGGCATGTGTCGACACAAAGGAGATGTGTCGACACTTAGCAAAGTTTCAACACATGAAGGCATGTGTCGACATAAAGAAGATGTGTCGACACTTAGCAAGTTTCAACACAAGAAGTTGTGTCGACACAAAGGAGTTATGTCGACACACATCAGAAATCAACTAAGTATTGAAGAAGAAGTACTTGTGTCGACACACTCAATCAGTATCGACACATTCAACAGAAGGCTTGTGTCGACACACAGGATCAGTGTCGACACATTCTGAAGAAGCAGTGTCGAGAAGCTGTTACAACAACACAAGGAGTTGTGTCCACACCATCAAGGCTAGTGTCGACACTTAGTCTACTTGTGTCGACACATAGTCTATTTGTGTCGACACATAATGACTATCTGTCTCAATACTTTCAGACAGTGACAGAGATTTCAAGAAGTGACTGGATGACTTGACAGCTGCCATTTCAACCGGTCAAATGCAACTGTCAGAGCTGTCAGAAGGTTGTTAGAAACCGGATCAGCCGGTTACCTTGGAGGAAGACTATTTATAGACCATTCTCCTTCGACAAAAAATAATCAATGAATTGAAAAACAACAAAATAAAGAAGAAGACCTTCAAGAGAAGATCTAAGAAGTTAGAGAGAGAGAGCTACTTCTAAGAAGAACAGCTGTTGAACCAGGCTGAAAAGTAAGTTTCAGATTGAGATCTGATTATCAAGACAGAAGTTGATAGAAGATCATCTTCAGAGGAGACTCAACCCTACTGTGTTCCAATTCAAGAAGCTTTGAAGAAAGCCAAGGGAGGTTGATCTCTGCAAAGTTCTTTCAAGAACTCATCAAGAAGCCAATCAACTCATCTCTCTCTTTCAGAGTTGTGGTTAAACACATTGTAAACTTTATTTTCTGTAGGATTCTAAGGGATCTGAGCTGTAAGACTATTTTATAAAGGCTGAGGTAGGGCTATTGTGCCTGAGTGTAGGAGATTCTATTCTCTGATTGTAGGTCTTGATTGAAGGCTGAGGTAGGGTTGTTTAGCCTGAGTGTAGGTATTGGTGAAGACTGAGTGGTAAGGCTTTGTGCCTGAGTTGTAGGAGTGGGGACACTCTGAGTTATAGGAACCTGTTTGGGGTTCTGAGTTGTAAGATCTGAGGATCTGAGAAGAAGTGGAGAAGTTAGGCCGAATCTAGTACACTACTAGATAGGCGAAGGGGGAAAGTGGATGTACCCAGACCTTGGGGAACCACTATAAATCCTGTGTGCACTCTGTGTACGTGTGATTGTATGGTTGCTGTGTTGTGATAATTGTAGAATTGCATTTACTGTATATTATTTCTGCCTTTAAAGTTAAAAAGATAAAGGTCACCTATTCAACCCCCCCCCCTAGGTGATTAGGCACTAGTTCTTTCAAGTGGTATCAGAGAGTGGTTGCTCAAAAAGAGACATAACAGTCTTAGTAAGATCCTTTAGGCAGAATCAGAATAATCAAGATTCAAGAAAATGGGTTCTATTGAGAATCACAAAGAGCTGGGGTCCATGAAATTGCCAATCTGTAGAAAAGAGATTTTTGGCATATGGAAAGAGAGGGTTAGACTCTTTATGGAAGCATCTGACTCAAGAATATACATCACAGTCAAAGAAGGGTCATATGTGCCAATGAAAGTATCTATTCTGGATGCAAATCAGAGAACTCCCAAAGACTATTCAGAAATGACTAAAGATGAAATTATTCTGGCCACTATGGACAAGAGGGCCCAGAATATTATTGTTAGTGCAATTGATGATGCAACATTTCAGAATTTAATTCATTGTAAAACTTCTAAAGAAATGTGAGACACATTAATAGTCTATATGGAGGGATCAGAAGAAGGAAGACAAGACAGGAAGTCTTTGTTAAATCAAGAATATGAAAGCTTCAGACAAGGAAAGTCTGATAGCATTACTGAATGTTACAAGAAGTTCTATAGGATTGTCAATGAATTGATGTCCTATGGAAGAGAATTCAACAACTATGAGCTGAATGACAAGTTCTTAATATCCCTGACTAAGGACTGGGATACAAAAATTTGTGCCATTAGGGAAATGGCCAAACTAGCTGACATACCTCCTCCAACTTTGTTTGGAAAACTGTTATCTTATGAGATGCAGTTATTGGAAAGAAAGGAGGAAGAGAAGACTACTAGAGTGGAGCACAAGTAAAGATCTGTGGCCTTCAAGACTGAAGCCACTAGGAAATATAGAAGAAAGTCTCCATCTCCACCTCAAATAGTTGCTGAGGCTGAGACAGATAATTCAGTAAGCAAGAATTCAGATAGCAGTGAAAGTGATGAAGAATTTGCTGCTTTTACAAGACATTTTCAAATGTTTCTGAAGAAGAAGCAGTGGAGGTCTAAGCCATCCACTTCACCGACAAAAGATGACTACTATCAGAACAGGAATTCATCAAGGATTGACAGAAGAAAGTCCAAGCCAAGCAAAGCTACATCTTCAAAGATTGTATTCTATTGTTGCAATAGACAAGGACATGTAGTGGCTGACTGTCCTAAAAAGAGGAAAGAGTCAACTGACAGAAAGAAGACACAGTTTAAGAGCAAAAAGGAAAAGTCCTTTGTTGCCAAGAAAGACAAAAGTTTGACTAATCAGTCATCTTCAGAAACAGATTCAAAAGCTGAAGCCTATATTCGTTTATTTGCTGAAGAGGAAGAAGATGAGTTCATGCAGCTAATGAACTCAATTTATGAGCATGAAGACATTCAGTGCAAGGGATTCATGGCCTTATCTGAAGGAGACAAAATACAGGATCAGTCTGGACCAAGTAAGGTACAAAGTTATTCTTCCAGTTCAATTTCTTGTACTGAGTCAGAATCAGATACATCTGCATCAAGTGATGTGGGTGGGTCTGAATCTAAAGGAGATATTCATCAGTTGATTGATGAATATAGGGACTTGTTGTAGGCCTTGAAGAAACGCAAAACCTTAGCCAAAACTCAGGCAAAGCAGATTGCTAGTCTTAAATTGGCTGCTGCTGATTCATACAAGTTATTTGATCAGAAACTGAATGAAATAGGCAGGGTGAAGAACATTACTGTTATTCAGATGGGTACTATTACATTTAAGAATGATCAAATTAGAAATTTGGAGGCTAGACTTCAGAAGGAGAGAGAGATTGTAGCAAGTTTTTCTAAACCAAAATCTGTTTTACCTTTGATAGATGAGTTTGTACCTCATAAGGGTAAAACTGGATTGGGGTTTACAAAACCTGCCTGGACAGTAAAGTTCAAATCTAAGGGCAAAGGCCCAGCACTAAACAAGAAGGCTGCAGTATAAAATTCAGCCAGGGTTGTACCTAAACAAAGGTACAACAGGTTTGAGTGCTGGTGTTGTGGCAAGATAGGCCACTTTGCCATAGATTGTTGGCACAATTCTAGTGTCAAGGAGAGTAGCAAACTACCTATTATAAGAGCTACAGGTAGTTTTGTTAAAAGTCAAACTAACCTGCACCAAGGACCCAAGAATTATTTGGGTTCTAAGGTTAAGTAATCTGTTTTGCAGGTGAGTCCAAGTGGCCATGCCCCCATATGGTACTTGGACAGTGGATGTTCTAGGCACATGACTGGAACTAGGGGATTGCTGAAGGACTATATATCAATCAAGGATGGTCCTAAAGTTACCTTTGGTGGTTCAGAAAAAGGAATCATCAAAGGCTTTGGTAACATTTCTAGTAACCAAATTATAATTACTCAACTGGCTTATGTAAAGGGTTTGAAATATAACCTCATTAGCATAAGTCAGCTGAGTGATTTAGGATATGACATCTCATTTGTCAAGGATGGTTGTCATATCAAAAGGTCAAGTGATCAAAAGATCATTCTGACAGGATATAGGAAGAGGAATGTCTACTGTCTTGACTTTGCATGTGAGAATAATGTTTCTCCTATTTATCTTGTAGCTGATGAGAAAGTCTCACATTGTGTTAAATGACACAAGAGGCTGGCTCATCTTAACTATAAGACAATTGGCCAACTCTTTAGCAAAGAGTTAGTGAGGAATGGTCCTCAGGTTAAGTGTATAAAGGATGAGATATGCTCAGCTTATCAAAAAGGCAAGCAGACCAAATCCACCTTTCATAGCCTTGAGAACAAAGATGCTGTGAGGTGTCTATACCTCTTGCATATGGATCTTTTTGGTCCTATGCCAGTTCACAGCCTAGGTAGGAAGGTCTACACATTTGTGGTTGTAGATGACTATTCAAGGTTTTCCTGGGTGTTCTTCCTTAGACAAAAATCTGAAACCCCAAGTATCTTATATAGTTTTGTTAAACAAATTCAGAATGAATTGAACAGTACAGTGGTCAAAATCAGAAGTGACTATGGTACTGAATTTCAGTCTGAAAGTATGGCAAAACTGTGTGAAGAATTTTGAATTTTTCAGAAATTTTCCTCACCAAGAACACCTCAGCAAAATGGTATTGCTGAGAGGAAAAATAGGACCTTGATAGAGGCTGGTAGAACCCTATTGAGTGACACATCTCTCCCAGAATATTTCTGGGCTGAGGCAGTAAACACTGCTTGTCATGTGATCAATAGGGCTACTGTCACCAAGAGCCACAAGAAGACCCCCTATGAGATTGTGAAGGGCAGAAAACCAAATTTATCCTATTTCAGGATCTTTGGTTGCAAGTGCTATATCCTTAACAATGGTAAGTCTTATCTAACCAAGTTTGCTGCCAAATCCCAAGAGGGGTTCTTTGTTGGGTACAACAATAATAGTAAGGCTTATAGGGTCTACAACTTGATTACTCAAGTTGTAGAAGAGTCTGTTCATGTAGTTTTTGATGAAGCTAGACTTATTAACAATGAATTGCCAAGAAGTGTTTGCAGCTGTACAGGTGTAACTGAAAGAATGGACAAGCTTACCTTAACAGAAGGTCCTTCTATAAGTCAGCAAGTGGAAGATGGTGGTTGTTGGCCAGGGGGAGTACAAGATACTCCTGATGCTGAAGAAGACCAAGAGGTGGAGTTAAATGAAAAGACTGAAGGTGTACAACCTGAAGACAGGCTGCCTCCAGCAAACAGACATTTAAAGGATCATCCAGCCAATCAAATAATTGGAGATCCCAGACAAGGGGTGCAAACAAGGAGCAGGAATCTAAGTACAGTTCTTTACTCCAGTTTTCTATCCCAAGTAGAGCCAAAGAAGTTTGAAGAAGCTATCCTAGACCCTCATTGGATTGAGGCCATGCAAGAGGAGCTGAATATATTCAAAAGATGCAAGGTCTGGGAACTAGTTCCTAAACCCAAGGACCACAACATTATTGGAACTAAGTGGATCTTTAGGAACAAGTTGGATGAGAATGGAATCATCATAAAGAATAAAGCTAGACTTGTTGCAAATGGATATAGGCAGGAAGAAGTTATTGATTTTGATCAAACCTTTGCTCCAGTAGCAAGACTGGAAGCAATAAGGATGTTCCTTGCTTATGCAACATATCAAGGATTTAAGGTATATCAAATGGATGTTAAGTCAGCTTTTCTGAATGGAAATCTGAAGGAAGAAGTCTATGTAGAGCAACCATCAAGTTTTGTTGATTCTCTTAATTCTGATTATGTTTATAGACTTAGGAAGGCTTTGTATGTGTTAAAACAAGCCCCAAAGGCTTGGTATGAAACCCTGTCTAGTTTCCTCATTGAGAACAAATTCTCAAGGGGGAAAATAGATAAGACTCTATTCCTTAGGGAATCCAGAGGCAAGATTATCTTAGTCCAAATATATGTTGATGACATAATATTTGGGTCTACAGAAAGTAGTCTTTGCAGAAAGTTTGCAAAACTTATGCAAGGACAATTTGAAATGAGTAGTATGGGGGAACTTAATTTTTCTTGGGTCTCCAAGTTAGATAGACTGAAGATGGATTATCCATATGCCAGTCTAAGTTCACCCTAGAGTTGATAAGGAAGTATGGTATGGAAATATCCACTACCATGAAAACTCCTATGGGGTCAAACATGTCTCTAAGCAAAGATGATGCAAGAAAACCTATAGATGAAACTTTGTATAGAGGGATAGTTGGCTACCTACTATATTTGACTGCTAGTAGACCAGATATCATGTATGCTACATGTGTCTGTGCTAGGTACCAAGCTTGCCCTAAAGAATCTCATTTAACAGCAGTCAAAAGAATTTTGAGATATCTTAAGGGCACACCTTATCTAGGCCTTTGGTACCCTAGGAATGGAGATTTTGAACTGACAGGTTATTCAGATGTAGATTTTGCAGGCTGCAAGGAATATAGGAAGAGTACCACAGGAACCTGTCAATTTCTAGGTGGAAGGCTGGTGTCATGGAGTAGCAAGAAGCAAACCAGTGTGGCTATCTCCACAGCAGAGTCAGAGTATGTGGCTGCAGGAAGTTGTTGTGCTCAACTTCTATGGATTCAACATCAGCTAGAAGATTATGGTATTCAAGTAAGTTGGACACCTTTATTTTGTGATTCTACTAGTGTCATTTCTATTACAAATAATCCTGTCTCCCATAGTAGGACTAAGCACATAGAAATTAAATACTATTTTCTAAGAGAACAAGTGGAAAAAGAAGACATTTCCCTAGAGTATGTTAAGACAAATAATCAGTTAGCTGATATGTTTACTAAGCTCTTAGATGAAACCAAATTCAATAAGTTTAAAATTGAATTAGCAATGATAAACTTAGAATAGTTTACAAAAAATTGGACAAGTAAAATAGTGTCGACACACAGAGTTGTCTATGTCGACACATAGAAGTGGTGTCGACATTTCAGAGAAATGGTGTCGACACATCTAGGAAGTCTGTGTCGACACTTCAGAGAATTAGTGTCGACACATGCAGTGTAAGTGTCGACACATCCAGGGTGGTGTCGACACTTAGGATTTACACAGAATTCGTCTAGTAGAGTCTCGACTAAGTGTCGAGCTGAGATATATAAGTGTCGACACATATATTCTGTCGACTATATTTGTGTCGACACATAGTTGTCGAGACATTAGCAGTAAGTGCCGACACTTTTCAATAGTGTCGACACATTTCAAGTATTTTGACGCGCCTTTTCACCTTCAATTTTAGAAAGGTATAAATAGGTCATCACCATTGTTTGTCGACACGCTCATCATAGTTTCGAGACCAAACTTGTGTGTCGACATCTCTCTTCTCTAAATTCAAAATTTCTTCAAACCCTAATGGCGCCCAAGCTAGAAGAGAACATTAATGAAGGATATGAGCTCGTGCGACATACCTTTGATGACGCGGAACCCGAAATCCAAGGTGTGGTAACCCTAATTGCCGAGACTGGATTAGAGTATCTTGTATCAGAACCAATCAAGATCTGGAAGAAGGAGGTCCTTGAATTCTTGAGTACAGCTACTCTTGATGATTCTGGACTCAAGATTAAGTCCAGAGTTCATGGGGCAAAGGTGAAGGTCACCCATAAGAATCTAAGAAAGATTCTACATCTCCCTAGAATAAAAGAAGAGGAAGATGTATCTGCTTCAAAGACAAGTGAGGCACTGGCATGGTGTGGACTTGATTCAAGCCTGAAAATAGGATCAGTTTTCAACAGGAAAGGCATGAACATGCAGGGCAAGGTTTTATCTGAGATAGTTGGCAAGGTAATACTGAGAAAGCCTGGTGGGCATGATAGAATTTCAACTCACATGTTCAGTTTGATGACAAGGATAATTTTCAAACTTAATACTGATTGGTCTGCAGTCATGTTTGATAAGATAAAAGGGAGCCTGAAGAAACCCAATCTGGGTAGAATTCTGAGTTTATACTTAGTTGGCAGTATCCCTGAAGTGATGAACCAAGCTGCTGGTTCTAAGATAAAACACATGAGAAGAATGGATGTAAGAATTTTCTCCAGGTGGGATAGAGTGCTGACAAAGGAACTGCCAACTCCAGAAAAGAAAACACCTCAGAAGAAGAAGAAGAAGACAGCCATTGTGACTCAAGAATCCTCAAGTAGCTCAGAGGAGCAAGTGATTTTTAGTTTTGATGATGAAGAGGGAAGAAATGCTGGACAGTCACCAACAAGACAGGAAGATGCTCAGAAGCAGGGGGAGCTACCATCAACTAGCCCTATTCACCTGGATCCACTCCAGGGGGAGCCTCTACATGTGGATGAGCCAACTCAATTAGAGAGTGAAAGGGCTACCCAAACCATTCTAGAGGTAATTACTGAAGTTAATCAATTAAATTTCCCTATTGAGGATGAAGTTTTGACTGTATCATTACTTGATGTTGATCAGCAAACACAGTTACATAGTGAACCACAAGATGTTATCATGGAGGACACATCAGTTGCTGATAAACTAGACTCAGTTGCTCCAGAGATAAGAGATTCTCCTGTACAGCCTCAACATGAGTTTACATTAGAAGAGCTGTTCCTTGATCTTGTACAGACAGACCTTGAGGGAGAGAAAGCATCTGTTGATGGGGAGAAGGTAAATCTTGAAGAGGAGCCTCTAGAGGAGCCTGATAGACAAGAGACTGAGGAGCATAGAAATGCTGAGGAGCTACCAAGGACTGAGAAGTATTTACATCCTAGTCCTAAGGATAGAGTAGATATTGCTAGCACTTCTGCTTCAGAGGATGAAGAGGCTGATAGAGCCAAGCAAAGAAAATTACAAGTTTTTAAGAGAAGGAGTCAAAGCTACAAGAAAGCTTTACAAACAGTTGCTCCACAACAAGCTCCAACAACTGATTATACTTAGTTCTCTGTTGGTGGCATTGCAAATCAAGATGGATGAGCAAAGAAAAGTTTTAGAAACTTATACAGATGAGCATCATAAGGAATTACAATTGTCCTTAGCTCAAGACATCAAATCTATGAGATTTGAAGTTAATCAAAACAAGAAGGAAATGACTGATTGTTTCCATAAATGAGGGAATGCAGTGGTCTATCTGGCCACTCATCAAGAGAATATAAAGAAACAGATTGATGACTTGGTAGTGAACAAGGATATGTCCTGGAAAACCAAATTAGAATGAATGACAATTTAACTGAATCACATAATGTGATAGTCACTAAAATACAGAATCTAGCTGCTGCTCAAACTACAGCAAGGACTGCTGCCAAGGCTGAATTTGATAAGCAATTATAAGACAGCCTAACTGCTGTTAAAACTGTCATTGTAGATTCTCAAAAGGCTATCACTAAAAAGCTCCAAAGGTTAAAACCTTTTTATAAAGATGGAGTTAACTATTTGAATGCTCAGATAAGATTCCAAAAGGATGATCTTAGAGATCATATAGAAAGAGAAGTCATAAAGGGGGAGAGAGTGTTAGTCAAAGCCGGCTCTGATCATGCCAAGTGGATTTCAAACTCCATCAGAGCCACCCTTGTATATCCACCTTTATGTGATGATGATAATGTTGCAGAGTCTGGCATAAATCCTGCATATTTTGGAGGAGAGCAAGCTGAAGTAGCTCAAGTGATATATCCTCCTGCAGATTTTGACATGATACATCAGGAGGTACAATCTATGTATAGTCCCCCTGAGGGTAATCAGAATGTTATTCTTGAGAAAGTTGTACAGCCTGTGCCAGAGGCAGTTCTAAAAGAACAAGAGGCCCAATTATCTAAGAAAAGGTTTAGAGAGCAAGCTGAATTAAGGCCAGACTTTGAGCAATGGAGCCAAATCTCTAGGAATATCATATTAACTGCTTGGAAGGCTGCTAAGGATAATTTCCTATAGAGAGGCAAATGGTATTCTGACCAGGAATAGAAGAAACATTAGGCTAGGCAAGAGGCCATAGTACAATACAGAAGGAAGGCTAAATTAGAGAAGCTACCTCCTAATGTACAGGAGCCTAGCAAGTATTTCCCTAAGCCTTATCACTATTTTGAGAGACAGAAGATAAGAGCTGAAGAACAGAAAAAGAAAGATCTTAAAGGGAAGAATCCTGCTGATGACAATGAAGCTCCTATTCAAGCAAAGATTCATTCTGGAAAGGGCATTTTTATCAAGGAACCAGAGCAGCCATAGGATAGAATTTTCTTAAGTTTACAATTTGTAATTATTTGCATTAAACTCTATGTAAACTTTTGATTAATGAAAATGTTTGAAGTTGTAAGAACAATGTTATATGTTAAATCTATTACATTATTGTTCTGAGATAATTGTTTATACATGATCTGTTTATACATGTTTAGTATTTACCCTGTCATATAATACTGTTTTACATCATACTGAGAATTTGTTATGTATGGTGTATATCATTGACTAAGGGTTATGACTTCTCCAAATAGGGGGAGATTGTTGGGTACATTGCAATATATGTACCTGATTTGAAGAAGCCTCACCCTACTCAATGATATACATCAAGGTGTATTTGATGTGCTTTGAGTTTATTTGTGCAGGTTACGTAACTGCAGGATTGTAGGAAAAGTTTCTAAGTCCATATGTCGACACCTAGAAGAAAAGTATCAACACTTAAGAAGGCTTGTGTCGACACCTAGAGAAACTGTGTCGACACTTGGAGTAAATGTGTCGACACCAGGAAGGAAGAGTCGACACCAGAAGAAGAGTGTCGACACATACAGGCTGTGTCGACACACTGTGAAGAATTGTCAACATTATCTGTGTCGACACTAAGAGACAGTATCGACACCCAGAGAAACTTTGTCGACATCAAAAGTGTCGACACCAGGAGGCTGTGTCGACACTCAGCAAACTTCAACAAAGTTAAAGTACATGTGTCGACACAAAGGAGATGTGTCGACACTCAGCAAAGTTTCAACACATGAAGGCATGTGTCGACACAAAGGAGATGTGTTGACACTTAGCAAAGTTTCAACACATGAAGGCATGTGTCGACACAAAGGAGATGTGTCGACACTTAGCAAAGTTTCAACACATGAAGGAATGTGTCGACATAAAGAAGATGTGTCGACACTTAGCAAGTTTCAACACAAGAAGTTGTGTCGACACAAAGGAGTTCTGTCGACATACAGCAGAAATCAACTAAGTATTGAAGAAGAAGTACTTGTGTCGACACACTCAATCAGTGTCGACACATTCAACAGAAGGCTTGTGTCGACACACAGGATCAGTGTCGACACATTCTGAAGAAGCATTGTCGGGAAGCTGTTACAACAACACAAGGAGTTGTGTCGACACCATCAAGGCTAGTGTCGACACTTAGTCTACTTGTGTCGACACATAGTCTATTTGTGTCGACACATAATGACTATCTGTCTCGACACTTTCAGACAGTGACAGAGATTTCAAGAATTGACTGGATGACTTGACAGTTGTCATTTCAACCGGTCAACTACAACTGCCAGAGCTGTCAGAAGGTTGTTAGAAACCGGATCAGCCGGTTACCTTGGAGGAAGACTATTTATAGACCTTTCTCCTTCGACAGAAAATAATCAATGAATTGAAAAACAACATAATAAAGAAGAAGACCTTCCAGAGAAGATCTAAGAAGTTGGCGAGAGAGAGCTCCTTCTAAGAAGAACAGCTGTTGAACCAGGCTGAAAAGTAAGTTTCAGATTGAGATCTGATTATCAAGACAGAAGTTGATAGAAGATCATCTTCAGAGGAGACTCAACCCTACTGTGTTCTAATTCAAGAAGCTTTGAAGAAATCCAAGGGAGGTTGATCTCTGTAATGTTCTTTCAAGAACTCATCAAGAAGCCAATCAACTCATCTCTCTCTTTCAGAGTTGTGGTTAAACACTTTGTAAACTTTATTTTCTGTAGGATTCTAAGGGATTTGAGCAGTAAGCCTATTTTATAAAGGCTGAGGTAGGGTTATTGTGCCTGAGTGTAGGAGATTCTATTCTCTGAGTGTAGGCCTTGATTGAAGGCTGAGGTAGGGCTGTTTAGCCTGAGTGTAGGTATTGGTGAAGACTGAGTGGTAAGGATTTGTGCCTGAGTTGTAGGAGTGGGGACACTCTGAGTTGTAGGAACCTGTTTGGGGTTCTGAGTTGTAAGATCTGAGGATCTGAGAAGAAGTGGAGAAGTTAGGACGAATCTAGTACACTACTAGATAGGCGAAGGGGGAAAGTGGATGTACCCAGACCTTGGGGAACCACTATAAATCCTGTGTGCAATCTGTGTATGTGTGATTGTATGGTTGCTGTGTTGTGATAATTGTAGAATTGCTTTTACTGTATAGTATTTCTACCTTTAAAGTTAAAAAGATAAAGGTCACCTATTCACCCCCCCTCTAGGTGATTAGGCACTAGTTCTTTCACATTCGAATTTCTTGCCCCCTCTTAACGTCCGGAAGAAAGGCGAGCATTTCTCCCTAGCTCGAGAGAGAAACCTGCTTAGCCCAACCAGCCTGTTGGTGAGACGCTGGACTTCCTTAGCATTTTTGGGAGACTCCAGTTCTAGAATTTCTTTCACTTTATCAGGATTGGGCTCTACTCCGGATGGGGTGAGGAGATGCCCTAGGAACTTCCCTCTATTGGCTCCAAAAACATATTTAAGGGGGTTGAGCCTCAATTTATATTTCCTTAAAATTCCAAAGGTTTCCTCAAGGTCCGAGACATGAGATCCGAGGTCCCGACTTTTGATCATCAAGTCATCCACATAAACCTCGAGGTTCCTTCTTTTCTTTTCTCGAAAGATCTGATCCATTATCATTTGGTAGGTTGCCACCGCGTTTTTCAACCCGAAGGGAATCATATTAAAATAAAAGCACCCATCCTCCATGATGAATGTGACGTCCTTGATGTCCGAAGGATGCATGCGTATTTGATGATATCCTGAAAACGCGTCTAAAAAATTATAAGAGAGAAACCCGAGGCTAAGTCAACCAGCGTGTCGATTCAAAGAAGCGGGTAACAATCATTGGGGCGTGCTTTATTTAAAAGAGATAAGTCTACACACATTCTCCACTTTCCCTCCCCCTGTTTAACCATTACAACATTGCTCACCCACCCCGGATACTTACATGCAGACACAAACTCTGCCTTAAGTAGCCTTTCTACCTCCTCCCTAATGGGTCCGGCCATCTTAGAGGCGACGACCCTCTTCTTCTGTTGCACTAGGCGGGTGTTGGGGTCGAGGTTGAGACGGTTGCAGGCCACGCCCGCATCGACCCCTGGCATGTCGGTCGCGCTCCAAGCGAAGACGTTAATGTTCCTTTGCACGTATGCCTGGATCTCCTCCTGGTCTTCCGGGTTGAGCTCGCTACTAAACTTGATATTCTCTTTCCTTCCTTCTTTGTTGAGAATCTCCACCTCTAGCACTTCCACGACTGCCTTCAGCCTTGACGGTTCCTCCTCTCCCTCCTGCTCTCCCAGCATATCATGTTCTCCAGCCTCATCCTCCGTGATAGTCACCACCATCTCCTCCCAAGCTCCTCCATCTACTGCTCGCTAGTGTTCTCTCCTTCCAGTAGTACGATTCTTCTTTTTCCAAGTCGGGCCTCCCTTCCGGGCGACCCTCCTGCTTCCCTCATTTTCTTTTTTCTTTCCTCCTCCCTTCTTCTTCATTCGACCACCCTTCCTCTTCCACCTCCATCTCACCTTCATTCTCGCCTGTCGTTTCCGGCTCCCCCGCAATGCATCCTACCACCTCTACTTCTTCTTCTCATCCGACTTCTTCTTCTTTTTCCTCTTCCATCCCCGTCTCTCCGTCCTTCTCTCCCGCCGTTCCCGGCTCCCCCGCAATGCCTCCTTCCATCACCACTTCTTCCTCTCCTCCAGTCTCCCTTTCAAACTCCTGCTGTCATTGCTCCATCCTCTTCTCCATCTCTTCAGCCTCTTCCTGCCATGAGATAGTGTTCACCTCCATCACATAGCATTCCCTGGCTGCCTTCGGATCTCCTCGCACTCTGATTTGGGTACCTCCGGAGTTGAGCTTCAAGCACTGGTGAAAAGATGACGGCACACATCAGAAAGCGTTGATCAAGGGGCGCCCAAAAATGGTGTTGTAACTGCTGGGGCATCCACTATGACAAAACGACAGTTCCTGGATAGTCCCCCTAGGGTTACCTGGAGCCCCACCCCCCCACCCCCCCACCCCCCCTCGACCTCCTTCCTTTCTCCTGAGAATCCAAATAATGGTCCATCTGCTGTCAGCACCCTCCAGGCCTCACCCTCATCTCGTTAAAAGCCTTTTTGAAAATAACATTCACTGAGCTCCCGTTGTCCACCAGGATCCGCAATACCGTGAAGTTCTCAATGGCGGTCTGAATCACTAGTGCGTCGCAGAAGCGGTCTTCATGGTCTTGCATGTCCTTCCTCGAAAAGGTGATTTTCTCATCCGGGGGAGGGGATTGTGATGTCAAGGCTACGCTTCGACGATACATAGTGTGAAGGCTCGCTTTTCGATCAGCCTTGACCCCCACCCCCCCCCCCCCCCCATGGATTACTCCAATTCCCCCCCCCCCCAGTCTCCAACGTCCGCTCGATCCACACATTGATCTTCCTCTCCGGTTTCAGTAACCTCTTATATCCGCACCGGCCTCTGGTGCTCTCCTGCTCCTCTAGCTCTTCTCATTTCCAAGAATTCTGGGCAGGTAGCCATTGCGTGCCCCTCCTCCTCATGAAAGTCACAGTATGGCAAGGCTATATCCCCCCTGTCTCCCTTCCTGAGGGTTTCTCCTCCTCCCAGCTCCTGCTCTTCCTCTCTCCCGACCTCTACCTCTCCCTCGGCCGATTGTCATAGCTTGCTGTGGCGGCGGTAGGGCCGGTCTATGACCGTACCGCCACCCTTGCTGGTGTAATCATCCAGGTCCCCCCGATTGGTTCCTTCCTCCCTAGGGAAATCCTCTCCCTTGCCCTGTGGCTGGGCCCTCCTGCCTCCATCCTAACTCCTGGCATGCCGGGACACTCGGCTCTTCCATTCTCCTCACCTCCTGTTGTCTCCCTCCTGAATCTCTCGACTCCACCTCCGTCAGCCTCGCTAGATTTTTTGCGAAAGCCGAATTCGCTGCCTCCATAGCTATTTCCTTCGTTGCCTTCTCCATTAGTCCTTCGAACGACAGTGGCGCCTTCTAAGTGAGGCTTATCTTGAAGAAACTTTCCCGTAGCCCCACGGTAAAGGCCATCTGGAGGGTGAATCCAGTCATCTCCCGGATGTCTAGGATCTCCTCTTGGAACCTGTCTACGTACTAAGCTAAAGACTCATCCGCCCTCTGCTTAATCAAGAAGATAGACTTCGGGTTCTTCTTCCTCTACTTCAAAGTTGAGAAACGTAGCTGAACACTTCTGCTCAGATCCTCGAAGCAGTATATTAAGCCCGTTGGGAGCTGGTGAAACCAGTCCCTACCCTTATCCTTCAGAGTGATGGCAAAAATACAGCACTTGAATGCATAGGTCATGGGCCTAATCGAGATCGCATCCTCGAACCACTGCAAGTGATGGAGGGGATCATCTTTCCCCACATAATAGTTCATATTGGGTTCCCGGAACCCTTCCGGGACGGGAGCCGACATGATCAATTCGCAAATAGGCGACACTCTCGCCACTGGTCTCGCCGCCCCTACTCTCGCGATGACCTCCCATGTAGAGACAGTGCTCGTAGGGCTAGGTAACAGCTCACTTCCAGCCATGTCTCGCCCGCCTCCTTCCACCATCACTTCCTTCCCTGGTCGCCATCCCGGGGCATCTTCTCCCACTCGCGCCGAGACGAGCTCTTCTTGCGGCACGAGAGCGGGCACCTAAGGTAGCAGGGTTGAACATTCCCCCTATCGTGATATCCATTGCAGTAGGTCCATAATACTTTTAATTAATGCCATGAACTCTTCTATTCCAACAAATCCTCCCGGGTTATCAGATCCCTCTCCTTCTCCTTCTCTGTGGCCTCCCGCCAAGTGGTTGCACAAGATTCTTCTTTGAGGGCTGTAGTCCATGCTCACCGCACCAAAAATGTTGGAACCAGCTTTCTGATCCCGCCTAGAGTTCGGACCTGAGGTTTCTGCCCACACCTACTCCTCTTGAACCACCTTCCTAACGTGAGTCGCAGACCTGGGAACAGACTATGGGGTCTCAGCTCGGAGGTCCCACCTCTTACCCTGAAGAAACTAAAGTCCTTCCCCTCCCTAGCCAATTACTGAGCTAGGTGCCTATGAGGAAGAATATGGAAATGTTCAACAACCTATTCCAGGCAGCTTGTCAGTCTATTTATAGGCCTCTGAGTTTGATCTGAAAATATTCATACTGAGCCGACCTGAAATTACCAAAATACACTGGGTTGGGTCTGCCAACAACCAAACTTCGCTGTCTTGAAGAGTTATACGCAGACCACCAGGGGTAGAAGTGTAAAATTACCTGTGGCAGAAGAGTAAAATCCCCCTTGGGGGGTAAAAGGGTAAAAACATCTTTCCTCCTATGCAGAGAGTGGGGGAAGTGACTGGCGGGCAAGACGATCCCATATGTTTGTCTTGTCGGCCTCTCGCCCCATAGGCCATCTCGCCTTCTAGGGCCAAGCTCGTGACCCCAAGGCCGTCTCGCCTTCTGCCGAGAACCTCCGTATCGCCCCCTGCGATTGGACCACTCGGTCCCACTCGCCCATCAAGTACCTCTTGCCAGTTTCTCCATGTCACAGCTGCTGGAAAGACCTCCCGTGAGCCCAAGGTTGTACAGTGTGGAAGTTCGCCTTCCGGGAAGCCTTGACCCACCCCCCCCCCCCCCCCACCCCCACCCCCCACACACCACCATGGATCATTATGATCCCTTCTCGGGCCCCAACATCGGCCCGGTCCTCATATTTGTCCTCCTCTACCCGAGGTAGGACTTCATCGATCTATACTTCCTAGCGGTCCTGCTGCTGCTGCTCCCTGTTTTCTCTTACCTCGAGGAACTACGAGCATGTGGCCATAGCATGTCCCTCCTCCTGGTGGAAGTCAAAGTAGGGTAACTCCAACCTGACCTCATTTCTCCTCCTCTGTTGACCTCTCCGCCTCTGCATGGCTATTGTCATAGCCTTGTGCTGATTGGGGAGAGGTGTCCTATAGCCTTGCCTCCATCCTGGAGGATGAAACTGACCCTGGCCCCCTGGCGGTAGTCTCCCCGATGGAAACCTCTCCGCTAGCCTTGGTCTTGCCACTTCGGCTTCCTCCAGCCGAGCCGGTTCTGCTCCTAATGCCCCCACCAGGGCTACTCTGTTGCTACTGCTGCTGCCTCTGCCGAGGTTTGAATCTCCTCACCTCCTACCCCCGACCACCTCCTGGACCCTTCTCCTCTTCTGTGGCCCACCTGGATAAATTCTTCACAAACTCGGGGTTTGATGCCTCCTTGTCGACCTCCCTTGCCTCCCTCTCCATCAGCTCCTCATAGGAGAGAGGAGGTGCCCTCTTTAGTTCCATCCTGAAGAAACCTTATTGCAGCCCCAAGATGAAGGCCATCATCAGGGTATGCCCTGACATCTCCTGGACCTGGGTGACCTCCTCCTGGAACTAATCCACGTAGCTCCCCATTGTCTCATTCACCCCATGCTTGATGTGGAACAGGGACTCCGACTTCTACATTTTTTTCTTGGAAGTGGTGAACCTCAACATCAACCCCCGGCACAGGTCCTCAAAGCAGTTGATGGATTTGGCCGGTAGTTGGTGCAACCACTCTCTCGCCTTCTCCTTGAGAGTGATGGCGAAGAGTCTGCATTTGAAGGCATCAAACATCTGCCTTATCGACACCACATCCTCGAACCACTAGATATGCTAGACCGGGTCATCCTTCCCAGTGTAGTAGGACATCTCCGACTACCTGAACCCCTCTGGAAATGGGGCGGAAGAAACCAACTCCCTAAAGAGGCTGCCTCCCCTGTCGGGCGAGCTGGAGGATCTAACACCCCCATCTTACTGAACTGGCCTCTACTCACCGAGACCGTGAAAAGAACTCGCCTGTGGAGCTCGTACCCTCTCCCCTCCTCTACAACCTCCTTTCCAGCTCGCCTGCCGGGAACGTCCTCGCTCAGAATCGGGGCTGCGATAATTGGCATAGCTGGCGTCGAGCACTCAACACGCATGCTGAGTGCAAACTTGACGAGGCCGAGCACCTCCTGCCTAAACTACTCAAACTTCCCCATCGTGGCAAGATGGGGAGGGGGTGGCGAGTTGGACCTATCTGATCCTTTCCCTTCTCCTCCAATCATCGATCCTGCTGAAGATATTCTGTGTTGACCACTCTCCATGATCACCGCACCAAAAATGTTGAAACTGATAACACGGTCTTTGTGGAGTTCACCCTTGGGGAAGGGGTGATCACACACTTATTTCTCTCTCGCGAGCCAAATGACTAAGAAAAAAAACAAGGGATAGATCCAAGGGCTCGACGTGAATGTCCCACCACACACCCGAAAGATCTTAAAGCGCTTCCCCTCCCAAGCCAAATGTCGAGCTGGGGGTATCTCAGAAAGCGCAAGAAGACCAGGGCACAAGTAAGCCTACCTTTTGAGGTACCCCGTTGGGTCTATTTATAGATTTATGAAAACGGTCTGCAAATAGCCAACCTCCGCTATTTTGAGCAGCTATGTGCAGCCTAATTGGGTCTGCCAACTGCGTAACTCTGTTGTTCTAACATGATATAGGCAGGTTAAAAGGAGCAGAATAGCAAAGATACATCACAAGTGATTGGGGAGAGCGGCCCCCTAAAACCTCCGCTCGCTGGGTGCACTCTCCACCTCACCCCGACCCTGGGCGAGGGCGGTCCCACCCTACCCCACTCGCCCCCTACTTTCCAACCTTCCTGGGGCGAGTGCGAGCCGACCTGCTCCACTCGCCCCCCCTTGCTCCAACCCACCAGGGCGAGCTGAGGCAACTGCCGAGCTCTCGCCTCCTCCCAGCTTGCGTAGGAGTTGGACTGCTGAAGCTTGGCCGATTTGGCTCCTATCGACCACTACTCGCCAGATACAGGGTTGTACACCACGGATTTTTGAAGTCATTACTTATACTAGAATGGTAGTTCGATGACATATCTTTGGATTTCGTACACGGTTTGCCAAGATCACAGAAGGGGAACGATGCTATCTGGGTGATCGTTGATCGCTTGACAAAGGTGTCGCACTTTATTCTGAATAGGAAGGACGATTCATTGGAAAAGCTTGTGAAGCTTTACATAAACAATATTGTACGATTGCATGGTGTGCCCTATAACATCGTTAGTGTCTGAGATGGTCGCTTCACGTTGAATGATTAGAGTCTTAATTATCAACAGTTGGGAACCAAGCTGAAGTTTAGTACGACCTTTCATCCGCAAATGGATGGTCAGACCGAGAGGGTAAACATGACGATGGAGGACATGCTTCGCATGTGCGCCCTAGATTTGGGAAAGAGGTGGGATGACCCCCGATATATGATCAAGTTGGACTACAACAATAACTACTAGGGAAGTATTCAAATGGCACCCTTTGAAGCCCTTTATGGTAGGAATTCTCATACTCCTTTTTCATGGCTGGAGATTTGCGAATCGAAGCTGTTTAAATGAAAGGAAGTCGAAGATGCAACTTCTATTATTCACACAATCTGGGAGTGGTTGTTGATCGCTCAGGATAGACATGCTAAGTATTATAACGCCAAGCACAGAAAAGTCAAGTTCATCGTGGGCGATTGGGTGTATCTGAAGATAAAACCATTCAAAGATGTATTGAGGATTTGACGGTTGAAAAAGTTAAGTTCGAGGTACCTTGGACTGTTTGAGATATTGGAGCGCATTGGTGAAGCTGCCTATCGGTCAAATATTTCAACAGAACTCAGTGGTTTGCACGACGTATTCCACTTATCGGTATTGCGAAAGGCGATGCTAGACCCTACGCAGGTG
Organism: Platanthera guangdongensis; assembly: GCA_039583875.1. Taxonomy (NCBI): domain Eukaryota; kingdom Viridiplantae; phylum Streptophyta; class Magnoliopsida; order Asparagales; family Orchidaceae; genus Platanthera; species Platanthera guangdongensis. The sequence continues at coordinate 105,021,045 of CM077159.1, forward strand.
GTTGCTACGGATCAGGTGATGATTGATTGTGGGTTTGCAATGAAGGTTGAGCCCATTTGTATAGAGTACTTGGAAGTCAAACATCTTTTAAATAAGTCTATCAGGATGGTAAAGGTCCGTTGGGAAAACTGTGGTCGTGAGGATCTATCTTAGGAACGAGAGCAAACCATGATAGCAGAGTTCCCTAAGCTATTCATTTGAAGAACACATTGTAATATTGTTACTTCTATAATTTTCTGCATGGCGTAATTTTGGGAAGAAATTTTTTAAGTGGGGGAGATTTTTAATGCACCAAGTTTCCTGAAGCAGGAAATGATTTCTATGAGATACCACATGGTGGTAGGGTTAACTCTGACGGTAGTATGCTGAATTTTATCACAGTAGCATTCGGTGAGTTACCGCCTGGCGGTAGGTTGATCCAGCCCGGACCCAGCACTAGGTTAGGCCCATGTAAAAAAGTTTGCCTTGGGAGGCCCTCTAGGTCCAATCAGTACCTTGGCCTAGACCTAACTGGGCTAAAACATTGGTAGACTTAGAGTGGGCCCAACTATATCTAGTGCCAAGTATGCTCGTCAAGTTTGAACTGCATTAAGCTGGGTTTGAGAAAATAAATAAAAAATGACGCTTATTATTTGCACCGCACTTTTGGCTATGCAAAAACAAAATTTAAGAAAAAAATGAAACATATAAATTTGCATAAATTTAGACATTTAAGATCAATTATTCTGCTTATTTGTTCATTTGCGTGCACGAGATACTTAAGATTTTAGCATTCATCAAACATGACATTAGTGTACAACCAGTATTAGGCAAATAAGTTGTATATTCAAAGTTCAAACGAAGTGAACCTGACATTTCTTGTCTTACTTACCATCCAACCAAACAGATTATCGTACTCGCCCCCCCCCCCCCCTCTAGGGCAACGCTAGGTGAGTTTAGGATGCCCTGACGTACTCTCCCTAGCTTTAGGTAAGTTTCTAACATAAGTTAGAAACTTTAGCTTATAAGAATTAAAAGAAATAATGTAATTTAAAAATTACATTATTTTAAATAGTGGCAGCTATTTATAAAAGAAAGACAAGCAACACAGCAAAGCACACAACTAGTTTCCATAATTTTACTTCTGGTAGCAAGTTGTGCATCCTGTGCAATTCTAGCTTGTGCTGGGAAGTCTAGGTCCTCTGGACTTTTTTTATCCAGAAGGGGCAGGTGCAGTGTCACCCTGGTGCCTTGAATTACATTGAAGGCATGTTCTTCAATAAGTGATGCTGTCTTAGCATGGTTACTCTCCCCCTTTCTGCCTTCTTCAAGGATAGTAATTTGCAGTAAGGTGGTGTTGGCTTCATTTCTGCTTGATATAGATTGGGATATTCTCTCATTGTCAGTAAGCAGCTCATCTTTCAGAAGTATTGCCTGCTCCATAGAGTGGACAGCAACATTGGTGACATGCTGATTTTCATGATCAGCTGCACCCTTGATCACCTTATCAGTTGCACTCACATAATTCTTGACATATCCTATGTCAGCTTCAGAGAGTTTTTGTCTTGTTTCTAAGGATTTCATGAGGGTGGTCAGCTTTATGCAAGCAGTTCCAGCCATATCAAACCAGGTGGTGACCTGTTTGCTTAAGTGAGAGATTTCTTCTTTATTTTCCTTACTTCGGTTAATAATTCATCTCATATCTTGGAAACTGATTGGTTAACATACTCCTTCAGTGTTATGGTCTGAGCATCCAGGAGTGCTTTTATATGGTTTAGGAGAAACTCATTAGAGATTTGGGTAGTGGGTGGTTGGCTTAATGGATGAGTGACTTCTATCAGAGCAGGGACCTGTGAAGACTCCCCCTCAGCTACAACACCTGTAGAAGGAGCCATTTCCTTAGCTAAAGTTGTATTAGCACTACTAATTAAGAGGGTATGTGTATTACCATTAGTGGATGCAGACTCAACCAATCTGTTGATAACTTGTTTCAAGGTTGTCAAATCCATCTGATTATGCTCCTCCTCAGACTGAGCATCCTTCTTTAGGCTTAACCCATCAAGATAAGTATCTAATGATTTAGGAGGCTCACGGTTATCTTCTGTAGTAGGGATAACTTCAACTGCAGCAACATCACCAGCATCATCCATATCTGCCTCATCTTCTACAACAACCTCTTCTTCAGTAGCATTCTTTTAAACTTGTCCTGACCTAGGGCTGACATGGATTTTATCAACATGAACAACAGTTCCCTGGAGTTGAATGATTGTTGAGGAGAGACTCAGGGTTATGTCTGTTTGCATACCAACATCAGCAGCGGGAATTCCTAGCTCAGTTTCAAAGCAGGAGGAACTGTTTACTTCAGCAACTTGTTATCTCTTATCCCTTGAGGAGTCCTTTGTTGTTGAAGGCTGGCACTTGGGTAAGATCCTAATGAATCTATCCAATGTCTTTATATCCATTCTTTTCAAGTAGTGAATCTTCACTCCATATTCCTGCTTGAATATATCAGTGTAGGTGTTCACTAGGTACAAAGAAAGAATTCTGTGAAAGAATTGGTTTTAAGATATCCTAAACACTTAGAGGGGGGGGGTGAATAGGTTCAATTCCTTTTTATTAAGACAGTTCAATTATATCACTGTTAGAATACTTATGCGATATCTATCACAGCACATATTAAAACAACCACAGTCAACACAGCATACACACAGATTTATAGTGGTTCGCCAAGAGATGGGTACATCCACCTCCCCCTTCGCCTATCTAGCAGTATACTAGATTCAGCCTAACTCCCTTCTTCCTTCTCAGATCCTCAGATCTTACAACTCAGAACCCAGAATGATTCCTACAGCTCACACTTCACGAAGTGCTACAACTCAGATTCTTCCAGAGAATCCTACCTCAGAGTGAGTCCACACTCCTACAACTTAGGCAATCCAGCCCTACCTCGGCCTCTTTCACCAGGCCTATAGCTCAGAGAAATCAATCTCCAACCTCAGGCACTCAGCCCTACCTCAGCCTTTATAAACTTAGGCTTACAACTCAGAGAGATAACTCTCTCACACTCAGATCTATAACAGATCTTACAGAAAAATTGATTATAAAAGAGATTAATCCTTCACCCAGGTAGAGAGAGAAAGGGTTGAAGACTTCTTGATCATTTCTTGATAGATCTGACTGCTTAAGATTCAACCTGTCTTAGCTTCTTCAAAGCTTCTTGGATCTGAACAAAGTAAGGTTAATCTTCTTGTGAAGTTGGAGATAATCCTCAATCCAGCTTCCTCCAGAATTGGATCTGAAATCTTCTTGGAGACTTGTTCAGAATCTGCCTTCTCTTGATGACTTGAAGATTTCAACTGTTAGCAAAAATGTCAAGTCCTTTCTTCTTCGATCTCTCCCTATTTGATGATAGAATAGGTCTTTATATAGACCCTTCTGAGGTTACCGGGTGATCCAGTTTATAACGGCCTTCTGACAGCTTTGATAGATGCAATAGCTTTGTTAGTTATGACAGCTTTCAAGTCTTCAATCGTGACACCCGATACCTCATTGTATTCTATCTCAGCAGAAAGGCATCGAGATAATACTTCAAATGTGTCAACACAAATAGACCATGTGTCTACATAACTCTTGATGATGTCGACACAGCTCTCATAATGTCGACACAGCCCTTCTCTATCTTCTCAACACAGTTTCTATGGAATGTGTCGACACAAGTCCTGTGTGTCGACACAATAACTTCTAGTCTCGACAAAGTTGGTGTTGACAGAATTCTAGTGTGTGTCGATAGAAGTCCTATGTGTCGACACAATTACTGTCGACAGAATACTGGTGTGTGTCGACACAAGTCCTGTATGTCGACACAATTGTTGTCGACAGAATTTTGGTGTGTCGACACAATTGTTGTTGATAGAATTCTGTGTGTCGACATAAGTCCTGTGTGTCGACACAATCTGGCTTCAAATGTCGACACCATTTTTCTCAAGTGTCGACACTTATACTTAGAAACTTTTTCTGTATTTCCTTAACCTGTACATTGAAACTCAACAACCTATCAAATACACAATGATGTATATTATTGAGTTAAGTGAGGCTTCTCCAAATCAGGTACACAATTTCCAATGTACCTAACAATCTCCCCTATTTGGAGAAGTCATAACCCTTAGTCAATGATATACATCACTTAAAATAAAAATAAAGATTATGATGTATAAAAGCATTACTCAGACATGGTAACTCATAAACAGAAACAGAATGTAATATTATCACAAAATATGATAAAATACAAAGAACAAGAATCAGTTTTTTTATTACATTACAAGGATTTTAGAACAGAAGATTATATAGTTCTAAACCTAGTCAATCTATCCCTAGGATTGATCAGGCTCTTTGATGACAATTCATTTGCCAGACTTAATTCTAGCTTGTACATTAGCTTCTGTATCATCAGCCAGCTTCTTACCTTTCAGATCCTTCTTCTTGAGTTCTTCAGCCTTGGTCTTTTGCCTTTCAAAGTAATGATAAGGCTTTGGAAAATATTTGCTAGGCTCTATAGATTTAGCAGGTATTTTCTGAGCTTTGAGGTCTTTTTCTGAACTGGTATATGACATCTTGCCGCTTCTGATATTTGTTCCATTCCGTTTCAGAATACCACTTGCCTCTATCATGCATATTGTCTTTAACAGCTTGCCAAGCAGTGAGAATGATATTCCTGGAGGTGGGACTCCATTGTTCAAAATCAGGCTTTTATTTTGCCTGTTCTCTGAACCTTTTCTTAGAGAGTTGAGCTTCTTTCTGAGCATCCCTAGCTCTTTGTAATGCTGCTTCAGATAATTCTACCTTTTCAATAATCACATTTTGTACCTCCTGTGGAGGACTGTATATTTGTTGTACTGCATTGTGAATTCCATCAAAATCTGGAGGTGGATAGATAATTTGCGATGTCGCGGCATCGTCGCAACTACTTGATGATGATCTGGTTGCCGAGGCGCTACAACATAAAGACGTTAGGAGCCATGATGATGCTAACAGACGACAATGTTACAACCTCCATCTACGGCGTGCTAAGCCCACTTGAAGATTCATTTTAAAATCATGCTCTTAGTTACGTTATTTTTATTTATATTTTATATTTGAGAATATAAAATTATTACATACTTGGGTAATAATTTTATATTCATGATTGAACTTATTTATTTATTTCCTGCATTTAAAACATGTGGTGTCTAATTAACCAACCGGATGGATGAGATGTCATCTCCATTTTTGATGGTTAAATGTGTGTTTGTAACTCCTATGTGTTTGTAACTCCTATGTGTTTGTAACTACTATATAAGGAGACCTCTTTATGAGAATTAATAGACAAGAAGAAGAATTTGAATCCAAAGGAAACTCCCTTGGAGAATTCGGCCAAGAGGAGACCTCCAAGCCCCCGCCCCCCTTGTGGTGTGAAACCGCACCCTTGCTTCCTCCATCCCTCTTTGGTGCGACTCTTACGTGGATTCCTTCGGTGCAACTCTAAGGAAGAAGTTTGCAGCCCCATTCGGTGTGACGCCGGTGGATCCATGGAGAGAGTGATTCTCCCATCATATCTTGTGAGCACGGTGAATCCGGGTTGGGTAAACTCTTCCCCTCTCTTTGTGTTTCCTCTCTTAGATTTGTGGAAGGTGAACCATCGTGTTCTCTGCGGCATTAAAATTCAATCGCTTTCAAATCTTTGAATTGAAATCATTATTGTTCGTGTTTCCTATTTTCCAGACTGGGTAGGTCCATTTTGCTTGACCGAATCTAGGCATATAACCTTGATCTTTCTCTCAAAAGGATTGACAACCTTTGCGTTAACTTTGGGAACGATCTTACTCATTTTTCATCGCTATTTTAGAGTCGATCATTCTCTGAATGTGTTTAAGTTTTGTGCACGAAACAATCATGTATTAAGGACGATAGATGCTTGTGTAGGTGCGGTGGATCTAGAGTGCATTGTTGGCGAACTAGAGCCTTCTCTCATGTAGATTTTTTGTTAGCGACACACGCTACACCAATTTGATATCAAAGCTGGTCATTTCAATTTCTATGTTGCAAACGTCCTCGCTCTTTTTCGTTGGTACGAATTAATAAAAAAAAGCAAAAACAAATATTTTCTGGTCTGCCAATAGCGGTCTAAAATCTTTATTTTTCTGCGAAAATATAAAAAACAAATTTAACGTTCCTTTTTCTATCACTTCGGGAAATTATAAAAATAATTTGTTTTCAGTATAGGGTCCGCCCTAGGAAAATTCGTCTTTCAAAATTTTGGGTAACCCTGTATGTACACTAGTCTAGGAACGGAGTACGCTGCACCGTCTTCGTCTAGAATGGCTGCGAATGAGCACGGGGGTGCAAATGCCGAGGCTATTGAGGGACTACGAACTGAGATGATGGAACTTAAGGCCATCGCCCTATTATACTCGACTCCCGATGATCTAGTTTATGAAGCTGCTGAAGAGGATGACCCAGATGGTGTCCCAAATGATTTAGAGCACGATCACCACCTTATGGTGATGCGTTGTATCTTGACCACCCCTCGTCTATTAGATGATTGGAAGAGGACAAGCATATTTTCCCTGATTTTTAAGAGTAATGAGAAGCTCTGCAAGTTGATTATCGATAGTGGTAGCTGTGTGAATGTCATTTCTGAGAATGTCATCACGCATATGGCCCTGACCACGGAACCACACCCGACCCCATATCAGGTAGCTTGGATAAACAAGATCACCGTCCTGGTTACCAAGCGATGTCGGGTCCCCCTCTCATTCAAATCATATATTGATGAGGTATGGTGTGATGTCCTCCCGATGGACGCTTGTCACGTGTTACTAGGCCTCCCTTGGCTCTATGACCGTGATGTGACAGATTTTGGTAGATCCAACACGTATGAATTCAAGTTCAATGGCAAAACCATTACGTTGAGGCCGACTATCCCGAAGGAACTGGTAGGACTGGTTAAGGACACCACACTCCCAATTGAGAGGAAGGCCTTGAACCTATTCGGAAGAAAATAATTTATTAAGGACCCGTTTCTTGATGGACTGATGTATGTGCTAGTTCTTCTGAGTGCGAAGACGGATTCTGGAGTACTGGATGATCTGCCTAGTGAGCTATGGGTATTGTTGGAAGAGTATAGGGATACATACCCGGATGAGTTGCCACCAACATTACCTTCACTTAGAGATATTCAGCATGCGATAGATCTCATCCCGGGGTCTTCCTTGCCCAACAAGCCCCATTACCGACTACATCCCGCTGCCCATAAGGAGTTGCAGGTTCAGATAGAGGACTTGTTGAAGAAGGGATTTATTAGGACTAGTATGAGTCCATGTGCTGTTCCAGCTTTGCTTGCCCCCAAGAAGGATGGCTCATGGCGAATGTGTGTTGATAGTTGGGCTATCAACAAGATTACCGTCAAGTATAGGTTCCCTATCCCACATTTAGATGACCTCTTGGATGTATTATCTGGAGCCACTATATTTTCTAAGTTGGATCTTAGGAGAGGTTATCACTAGATTAGGATCCGTGAGGGTGATGAATGGAAGACTGCGTTTAAATCCAAGGATGGGTTATATGAGTGGCTTGTGATTCCCTTTGAGTTATCCAATGCCCCCAGCACCTTCTCCCGGATGATGACACACGTCTTTCGACCATACTTGGGAAAGTTTGTGGTAGTCTATTTCGATGACATCTTAGTCTGTAACACCTCCACTGCCGAGCACATCTCCCACTTGAGAGTGACTCTGTCCACCTTGAGGAAGGAAACTCTATTCCTTAATCTTAAGAAATGCATATTCTCTGTTCCAGAGGTAGAGTTTTTAGGTTACATAGTCGGGTCTGAGGGTATTCGAGTTGACCATGGAAAGGTTCAAGTGATTAAGGTCTGGCCCGAACCGACTAGCCTACGAGAGGTTCATAGTTTCCATGGTTTGGCTACTTTCTATCGACGCTTCATATGAGACTTTAGTAGCATTATGGCACCTATTAGTGACTGCATGAATAAGTGTGAGTTCATGTGGACGAAGTACGCCACCTTTGCTTCCAACGTATTAATAAGCTCATGACCGAGGCACCGGTGTTACGTCTACCTGACTTCACCAAGATCCTTGAGCTTACCTGTGATGCGTCAGGGGTATGAATAGGAGGTATTTCGAGTCAAGAAGGTCACCCGGTCAGTTATTTCAGTGAGAAACTAGCGGGCGCTAACATGTATTTCTCCGCCCAGGATAGCCCTCCCACGACCATATCTGCATTTGTTCTTAAGGATGGTTATCTTTTTAGGCACGGGAAGTTGTGTATTCCTCGATCCTCCTTACGACACCACATTATTTGGGAATTACATAGCGGAGGTCTGAGTGGACACTTTGGAAGGGATAAGACAATTGCACTCATTGAGGAGAAATTTTACTAGCCTAAGCTTAAGGCGATGGTTGGGGGAATAGTGAGTAGTTGTCGAACATGCCAAGTATCTAAGGGCTCTAAAACCAATGTTGGGTTATATACCCCTATACCAATTCCTTCCATACGATGGGAAGACATGAGCATGGATTTCGTATTAGGCCTCCCTACCACTCTACGTCGACACGACTCCATTTTTGTAGTTGTGGATAGGTTTTCAAAAATGGCATACTTTATCCCATGTAGTAGGACCAACGACGCATCTCACGTAGCTAAGTTATATTTTCGAGAGGTCATTAGTCATCGCGGAGTGCCGAAGACAATTGTCTCAGATAGGGACGTGAAATTCACTAGCTATTTTTGGAAAACTTTATGGATTCGAATGGGGAACAAATTATTATTTTCCGTTGCCTATCATCCGCAAACCGATAGTCAGACGGAAGTAGTCAATCGGAGTTTGGGGAATCTTCTAAGGTGTCTTGTGAGTGATCACAAGGGAACTTGGGATCTACTTCTTCCCCATGCACAATTGGCTTACAATAACTCTAAGAATCGGTCGACGAGTATGTCCCCTAACGAGATTGTTCACGGGTATAAGGCTCCTGTGCCACTTGACTTGTTTCCGTTACCACCTACATATAAAGCAAGTCAATTTGCACAATCCTTCGCCCAACACATTCATGACTTGCATGCACATTTTCGGGCAACCTTAGCCTCCCAATATGAATCCTATCAAACACAAGCTAATCAACATACGAGAGTGTCACACTTTAAAGTCGGCGATCAAGTCTTAGTCCGCTTAGTTCCCGAGCGACTGCCAACTGGCACTGTTAGAAAGTTAGCTCTAAAGCGCGCCAGCTCAGTTGGTGATGAGAGCTGTTAGGAAAGCTCTTTATCAAGGGGGCTGGGTTCGAGACCTTGCCTCAACATCCCGCCGCGCTGAGAAAAGGTGTGGTCATGGGTGGGGTGCTTGGGTTGCAGCCCGGAAGTGGGCCGCTAGTCGTGGGCCTTTAGCCAGGCCGCGAGGGTCGCCAGAGCAGGTCGGATCTGGGCTTGCTGCATCAAAAAGTGCCCTTTTTTAATGCAGTAAGCCCAGATCCCACCCGCTCTGGCGACCCTCACAGCCTGGCTAAAGGCCCATGACTAGCGGCCCACTGCCGGGCTGCAGCCCAAGTACCCCACCTGTGACCTCACCTATTCTCAGCGCGGCGGGATGTTGAGGCAAGGTCTCGAACCCATCCCCCTTGATAAAGAACTTTCCTATCAGATCTCATCACCAACTGAGCTGCAGCTCAGTTGGTGATGAGAGCTGTTAGGAAAGCTCTTTATCAAGGGGGCTTGGTTTGAGACCTTGCCTCAACATCCCTCCGCGCTGAGAATAGGTGTGGTCATGGGTGGGGTGCTTGGGCTGCAGCCCGGCATTGGGCCGCTAGTCATGGGCCTTTAGCCAGGCCGAGAGGGTCGCCAGAGCGAGTCGGCTCTGGGCTTGCTGCATCAATTTGGGCTACTTCTTGCTGAACCCCTTCATTGTAAGCAGGTTGAATTCCTGATTCAGCAGTGTTATGATCATCACAAAGAGATGGATAACCAAGAGTTGCTCTGATGGCATTAGTTGTCCATTTAGCATGATCTGAGCCTGCATTGACTAATACTCTCTCCCCCTTTATGACTTCTCTATCAATATGGTCTCGTAGATCATCTTTTTGAAATCTTATCTGATTAGCTAGGTAATTTATTCCTTCTTTATAGTAGGCTTTGAACTTCTGCAGCTGATCAGTAATTACCTTTTGAGAGTCCTGAATAGCTGTGTGGACATTAGCCAAATCTGATTTGAGTTGTTTATCAAACTCAGACTTTTCTTTAACCATGTTTTCATTGAAAGCAGTGGCTTTATTCTTGAGTTCTGTGGCAATAACATTATGAGATTCTGTGAGATTGTCATTTATTCTAATTTGATTCTCCAGAATATATCCTTATTTTATTGCAATGTCATCTATCTGAGTCTTGGCCTCCTTTGTTGTTTGGTCAGGTAGACAACAACATGACCTCCCGTTTGGAAGCATTCAGTCATTTCCATTTTGTGCATATTGACTTCAAATCTGATGGATTTGATATCTTGGGCCAAGGTAGATTGTAGTTTTTTATGACTCTCATCCACATATTTCTCAAGAGCTACTCTTTGCTCATCCAATTTCAGTTGCAGTGACACTAAGAGTGAGTTGAAGTCTATTACAGGAGCTTGACTTTGTGGTGCATTTTTCAAGGTTCTCTTATAGCCTGAGCTCCTCTTCCCGAGCTCTACAAGTTTCCTTTTCTTAGCCCTGGAGGCTTCTTCATCATCAGAGGAATCAGATGATGTAGAAATATCCACAGTATCCATTGGTCTAGAGGCAATGATGGGCAGCTCCCCCTCAGTTCTTGCTCCTAGTAAATCAGGAAATAAATCTTCTAATGTGACCTCTTGTTGCAGTTGAACTGGAGGAATAACTTTCTCTTTCTCGGCAGATGGTCCTCCTTTAAATTCAAAAGTGTCTTCTATGGTAATTTCATGCTCAGGGACATTATCTTGGTTAGTTTTATCAACTTCATTCAAATGCACGTCTGGTGCATCATTCTCAGTGCCTATAGCAGCTTGATTTATATCTGGTATTACTTCAAGTATAGATTGAGTGGTTGCTTCACTCTCCAATGCAGCTGTTGGGACATTTGGCTCTTGATCATTAGCTCCCCCTGAAGGTGACGACACTTGTTGTGCTGGATCTGGAAAAGGATCATTAGCTCCCCCTTGAAGAGACTCATCTTGGACCTGATCCACTGGGATGTTGCTTACAGGAATCTGCTCCCCCTACACCTGATCATCAGTTACAGATTCTAGAGCAGGTGATTTTCGAGTCCTTTCTGATCTATCATTATTTGAGTTGAAAACAACTTCTTCTTCTGAATCACTAGAAGATTCAGCTGGCTTGTCTGGAGTTTGCTTCTTTTTCTGAACTAGTTTCTGTTGTTGTTGAGGTGTAGAGACATCCTTTGTCAATACCCTATCCCATCTGGACAGTATTCTTATGTCCATTCTCCTCATATGATTAATCTTAGAACTTGTAGTCTGATTCATCACTTCTGGAATATTCAAAGCCAGATACAAGCTTAGTATTCTGCCCAGATTAGGTTTCTTGATACTTTCTTTGATCTTTTCAAAGACAACAACAGACCAATTATTTTTCACCTTGAATATAACCCTGATCATGAGATTGAACATATAGGCTGAAATCCTATCATGTCTTCCTGATTTGAACAGAATAACCTCGCCTATAATCTCAGACAGGAATTTGCCCTAGGAATTCATTCCCTTCCTGTTCATTGATGAGCCAATCTTGCTAGTGGGATTCATTCCACTCCATTGGAGATCATCTTTTGTCATGGAAGATGCTATGTCATCTTATTCCTTAACCCTGGGAAGCTGAAGTGTCTTACTTAAACTCTTCTGTGTGAGTTTTACCTTTATTACATGGACAGATGATTTAATTTTGATGCCCTTTGAATCCATTAATGTCGATGAGTAGAATTCAAGAACCTCCTTCTTTCATATCCTGGTAGGTTCTGAAACTAAGTACTCCAGCCCATTGTCAGTGATTAGGGTAATCATGGCTTGGATTTCTGGCGCTGCACTTTCAAACGCATTGCAAACTAGTTCATATCCGTCGTTGATGTTCTCTTCTATTTTTGGCGCCATTAGGGATGAGAGATTGACGAGAAGAGAGATGAAGGTCTTGTCGACACAAATTGTTTGGTGCCGAGAATTCTGAGAGCGTGGTCGACAAGGTCTTGTTTCCACCTATTTATACATTTCTAAAAGAAGGCCAAAAGGCGGGTGGAAATTTGCTTATTGTGTCGACATAATTGGGATGGTGTCGACACAGACTACTAAAGTCTCGACAGAGAACTTAAAGGTATTACAATAATATGTGTCGACACCAATTATGATGTGTCGACATAGACAACCTTAAGAGTATACACCAAATTCTAAGTGTCAACGCAATCTTCTTGATGTGTTGACAGAATTTTACTTATGTGTCGACACCAACTACTAAGTGTCGACACAGATTTCTTTATGTGTTGACACAGAATTACTAAGTCATTTTTACCATTCTTATTCCAAGTTCAGCATGCCTAATTCAATTTTAAAGTAATTGAATTTAGTTTCATCCAGTGGTTTGGTGAACATGTCAGCAATTTCATAATTAGTGTTGACAAATTCTAAACTTATGTCTTCTTTTTCAACATGATGTCTAATGAAATGAAATCTGATTTCTATGTTTTTAGTTCGGCTATGAGAAACAGGATTTCTAGCAATAGATATGGCACTAGTAGAATCACAATATAATGGAGTTCTACTTACCTTGATGCCATAATCTTCAAGTTGATGTTGTATCCATAACAGCTGAGCACAGCAACTGCCTGCAGCTACTTATTCAGATTCAGCAGTGGATATAGTCACACTTGTCTGCTTTTTGCTGCTCCATGACACCAATCTTCCACCTAGGAACTGACATGTGTCAGTGGTGCTTTTCATAACTTCTTTGCATCCTGCAAAGTCTGCATCTGAATAACTTATTAGTAGAAAATCTCTATTCTTAGGGTACCAAAGGCCAAGATTTGGTGTTCCCTTAAGATATCTCAAAATTCTTTTGACAGCAGTATAATAAGATTCTTTTGGGCAAGCTTGATACCTAGCACAGACACATATATCATACATGATGTCTGGTCTACTAGCAGTTAAGTAAAGAAGGGATCCAATTATCCCTCTATACAAAGACTCATCTAAAGGTTTTCCTGCATCATCTTTGCTTATAGGCATACTTGATCCCATTAGAGTTCTCATGGTGGAGGATCACTCCATGCCATATTTATTAATTAACTACTTGGTGAACCTAGACTGGAATATGGACAAGACATCATCAGTCTGTCTAACTTGGAGTCCCAAGAATAATTTCAGCTCACCCATGCTGCTCATCTCAAACTTCCCTTGCATAAGTTTTGCAAACTTTCTACAAAGGTTGTTTTCAGTTGATCCAAAGATAATGTCATCAACATATATTTGGACTAGGATGATCTTGCTTTTTGATTCCCTTAGGAATAGAGTTTTGACTATTTTCCCCCTTGAGAATTTGTTCTCAATAAGGAAGGTAGACAGTGTTTCATACCAAACCCTAGGGTCTTGTTTCAATCCATATAGAGCTTTCTTAATCCTATAAACATAATTAGTATAAAGTGGATCTACAAAACCTGAGGGTTGTTCAACATAAACTTCCTCTTTTAAGTCACCATTCAAAAATGCTGACTTTACATCCATCTGGAATACCTTGAACCGTTGATAAGCTGCATAGGCTAGGAACAACCTTATTGCTTCCAATCTTGCTACTGTGGCAAATGTCTGGTCAAAGTCTATTCCTTCTTCCAGCATGTAGCCTTTTGCTACCAGTCTTGCTTTGTTCTTGACCATAATGTCATTTTCATCTAACTTGTTCCTATATATCCACTTAGTCCCTATGACATTGTGATTCTTTGATTTAGGAACCAAATTCCAGACTTTACATCTTCTGAATTGACTCAGTTCTTCCTCCATGACATCAATCCAATTTGGGTCTTGTATGGCCTCTTCAAATTTCTTGGGTTCCATCTGAGACAGGAAACTTGAGCATAGAACTGTGTTCAAGTTCTTGCTTCTGGTCAGAACACCATGTCTTGGATCACCAATAATTTGGTGTGCTGGATGATCCCTTAGATGTCTTATTACTAGAGGCAATCTATCCACAACATGATTTCCTCCAATCTCCCCACCATGCTGTACTTCATTGTCTTCATTATCATCAGCTTGTGGGTCTTAACTCCCCCTGGACAACATCCATCATTTTACTCATCCTGTCTTGCAGGTTGGTCTTCACTAATGGTTAGCTTGTCCATCTTTTCCTTTAAACCTGTAGAGCTACAAGAAGTGCTAGACAACTCACAGTTGATTAGCTTAGATTCATCAAAGACTACATGGACAAATTCTTCTATAGCTTGAGTAGTCAAGTTGTAGATCCTGTATGCCTTACTGTTGTTGTTGTACCCAACAAATATCCCTTCTTAGGATTTAGCAGCAAACTTAGTTAAATAGTGCTTGCCATTATTAAGAACATAACACTTGCTACCAAAGATTCTAAAGTATGCTAAATTTGGTTTTCTGCCTTTCATGATCTCATAGGGTGTCTTCTTGTGGCTTTTGGAGATGGAAGCTCTGTTAAGAACGTGGCATGCAGTGTTTACTACCTCGGTCCAGAAATATTCTGGGAGATAAGTGTCACTTAGTAGTGTTCTACCAGCCTCAATAAGGGTCATATTATTTCTTTTAGCAATCCCATTTTGCTGGGGAGTTCTAGGTGAGGAGAACTCTTGATGAATCTCAAGTTCTTCACAAAATCTTGTCATGCATTCAGACTGAAATTCAGTCCCATGGTCACTTCTGATTTTGACCACTGAATTGTTAAGTTCATTCTGAATTTACCTAACAAAATTGTGGAAGATAGTAGGGGTTTCAGATTTCTGCCTCAGGAAGAAAACCCATGTAAATCTAAAATAGTCATCCACAACCACAAATGTATAGAATTTACTACCTAGACTATGAACTAGCATAGGACCAAATATATCCATATACAAGAGATACAAACACCTCATTGAATCTTTGGTATCAAGACTGTGGAAGGAGGTCTTGGTCTGTTTGCCTTTTTGACAAGCTAAACATACACCCTCCTTGATGCACTTGACTTGAGACCATTTCTCACTAACTCTTTACTAAAGAGTTGACCTATAAGTCTTGTAGTTAAGGTGAGCAAGCCCCTTGTGCCATTTGACACAATGAGAAGCTTTCTCATCTGCAACTAGGCAAATAAGAGAATCTTTATTCTCACTCACAAAATTTAAACAATAAACATTTCCTTTTCTATAGCCTGACAAGATGACCTCTTGATCACTTGTCCTAATTTGACACCCATTCTTAATGAAAGAAGTGTCATAACCAAGATCACTTAGTTGGCTTATGCTTATTAGGTTATGTTTCAGACCTTTCACATAAGCCACTTGGGTGATAGTGATAGAGGTATTGGAAATGTTACCAAACCCTTTGATGACCCCTTTTTAGATCCACCAAAGATCACTTTGGATCCATTCTCTATGGGAGAGTAATCCTTCAGCATCCTTCTTATTCCAATCATTTGCCTGGAACATCCATTGTCCAAGTACTATACTGGGGTATGGCCACTTGGACTCACCTACATCAAATAAATTACTTACCTTAGAACCACAATAATTATTGGGTTCTAGGTTCAGGTTAGACTGAAACTTGACATGCTTGCCTGCAGCCTTTCTGACAGGTAAGCTGGCATTTTTCCTGACAGTAGTGTTGTGCCAACAATCAATGACATAATGACCCACTTTGCCACAACACCAGCACCCATATCTATTGTATCTTCTTTTAAGTTCAGTCTTAACAACATTGTTGTCAGCAGTCCTTAAAACTGTAGGTACAGTGGTCCTTTTATTGAGTGTTGGTGCTGGTGTATCAAACACTGATGATTCCTGAAGAATATGGTGTGTTTGTTCATGGGCTTCCCTATTGGAATTTTCACCCTTGTCATTCTGATCACCATGCTTACAGTGACCATGTGTGATGTCATGGTCATAACTGTTAGTAGGCTGCATCACTTTCTTGAAAGAAATAGGGGGTTTGAAGGCTAGTGGCTGAACTGGAGCTTTGCCTTTTCTTTTGGAATTAGCTACCCTATTTCTTCGCTTGAAACCTAATCTTGTCTTACCCTTTTGGAGATGAAGTTGTCAATTAAGGGTAAGACTGACTTTAACTTTGAGAATTTTGCCACAAGATCCTTCTCTCTTTGAATTCTGACTTCCAGACTCTTGATGTGATCATTTTTGAAGGTAATTGTACTCATCTGAATAAAAGTTATGTTTTTTAGTTTGGCAACTTCATTCAACTTTAGATCCAACATTTTTGCTGAATCTGATGCAGCCAATTTAAGATATGCAATTTCCTTTGCTTGTTTTTTGATAAGGATTCTGCTTCTCTTAAGATCTTGCAACAGATCACCATACTCATCAATTAGTTAATGGACATCCCATTCAGATTCAGAACCATCCTCATCTCTTGATGCAGATGCTTCTGATTCTGATCCAGTATAATAATCAGAAACTGAAGATAGGTTGTTTACCTTACTGGGACCAGGCTGATCCTGGCACTGATCTTCCTCAGACAAAGCCATCAGCCCCATGTAATGATGATCTTTAATCCCATTTATAGAGTCCAGCATTTGTAAGAATTCAGATTCTACTGAATCTTCCTCAGTAGTGAACAATCCAATATAGGCTTCAGCATCAGCCTCTTCTCCTGAACCTGATGATGAGGAGTCAGTCCAACTTTTTTGCTTTTTTGCAATAAAGGATCTCTCCTCTTTGACCTTATTTTGATGCTTCTTCTTGTCATTTGATTCCTTTCTTTTATCAGGGCAGTCAGCTACAACATGTCCAGACCTGTTGCAACAATAACAAACAATCTTAGAAGAAGTTGTTTTGCTAGGTTTAGTTCCATACCTATCTTTCTTTGAAGATTTCTTTTTTCTGGTAATAGTCATCCTTGGACTATAAGGAGTTTGGCTTGGTTCTCCACTGTTTTTTCTTCAAGAATCTTTGGAATTGACTTGTGAAGGCAGCAAAATCTTCTTCAGAATTAGGGTTGTCTGATGTGTTGTTGTCAGAATTTTTTGTGATAACTTCAGCAGCTTTCCTAGGAGGAGATGGAGACATCCTCCTGTCCTTCTTTGTGGCTTCAACCTTGAAGGCCACAGATTTCTCATTGTACTCAGACATATTGCTTTTCTCCTCCTCCTTTCTGTCCATAAGCTGCATCTCATATAATAGCGGTTTTCCAAATAGAGTTGGAGGAGAGGTGTCTGCAAGTTTGGCCACTTCCCTGATGGAACATATCTTGGTATCCCAGTCCTTGGTTAGTCATATGAGAAACTTATCATTGAGCTCATATGTGCTAAAGACTCTTCCATATTACATTAGCTCATTTACTATTCTGTAAAACTTCTTGTAGCACTCAGTTATGCTGTCTGTTTTGGTTTGTCTAAAACTTTCATATTTTTGATTTAGCATAGACTTTCTGTGCTCTCTTACTTCTTCTGATCCCTCTATGTAGACAATCAAAGTGTCACATATCTCCTTGGAGGTTTTGCAGTGAACCAAGTTTTGGAAAGTTGAGTCATCTATAGCACTAACTATTATGTTCTGCGCTCTCTTATCCATAGTGGCTAAGATGATCTCATCCTTTGTCATTTCAGAATAACTTTTTGGAGACCTTAGGTTGGCATCAAGAACTGCGATGTTCATAGGAATGAATGACCCTTCTTTAACTATAATGTAGATTCTTGGGTCAGAAGCTTCCATGAACAATCTGACTCTCTCTTTCCATATGCCAAAATTTTCCTTTCTACATATAGGTAGTTTCATGGATCCAAGTTCCTTGTGATTTTCACCTGAACCCATTTTGTCTAACTGATAACTGCCTTATAGATCAACTCATACTGTTAAGTCTATTCTTGAGCAACCTGGCTCTAATACCACTTGAAAGAATTGGTTTCAAGATATCCTAAATACCTAGGGGGGTGAATAGGTTCAATTCCTTTTTATTAATACAGTTCAATTATATCACTGTTAGAACACTTATGTAATATCTATCACCACACAGATTAAAACAACCACAGTCACCACAGTATACACATAGATTTATAGTGGTTCCCTGAGAGATGGGTACATCCACTTTCCCCCTTCGCCTATCTAACAGTATACTAGATTCGGCCTAACTCCCTTCTTCCTTCTCAGATCCTCAGATCTTACAACTCAGAACCCAGAATGGTTCCTACAGCTCACACTTCACCAAGTACTACAACTCAGATTCTTCCAAAGAATCCTACCTCAGAGTGAGTCCATACTCCTACAACTCAGGCAATCTAGCCCTACCTCAGCCTCTTTTACCAGGCCTACAGCTCAGAGAAATCAATCTCCTACCTCAGGCACTCAGCACTACCTCAGTTTATAAACTTAGCCTTACAACTCAGAGAGATAAATCTCTTACACTCAGATCTATAACAGATCTTACAGAAAAATTGATTAAAAAGAGATTAATCCTTCACCCCGGTAGAGAGAGAAAGGGTTGAAGACTTCTTGATCAGTTCTTGATAGATCTGACTGCTTAAGATTCAACCTGACTTAGCTTCTTGAATCTGAACAAAGTAAAGTTGATCTTCTTGTGAAGTTGGAAAAAATCCTCAATCCAGCTTCCTTCAGAATTTGATCTGAAATCTTCTTGGAGACTTGTTCAGAATCTGCCTTCTCTTGATGACTTGAAGATTTCAACTGTTAGCAAAAATGTCAAGTCCTTTCTTCTTCGATCTCTCCCTGTTTGATGATAGAACAGGTCTTTATATAGACCCTTCTGAGGTTACCGGCTGATCCGGTTTATAATGGCATTCTGATAGCTCTGACAGATGCAACAGTTTTGTTAGTTATGATAGATGTTAAGTCTTCAGTCATGACACCTGATACCTTATTGTATTCTATCTCAACAGAAAAGCGTCGAGACAATACTTCAAATGTGTCAACACAAATAGACCATATGTCGACACAACTCTTGATGATGTCGACACAGCTCTCATAATGTCGACACAGCCCTTCTTTATCTTCTCAACACAGCTTCTGTGGAATGTGTCGACACAAGTCCTGTGTGTCGACATAATAGCTTCTAGTCTCTACAAATTTGGTGTTGACAGAATTTTGGTGTGTGTCGACACAAGTCCTGTGTGTCGACACAATTATTGTCGACAAAATACTGGTGTGTGTCGACATAAGTCATGTGTGTCGACACAATTGTTGTCGACAGAATTCTGGTGTGTGTCGACATAAGTCCTGTGTGTCGACACAATTGTTTTTGATAGAATTCTGTGTGTCGACACAATCTGGCT
The DNA here is from genome assembly GCA_039583875.1 of Platanthera guangdongensis. Lineage (NCBI taxonomy): Eukaryota > Viridiplantae > Streptophyta > Magnoliopsida > Asparagales > Orchidaceae > Platanthera > Platanthera guangdongensis. The sequence goes on from CM077159.1 coordinate 105,040,520, forward strand.
CCTGGTGTCGACATCATTCTTCTCAAGTGTCGACACTTGTACTTAGAAACTTTTTCTGCATTTCCTTAACCTGCACATTGAAACTCAACAACCCATCAAATACACAATGACGTATATTATTGAGTTAAGTGAGGCTTCTCCAAATCAGATACACAATTTCCAATGTACCCAACATTCTGCCCATGTTTGGAGTGGGTAGACAGTCTACTATTCTCTGGTAGATGAGAGAAGACCAGGAGGTCTTCCTATTGAAGATTATCCTAGTCATAACATCAAACATTGACCTGGTGATTATTTCATGTGATCTAGGTTTGCAGATAATGGCTTTCCCTACAATATCTGCTAGCAGTTTACCTCTCTGATTGAAGAATTTCCTCTTAAGAGACCCAGGTTTGGCATCACTGTATCCACACCACCTGAAAGCTCTGTCTCTATCCGTGACGGTGGGTTCTTCTTCCTCGCTAGGGTTGATGGAGGGTATATGAAGGGCTTTTCCTAGTCTCTTAGGGTTTACCTTAATCTTGATGTCCTCAATCTTAGACTTAAGAGAGTTTTGAGAATAAGACACTTAATGTTGGAGAAGAATTCTACTACCTCTTTTCTAAGAATGGTGGAGGGTTCAGAAAGGGTGTACTCCAAATCCGTGGTCTCAATCATCCTTAACACTACTTTAATCTCTGGCGAGGTATGACTGAATCCACCCCTCATAATTTCATAGCCCTCCTAGAGCTCCTTGGTGACATTTGGTGCCATTAAACCAGTGCGGCAAGACGTTGAGAGGGTTTTGGTCTCGACGGCTAGGGTTAAGGCTTTTAAGAGTGGTTTGGCTTTTCGGTTCTTGTCACCTTTATATTTATAATGAAAAAGTTTAATTACTTTATCATTAGAATAACCAATTAAACATTTTTAGCTTAAATTAGTATTTTTTGATCTTACGGCTTGCGTTACACTTCCTGTTATGATACAGGGCATTTAGTGCTTCTATTATACATCTCAACTTTTCTTTCATTTACTCAATGTTTGATTAATTTGTAGCTTGTCTCACTGTCTGAATGTACATTCTATTTGACATACCATTATTCAAATATTTTATCAATTTTAAATATAATGGAGACCTAACATGCTAATAAGCCAGTTTTATTAACAACCTAATTATGCACTAATTTATAAGTTATTTGAGCTTGAGAGTAAAGGCTTGAGGCTTGCTGCCTCTAGATTTTGAGGATTACACACTTAACAGCCTCAATCTTTGTATATTGCTTTACATGGAGCATATTTCTTGAGCAATCATCCTATCCCAGACATTTGCCTGGAACAACCATTGTCCAAATACCAAGTCTTATCTAGGCAGGTGTTTGGACTATCCTTCAAAAAAGAATTCACTTACCCTTAGGAACCCAATGTTTATTGGGTCCTCGGTTCTTGTTAGTATTATAAAACTTTTGCCCAACTCTCTGCCTGGGCTGATCACCTTTCTGTCCACTAGCCACATTCAGGTTGTGTCAACAATCGATGGCAAAGTAGCCCACTCTCCCAATGCATCAACATTTATGAATGTTGTACCTTCTCTTCTGGACAGCACAGAATTGTTGTCCATGAGAGATGTGAGCAACTCCATGCATTGCTAGATGAGCATTACATGATGTTGTTTCCTTCTTCCTCAGTGAAGGTGCTGAAGAACTAAATACAGCGGGTCCAGGATGGGCCAATTGTATTTTTGGAGCCTGCCATCTAGTGGTCTCTCTCATCTCTTTGGATAAAGGATATTTGGATCCAAATCTAAAGAATTTATCCTGAACATTATGGCTAGAGTGGTCAGCATCACTCCTTCTAAGATCGTGTGTCTTCACCACACTGGTAGAGCACGCATTAGATTTATCCTTATGGAGTGCTACAAACTTAACAGTTTTAGAAGGTAAATTCACTTTTTGAAATATTGTCAACTTATAAGGGATATTTGATTTGACTTGATAATTTGTGTGATTAATTCCCAGCTTCTCAGAGGTTTGACAAGTTGCAGCTTTTGGCAACATACCAAGAGATTGAGAAAGGTTAATCACAATCCCAAATCTCTCAGTAAATTTTTGTTCTAGATATCTAATATGTTTACATTTTTCTTCTAGAACCTTGTTCTGATACTCAAGGCTTTTCTTGAATTCAGACACCTTATGACATTTCTTATAAAACTCAATAGTTTTATTGTTATAAAGAGTTTTATAAGGCTTGAGGAATTTAATCTCCTTTGATTGCCTTTTGGCAAGATTTTTTCTCTTCTTTAGATCATCTAGGAGCAGTCCATACTTGTCAATCAATTGATTGACATCAGTCTCAGATTCTGAGCAATCTTTATCATAGGATGAAGATGCACCAGTATCTGGACTGGTTTCACAGTCAGAGGAAGATGAAGAAATAGAGAGAGTATGTACCTTGAATGATTCTATATGTACCTGATTTCTTTCTTCTTTAGTAATTGTCATCAGCCCTTGGCATCCACAGTCTTCTTCATCCTCCTCATTTTCACTATCATAGTGTGACATAGGGGCCCTTATTCCTATCCTGGCAGCATGATATTCCTCTTCTTCTTCCAGATCTGCACCAATAGAGATCGGTCCTATATAGGCTTCTTCTTCATCATCTTCTGATTCTGAGGAGGAAGAATATTTCCAGCTTTTCTCCTTCTTATCCACAGAGGACTTCTCCTTATTCCTGTCCTTGTGGTGATGGTGATGCTTCTTATGCTTCTCATCTTCTTCCTTGTTCCTGACTGGGCAGTCAGCAATGAAATGTCCAGCCTTGCTGCAAAAATAATAGATAACATTAGATGAAATATGTTTACTAGATTTAGGGCCATACTTGTCCTTCTTGGAGGACTTCCTGTGATGAGATGATCATGAGGGTCTGCTCTCCCAGTGCTTCCTCTTCATGAACTTCTGAAATTTCCTAGAGAAGGCAGCAAAATCTTTATCAGACATATGGTTGTCTGAGGAACTATTCCCAAACAATTCTGAGCTGGACTCAGCTTCTTTCCTAGGTGGGGAAGGAGTCTTTCTTCTGCTCCTTCTTGGGTCTTCTGCCTTGATGGCCACTGTCTTATCCTTGGTCTTGGATTGACTTCACTTTTCCTCTTCTTGTCTAGCAGCCAGCTGCATTTCATAGGACAGTAGCTTTCTAAAGAGAGTTGGTGGAGGAGTGTCATCCAGCTTAGCCATTTCCCTAATGGCACAAATCTTAGTGTCCCAATCACTAGTGAGAGATATAAGAAACTTGTCATTCATCTCATAGTTGCTGAAGACCCTACCATAGGTTCTTAGTTCATTAACTGTCCTAAAGAACCTCTCAAAGCAGTTAGCTACTTTTTTAGATTTGCTTTATCTGAAAGCCTCATACTCTTAGTTGAGCATGGACTTCCAATCATCTCTAACTTCCTCAGAGCCTTCCATGTAGAGCACAAGAGTGTCCCACATTTCTTTGGATGTCTTGCAGTGTACAAGATTTTGGAAGGTTGAGTCATCAATGGCACTGGCTATAATATTTTATGCCCTTTTGTGCATGGTAGACAGAAGTACCTCATCTCTATCCATCTCTTTATATTCCTTGGGCACTCTGAGAGTTGGATCTATGGTGGAAGCCTTTGTGGGGATAAAAGGACCTTGCACTACTGTTACATAGATCCTAGGGTCAAATGCTTCCATGAATAGTCTGACCCTTTGCTTCCAGAGGCCAAATCCTTCCTTCCTACAGATTAGTAGTTTCATGGCCCCTAGCTCTTTATATTTCATTCCTCTCATAATTATATCTTATAGCTAACCTTGGAGGTATACTCAGATTATTAGATCCTTTTTGAGTAGCCTCCCTCTGATACCACTTAAAAGTTATTAACTTAAGGTTAGCTAATCACCTAGAGAGGGGTGAATAAGTCTTTGGAAATTTCTTAGTATTTTTGTTCGTTTCTTTCTAAGTGATCTAGATCTTGTCCTTAGAGCCTGCAATATAAAAGAAAAACAAGCAACACAGCAAAGCACACAACTATTTATAGTGGTTCCCCAATTGGGTACATCCACTTTCCCTCCCACCTTTCTAACTTTTGTTAGACAAGGCACAAACTCCTCCAAAATGCTCATCAGAGCTTACACCTCAAGCCTTCAGCCTTACACTCAGGTTCTCTTCAAAATCCTACCTTAGAACCACAAAGGTTCCTACCTCAGATCCCTGCAGTGCTCTTACAGCTTAGTGGTCCACAAACCACCTACCTCAGCCTTATCTCTAAGGCCTATAGCTTAGGCTTTTTATCCCTACCACTTCAGGCACAAGGCCCTACTATCAGAGTGCTGCAACACTCCTACAACTCAGTACCCTTCCAAGTACTACCTCAGTGCCCTTCCGGGCACCTACAGCTCAGCCTCGTCCAAGGCCTGCAACTCAATGACACACTTGTCACCTACAACTCAGTTACTCACCAGTCACCTACCTCAGGCACTAGGCCCTACTACTCAGGCTGGGAGGACTTCCCTACTCTCAGATCCGCACTTGGATCCTACCTCAGTACCCCAGTAGGGAACCTACCTCAGTGACTTATTAGTCACCTACAACACGGGCCAAAAGGCCCTACAGCTCAGATTCAGACAACCTGAATCCTATGGGAATTTAAACAAGAAGGTGAAGTAAATTTGAAACACTGACTCAGAGATAAATCACTAAGTCTGCCTTGCTGGACTGGGCAGATATCAGTCCAGCCCTGTTGTTGTAGAAGGAATGAGTCTTCTTCTACAGCTAACTACTTCTCTGCTACACTGAAGAATAGATATTTGCTGTTGAAGGCCGACGGCCCTTCACATAGCAATCTCCTTGCTGATTAGATGAATCAGCTACCTTGTTCTGCAAAGAACAAACTTGCTGAACTGGAAAAAGCTTCAGCTATCTTTCTCTGCCAGCTGGCTTGCACTGCTGGACTTGGCTTTCAAGCTTGTCGGAGAAGATGAAGTCCAGCCGGCTCTATTTTTTTGTATTTTTTTGTGTCTTCTTCGTTACCCTAATCCCCTTTTCTTTCTTCTTTTTATATTTGTTGATTTGAATCAATGACATAATTTTAGTGTGGGCCCAGCCAAGGATGGTGAGCGCCACCTCTCTCAGAAAAGGAAAAATAGTAGCATCTGGTGCTACTGCAGCGTTCCGACAATGGCATGAACTATTTTGACTTTGTTGACTTCTGGTGATGTCAGCAGTGGTCTTCTGGTGCTACTGTAGCTTTCCCGCAATAGCACAAAAAACTTTGACTTGTTGACTTCGGGTGACGTCAGCAGTGGTCATCACCTTCTAGTAAAATTCCAGAACAACATTAAGCGTTGAGTGATGTTAAGTCACTCAACACCAACTAACTTGGCTCTTCATTAGAAGAATTGAGTGAACCTGCCTCACTCAATGCTTCTAGACTTAGTGAATTTTCACTGGCTTTGTCTCAACGGTTCCTTCTCAACTGTCTCAGCGGTTTCTTCTTCACAACCGATACTATCTCTTGTCTCAGCGGTTTCTTCTCAACTGTCTCAATGGTTTCTTCTCAACTGTCTCAGCGCTTTCTTCTTCACAACTGAGACTGTCTCCTATCTCAGCGGTTTCTTCTCAACTGTCTCAACACTTTCTTCTTCACTAGAAGAGTTAAGTGAACCTGCTTCACTCAACGCTTCTGAACTTAGAGAATTTTTATTTTCTTTGTCTCAGCAGTTATGCTGAGACATTCTTCTCAGTTGTCTCAGTGGTCTCAACGCTTTTTCCTTAGTCAAATTATCTGACTTCCAGCATACTCTTTTTGTTCACTTGTCCAATTAAGGACAACCTGCATGCATGAACTAAAGAACACATCAAATACAATATATCCCTTAGCATTATTGGTGATTCCTCTTCAAATCCTGAGGAACATTGTAGGGCACAATTCCCAACAATTTTGTATTCTTTGAGAAGAAGCAAGAAGTTGGCAAAGATGCAAGCTGAGGAGCTTTTCTCTCTATAGCTAGCTGCTACCCAGTAGTCTGAGACACCATCCCTACTAGATCAGAAAGTGAGGGAAGTCTACCAACTAAATGCCATCTCAATCATCCAAATTGAAACTATAAGCCAGAAGAAGAAGATCATCTTGGATCTTGAAGAACACCTCCTAAAGGAGAGAAAGATTACGACTGAATTTAAAAAGTCCAAAATTATGCTGCCACTGATTGACTCCTTCACCTTTCAAAATGATGAGAGAGGCTTAGGGCCTAAGTTGAATTCTAGATTTGGCCATTCGAAAGGGAAAGTCAAGGCTCCTATAGTGCCTTAATCAACCATTCATAAGGAATTTCTCCCTTCCAACGGGTATGACCAGGACTGCATTTATGGACACTAGAAGAATGGGAATTCTCCTTGTAAGAGTGCAAGTGTACCTTTCAATGGAAGATGGGAGGGCATGGGTTTGAGTGCATAGAAGGCTCCCCATGAAGAAGTCCAAATGTCTCATCATGGACCATTTGTATTTATTGCTCCAACCCCACACTCAAGAGTAAGGTTGTGGCCTTCTCTCAAGATCTCCCAGCCCACACTCAAACCAAGGGCAAGTCTGTCAGCAAGATAGACTTGGGCATTTCTGAGGCCATCAACAGCATGCCTTCTGCAAAGAAGATCACTATTGGTAGATCTCAAGAAAAACCAAGCTATTCTACTGTTAGTCTCACCTTCAGTCAGATTGTGGCTAAGAGAAATAAGATAAAGGAAGCTGCTCATCTTTCTGAACAGTTAGCTGCTACCAGACATGCTCAGAAAAGAAGGTATAACATTCATGAGTGTTGGTGATGTGGCAAAGTGGGCCACTTTGCCGTATATTGTGGGCACCACCCTAGTGTGCCAAGGGTAAGGGTAAGTCTTCTTGATAGAGCTACTGTTAGTCTTCCTGTCAGAAAATTTATAGGAAGGCATGTGTATTTTTATGCTAACAGGAACTTAGGACCCAATTCATTTTGGGATCCTAAGGTAAGGTAAACTCTATTTTACATGATAGTCCAAGTGCCCATACAGCCATGTGGTATTTGGATAGAGGTTGCTCTAGGAATTAGACTAGAACAAGGTGCTAGCTTGAGGATCATACTATAGTGAGAAATGGACTTAAGATATTCAGTTGAGAAGTTTAAGATAGATAACTTGACCATCTAGTTCCTCCTATTGCCAAAAAGGAAGAGGATGGAATGGTGTTGTGAACTCTCCAAAAGAGGGACATACTACACAGGCAATGGATGAAGACCAGTTGGATCCATCCATTAAAGTTCAAAATGTCTAAGTGATGGGACATAGTACTGCTACCACTTTAGTAGAATAGTGAGGAGAAGAACAAGTAGGATGTACTCATCACTGTAGAAAGCACTAGAAGTAGCTCTTTTGAGAGCAGCAAGGAAGGGGCACATAATGCTCAGCAAAAAAGACATTCAAGTGGTATGCTCAACTATCAGACTCTTCTGAGGAATCATAAAGAGAAATATGTGCTCAGTGGTCAATATTATGTGAACCTGCAACAAGGGCTATCCATGTCAGTGGCTACCAATCAAAAAATAATCTAGCTGAGGAAGCAGAAATGGTAAATGAAAGTGAAGTTGTACAAGATCTGTGCAAACTCTAAGGGAAAGCTAGTACAGTCTAGTAAGCTAAAAATCTTAAGTCTTGCCTAGAGAATTGGTGTCAGAGAATCTCCAACATAGATTAGATCAGCAAAACTGCCGAAGACTTGAATGTCTCTATGGTCAATGCTAAGATTGAGGGGGGAGATTCCAACAAATCTATTTGCTTAAGATAATGAGAGTGTCATTAAAATGACTATAGATACTTCAAAGGATAGTGATCTATCTAGATGAAGAGATAGATCAAGCAACGATCTCCCTATCTTATTTAAAGAGTCTCCCTTACTGAAGAAGTCATAAAGTGGGAGAAGACAATAGAAGATGGCCATGATCAAGGGGGAGTATGCTGTGCAAGAAGAGATAGTATACAAAAGGGGACAAAACAGCCCAAGCGGTATACAACCAACTCAAATAGTCAGGTAGCTAGAGCCAGAGGCAGATCTGTTGCTGAATAAATGGAAGAGATCTCAGTCAGCAAGAAGAGGAAGCAGTGGAAGAACAAATCTTCCTCCTGGTATCATAAGAAGGATCACAACAAATCTGGGAAGATGATCTCCAAAGGTGACATGTATGATCTCAAACCCAGAAAAAATATTTCTCTAACATAATATGTTATTGTTGTAGCAAGGCTATTCATATCAGTGCTGACTTCCCAGTTAGATGAAAGTAGAACAGGTGAGAAGAAGCACCTCCGCCACATGGTGCAAGGAAGATAGAAAAGCAAGGATGGAACTTGAAAGTGTCTCGCATCTTCCTAAATCACCTAGAGGGGGTGAATAGGTGATGTTTGTATCTTTTCGGGGAATAAACATTACTTACAAATTAAACACACACATCGATATTTACAGTGGTTCTCTGATTTGGGTACGTCCACTTTCCCGCCTCTCCTATCTACCACGAAGGGCTAGATTTGGCTACTTCACCAAACTCAGATTTCCATAAATCTTACACCTCAGAGCGACAACTCCTATAACTCGAAGACAATGCACCTACCACTCGATCCACAATCGGATCTACCACTCGATCCAAAAACGGATCTACCACTCGATCTACAAATGGATCTACCACTTGGAGGAAAATCTCCTACAAAATTAAATGAATATTACACAATTATATTACACCCAACTTAGACAAGATTTGAAATCCTCAATCCGTCGTTCTTCGAGAATAGTAGATCTTGAAATTGCTTGGATAACACGGAATATGAAACTTGGAAGATCTTGAATCTTGACTTGAATCTTCTATCGACTCGATCTGGAGGAGTATAGATCTGTAGAGAGAGTAGCAATCCAGTCGCATATGTCGAAGAAGACGATTCGTGCACAGTAGTTCACCATTGGCCGATCGGAATGTCACGATGCGTATGGAGTTGAGCCGATGGATTTTCAATTTGGAAGGTTTAGCGATTTCAAATTAAGAGCAATAGCACCCTTAGATGGAAAGGAAATATCCCCTAGGTATTTATAGAGATCTCCTTGCCAACGGTATCAAGAAACTTTCTAAAAATGAAACTTAGAAAGAACTATGCATGGCTGACCGAACCCGAACCAGATTTTTTAAAAAGTCAGAAAATGACCTAAGTCAAATTCATCGAGTATCACCGAGTATCACGAGTATATCTGTCGAATGGTTCTTGATATACGACTAATGAGACTTAGAGAAATCAGTTCAGGCCGGCAAATCACTCAACGCCGAGGTGGGGACCATGCTCGACGAATTCGATAAGTATCGGTTGGTATACTCGACGAATTCATCGAGCATCGACTTGCTCACTAGTCGAATTTGATGCCTGGCCAAGTGATGTACGACGAATGAGACTTAGAAAAATCCAGAGAAGTATCGTCGAATGGACTCGAGGAATTCGGCTTGTATCATCTAGTATATTCGACAAATTCGGCGAGTATCGTTAGATACATTCGACGAATTCGACGACTATACAAGATGATACTCGGTGAATTTTACTTGGTGGATTTTCCAATTCTCAGATACTTTTCCCTAAGTATAAATGATGAATTCGACAAGTGTTGGAAGGCATATACTACGAATTTGATGAGTATCAATGAGTATACTTGACGAATTCAACGAGTATTGCTAACCATACTCGATGAATTTTACTTAGGTAAATTATTGTCCATCTGATTCCAAGCCTTTGACCTTCCTTCATCCTTCTCCTATAATTGGGATAGAAGTACACCCCAATAGAGAGATTACATATGAGTCAACACATTGGCCTACCCAATGAAGGATTATATTGTATAGTCATGTGTTTACTAACTCACTGTAACCTGACATTGGTGTGTACTTAGTAATGTAAACATGCAAGTACATAACTAAAATAGCAAAATCAAATACAGTCACAATTCATCTTAGCTTTACTGGACCATTCTTTAAATCCGGGTTATTGTGGATACAATACCCAACAATCTCCCCCTATTTGAAGAAGATAGGACTGTATAAGCTAAGGTGAATTGCATATAACAAATAATAAAACATTAAAACTGAAAAGATAATTAAGATTAAATATAAAATCCATTCCAAGTCAAGATAAAAACAAAAAATCATATATGTGTGTGTGTGTATATATATATATATATATCAACAGTGTTTATAGTTTGGTGGGGCAACCCACAACACTCAACAGAAAACAATATGACTATCAGGTCTGCTAGCCCTGCCTCTTTAGTTGCTGCCTTGCAAAGTATGCCCTTAACTTTGGAAAATACTTTGGAGTCGCTGGTGGCATTGGGTCAATATCCCTGTGATTTCTGAAATGTATCATTCTCTTCGTGCAAGCCAGCTTATAGTTGTTCCACTCTTCTTGGTCATAGTAGAGTTCACATTTTTCACCACCAAGATCGACCAAGGATAATGTATCTAAGATAATTCCTTTGGATGTAGGACTCCACACCACCTTCGTCTCTCTGTTGGGCTTTGACCTGACTGCCGACATGCCTTCCACATACCATCTTCTCTTGTGAACTGGAGCAACAGGAATGCCTTCAATAAGTTGAATTTCTCGAGCCTCGGCAGTCACAATAGCATGTGTGTCTACCCAATATTGAGAGTAATCCTCGGCAGGATGAACCTCATCATGAGCAGGCACAACAGGTACTTGAGCCTCCTGGTGTTGCCTAACAAAGATCTCCTTATGAAGCGACGAGAAGTTGTCATAGATGTAATTATTTACTCCTTCAAACTTCGTTAGCATGGCTTCCCCAAGCGTATTTAACTTTGCTGCGTATTTACCTTTGCTACCACCTTAGCTGTCATGGTCTCCTCCCCCTTTCTGACTTCTTCAGCCAAATAATTTGCATAAGCTTCCATGTTGGTGACATAATATGCCATTGATTGATTATGATCTTCAATAATTATTTTGGCATTAGTATCAACATTGCACAGAACATTCATATTGCTCTTTAATCCTTTCATGACAAAATAAACCCCTTTTTGACCTTGAGTAAACCAGGAGTCTAGTTTGGCATCTAGCTTTTCAAATCTGACCTTAACCTTTGCTTGGTCGTTGTTCAGATCTTTTTCTATTTCCTTGACCTTTTTCAGAAATCTTTGCATGGAGGAATCAAAATAACCTTTCTACTTGGCCAACACTGCTTCTATGCTATGCAGGATTGAATTATCAGTACTAGAACTTGGGATATCGAGAATAGGAGTGCTAGGTAGATCCTCACTGGAAGACTCACCTATAGGAGATAAACTAGGTTTAGAAGTTGTACCAAGGTCTTTAGCAGCAGTTAGAACTAGAGTCTGCTCCTCTGCATCTCCCTCCTTATTTGAAAGAACCACAACCTCCTCTATAGCAGCAGGAGGTGCATCTGGCATCTTGCTTATCCTTTTCTCAAGGTTGCGCATGAGCCTAGCAACCTCAATAATAATTAATATTGAGGGCCTAGTCATATCCCCCTCAGAACATGAAACAGGAATAATTTTTGGGAGAGGGACAATCAGGTTCTCTACTGACACTAGCTTAGAACCATCATTTACATTATCAGCAGCTTTGGTCTCATCAGCAATCATCAGTACCTCATTATTATCTATCTCATAGTCATACACATGCAAATCGTCCTCAACAGTAATATTAGCCTTGATGATGGAGAATTTATAAAGTTTTAAAAATAATTTCAAACTATAATCCAAAATAGGCAAGTGTACTTATCAAGATATAGTATAGAAAATTGTCGTATTAGACTCGGGGCCTATTGAGTACTTCTACACACGTAAATTAATATTATTTTATAGGAAAAATAAAAAGAGTGAATTTAAACTATAACTAGAAAATAAACTAAAAGAAATCACTTGATCTAGACTCACTTTAAAATAAACCTTTCATAAAAGCTAACTTCTAAATTACCTACTTTGACCGTAGAGGTTCCTAAATTACAAAAGCGCCTCTCTCGAGAATACGCTCTCGACTAAAATTAGGTTGATCGATTAAGACCTCTCGGCCAGTCGAAACCCCTAAGCTTGCCTTATGCGGTGAACCCCGCTATTGGATTTGACTCCAATCAGGAAGATCCGTGTCATCCTCTCTCGAGGAGTGCATGCGGCTCCTTCTACCTTTGAGTGATCTACTCATATACACAACCTCTCGGTAAATCTAGGATACGGATCTAAAATCGAAATCGAAGCATTTAAATCAAAGATAGATCGAATCGATAAAAATAGAGTTGACAAAAAAAGATTAAATTATTCTAAAGCTTGATAAGATCAAGTGCTATTAAACTTAGCTACTCATTATCATAAAAGAAGGATACATGAAAAGAAAAACAAAGACATTCCTAAAATAAAAGTGCTAGAAACAAAGGTTAACTAAAAAAAGTACATAAGGGAAAATGCATGAAAACAATAAAATAAGTTATTAAAATGGGCTAAGAACTACTCCTAGATGCTTCATAGGTTCCTCTTCAGCTCTTGGCTTTGTCTGGATTTTATAGTAAAATTTATGAAAGGTCAAAACCTAGGTCGCGCCTATGACCTAGGGCATGTAAGGCTCAAAAACTGCTGTCTTGAAAGCCCGGGAATGTTGGAGAAAAACCGCCAAAAGTCGCCATTCTTCGGGTCACGCCCCTAGGTCATGCCCGTGACCTAGGGCATGTCAAGTCTGTTACTGGAAACTGCGGGAACTGGAAATGGCAGGAATTAACACTAGCGGTTGTAGGATTAGTCACGACCCTAGGTCACGCCCGTGACCTAGGGCGTGTAAGCCGAGAACCATCGAGATCTGAAACTGGCGACTTTAAGCGCGGCATGCCTGGACGTCACACCTGCATGTCATGCTCGTAACCTGAAGGTCACGCCCATGACCTGGGGCGTGTAGCTTGAAAATATCCTGGAATCAAAACTGCAGCCCCGTTAGTAAGTCGCGCCTACTGGTCACGCCCGTGACCTTTAGGTCACGCCCGTGACCGGGGCGAGTAACTTTAATCTGACGTGGCAAGTACTCTGGAGCTCCTTTATGGGTCACGACCACATGTCATGCCTGTGACCGGAAGGTCACGCCCGTGTCCAGGCCGTGTAAAGTTGATTTTTCCAGCAATCTTCAGTTTCATCTCCTGATCAGTCCTGTAAGCTCCAATTTGCTATTAGCAGCCTAGATTGACCTGAAATATGAAAACAAAGGATTTTAATAACAATATTAAAATAATTTAAATATAATATTATTATTTATTAAATAAAAACTATATATAAGTAACTATAAATAATGACTTATCAAATACCCACATACTTAAGCTTTTACTATTCCAGAGCAAATCTATGAGAGTACTTATAAGAAATTAATATATTTTTTAATCAAACTAAAAATTTATCAAATCAAAGGAAAGTTAAAAATTAACTTTAGGGATTCAAATTTTTAAGTCCTAAAATATGAAATTAAAATGTAAAGAGCTAAATATTTAGCAAAGTTTTCTCTAATAAAATAATTAGAACTCAAAATTAAGTATTTAGCAAACAAAGTTAGATTAAAAATTATAAATACTTTTTTCACTAAAAAAGAAACTTCAAGGAAAATTTAAACTACTACTTATGCTCTCTTACAATTTTAATTTAAGTCTAAAGTAATTATATTGGATTTTAGGCTTTGGAAACAAGAAAATTGAAGAGATCTTAGACTGGGGGTGATGAATTTTATCCTCTCACCCCGCACAATTTTTTTCTTTTTGATATTTGCATATGTTTACCAAAAAAATGATTATCTCATTTTCCATGACATATGAATAATTATTTTTTCTCTCTTCAAGTAATAAAATTGATTAGGAGTAATGAATTTTATTCTCTTACTCCTTCTATTTTTTGGGGGGTTGCATATGTCTGACAAAGAATACTTGATTCCCATGACATATAATCTAACCAAAAAAGAAAAATTGCATATGTGTATCAGGGGATAATGAATTTTATCCTCTTATCCCTGCGACCTATGAGTTAACAAGAAAATAAAAGGAATAAGAGGAAGGCTAGCAAAAAATTTTAAATTAAAATAAAATAATTAGAGAGCAAATATAGTAAATTAAATTTTTTTAAAAATCTTAAATCTTAAGTGAATATAATTGAAAACTAAAGATTGTTAAACTAAGCACTATGAAATTGAAACTAATTAAAATTTGAGAGAAAAAGACTAAATAAATTTCTGTAAATAAATTCACTTCATAAATTTATTTCTTAAAATCAAATCACCTAAAATTTAAAACTAACTAACTATAATGAAAAAAAAAAGATTAGAAACTCAAAAATTATATAAATTCTTATAAATAAACTCAAAATAAATTTCTAAAAATCAAAAAAAATTAAGCAGGGGTTTATTATTTTTTTGTATTTTCTTTTTTCTATTTTCTTATTTTTGATAATAAAAAGAAAAAAAAATTTAATTTTTAAAGATTTTATATTTTTTAAATTTTTAAAGATTATTTTTCATTTTTATTGAATTTTAAATAAAAATAATAAATAAGAATCCACCCCCAAACGTAAAAATAAACATTGTCCCCAATGTTTATAAGTCAAGTAGGAGGGGGGAAAGAAAAAAGAATTTGTGAAAATTTAGAAAAACAAATTCATCAAAATTAAAAGATAAGTAAGGGGTGTCTCTCAAGAGCGCTTTTCTTTTTCCCGTCTTTAAGCTGGACGGTTTGGGTTAAGAGAAGAGAAAATCAAAATTAAAATGAAGGGCCAACTCCCTTATTTCGTGTTTTGGCGAAGATGACAAAGTCGCTCGCCCGACTACTCCTGCGCTAATTGCTTAATTTTCCTTCTTGCAGTTGTCTTGAAAATGTAAATTCAAATCACATATCCATACCTGAGATGATTAAAAGTTTTGTAGAGGAGCGGCAAAAGGATCGTAGATGAAGTTTAATTGCAACGGCTCCTCGAATACATGAAATTCGTTAGTAAAAGGAAAATCAAAAAGAAGCACGTCAGAAAAATCTCCGCAAGGAGGTTCTTGCGAATTTATATGATTAAGCTCTGGTTGTTTATTTTCTAAAATAAAATTATTATCTAAAAATTCATTAAAAAAAATTACTAGGCACAATATTTTCATGAATTTCAATTTCTAAATATCCATAAGGGGAGTTTGAAAATTCATGAGGAGAACGAAAATCGGGAGAAATAGGAGAAGAAACATATTTTTCTTCTATTTCGCCCGATGTGCTCATAACTTTAATTAATTCTTGATATAATAATTCTTCCTCCACTTCTGAATAAGACACCAAGGGGGCACATGAAGATTCATGTTCCGTACTGGGTGAACTATTTGAAGAGGGTGAGAAATCATTATAACAAGAAATAATTTCTTCTAAATTTTGGGGAGTATTAACTAAAAATTGTGTAAAGTCCCCAAAATTAGAAGAAGACATGTGCTCTGTGATAAAAGAAGAATAAAAATTCGGATCTAAATATTTGTTCTCATAACTCAGAAAGTGTTCTGGTTGATCTTGCGAACAAGAAAAACCAAAATCTGAGGTGGAAGAAGAATTATTTAAATAAAAATAATTATTCGCATTTGAAAATTTATTTTCATGAAAAATAGGTGAATTGGAAAAATGAGTTTCATCAAAATTAGAAACAGAATTAGCATCAAAGTGAGAATATTTATTAATTGCAAAATTATTTTCATAACAAAATTTTTGATAATAATAATAACAATTATCACTTTGACGAGGAGCACCACAATAATAACAAAAACTTTTGCGCTTTTTTGCGGCTTCCAAAATATCTAGTTGATTTTGAAGCTTGGCAATTTAGCTGCCAATTGAGATAACATTTTTTTTTTGTAAAAAGAAAATAAAACAACCGGGACTTAATAGAAAGGAATTTGAAAAAGAAAATGAAAAATAGAAATGGAGGTGGAGAACGTTAATGATAAAAGTAATAAAATCTACGCTTTCAAAATATCAACAAAAATAGTCTCCGGCAACGGCGCCAAAAACATGATGGAGAATTTATATAGTTTTAAAAATAATTTCGAACTATAATCCAAAATAGGCAAGTGTACCTATCAAGATATAATATAAAAAATTGTCGTATTAGACTTGGGGCCTGTTGAGTACTTCTACTCACGCAAATTAATATTATTTTATTGGAAAAATAAAAAGAGTGAATTTAAACTATAACTAGAAAACAAACTAGAAGAAAGCACTTGATCTAGACTTACTTTAAAATAAACCTTTCATAAAAGCTAACTTCTAAATTAACTACTTCGACCGAGGAGGTTCCTAAATTATAAAAGCGCATCTCTCGAGAATACGTTCTCGACTAAACTTAGGTTGATCGATAAAGACCTCTCGGCCAATCAGAACCCCTAAACTTGCCTTATGCGGTGAACCCCGCTATTGGATTTGACTCCAATCTGAAAGATCTGTGTCATCCTCACTCGAGGAGTTCATGCAGCTCATTCTACCTTTAAGTGATCTACTCGTATCCATAATCTCTCGATAAATCTAGGATACGGATCTAAAATCGAAATCGAAGCATTTAAATCAAAGATAGATCGAATCGATAAAAATAGAGTTGACAAAAAAAAAGATTAATTTATTCTAAAGCTTGACAAGATCAAGTGCTAATAAAATTAGCTACTCATTATCATAAAAGAAGGATACATGTAAAGAAAAACAATGACATTCTTAAAATAAAAGTGCTAGAAATAAAGGTTAACTAAAAGGTACATCAAGGAAAATGCATGAAAATAGTAAAATAAGTTACTAAAACTGGCTATGAACTACTCCTAGATGCTTCCTAGATTCCTCTTCAGCTCCTGGCTTTGTCTAGATTTTATAGTAAAATTTCTGGAAGGTCACGCCCTAGGTCACGCCTGTGACCTAGGGCGTGTAAGTCTTGGAAACTGCTATCTTGAAAGCCCGGGAACGTTGGAGAAAAACTAACAAAAGTCATCGTTCTTCGGGTCACGTCCCTAGGTCACACCCGTGACCTACGGTGTGTCAAGTCTGTTACTAGAAACGGCAGGAACTGGAAATGATGGGAATTAACTCTGGCAGTTTCAGGATGGGTCACGCCCGTGACCTAGGGCGTGTAAGCCGAGAACCGTCGAGATCTGAAACTTGCGACTTTAAGCACGGTACGCCTGGACGTCACACCTGTATGCCATGCCCGTAACCTGAAGGTAATGCCCGTAACCTGGGGAATGTAGCTTGAAAATAGCCTGGAATCGAAACTGCAGCCCCGTCATGTAACACCCCAGTTTTGAGAGAGGATCGATTTGCATTTCTGGAAATTTTTGGTTTCTTGCAGGGGGCACACAGCCTGTGATACGGGTGTGTCGCAGGGCATGTCGAGCCGTGTCGACAATCGGCCCGGGGTGTCGACACTTTCGCTCGACAATGTGTCGAGACTAGGTCACACGGCCTGCGACACGGGCGTGTTGCAGGGCGTGTCGAGCCCGTGTCGACACTCGGCCCGGGGTGTCTACACTTTCACTCCACTGTGTGTCGCGACAAGGCACACGACCTAGGACACGGGCGTTTCCAAGGCCGTGTGGGTCTGACGACGATCTTCAGTCGACGATATTCACTCGACGAGTGTCGAGTGTGGAGTGTCGAGACTAGGGCACACGGCCTGCGACACGGGCGTGTCACAGGGCGTGTCCCGCTTGGTCGACGATCTTCGCTTGACGTTTTTCCGCGATGTCGACACAAGGTTGTCGACGAGTGTCGAGACTTGGCACACGGCTTGGGATACGGGCGTGTCCCAGGTCGTGTCACCTCTCGGGTTGGTATCGGGGCCGTGTCGATGGAGGCACACGGCCAGCCACACAGCCGTGTCACTGGGGACACGGGCATGTCGGATCGAACACGGGCGTGTCGGATGCCCGTGTGCTGTTCCAGGCGCGTCGATTTGAGACGGTGAATGAGGTACACGGCCCTTGACACGGGCGTGTGCCAGGCCGTGTTCGGCCCAGGTCTTTTATTTTTCTATCGGATCGTGGCCTTTTCTTCCCCTGGTTTTAGGATCTGATGGCTCGGATCATTTCTTTAGGAGTTAAGTCCGAGAATAGGGTTGAAAACCCTCATTCTTCTCCAAGCATTCTCTTACTAAAGATCTAGAGAGAAGTGAGAACAAGGAAGAAGGAGAAGGAGAGTTTGGGCTGTAGGAGAGGTTTCGGTGCTCCAAATCGCGAGCCGAGTCCAGATCCGTGGAGGTTAGATCGTTGCGAAGGTTTTCATCCGGCTATTTCGTCATGGCAAGGAAGAGGAGTCGGAAGGTAATGACACTTCTCCTCTCGGTCTTAGGATGCATGTCTTAGCATCATTTATTTTTCTTTCTAGTTTTTGGGCACCAAACTCTCAAGTAAGAGGGGTTTTGGTTTGCCAAGGTTCAAGAGGAACCTCCGGGTTGATTGAGTCCGTCCCCGGCATAATTTGGATTAGAGATCCGCTCCGTTAGTAGATTAGGCATGGTGAGTGAAGCCGTAGACGTGGCCGTTAGTCCGACTCAGTGATGTTGCATACGAACGTTAAGGATTCATAGAGTTTCCGTTGCGGCAATACGCCGTTTGTGATGTGGTGATGTTTTCCCCCTTTTCTCGAGTGAGTACGTGTAGTTGGAACCGGGCAAGGTTAGCTCCTCGTGGCGGTAGATGTTTTCCTTGGTGGACAAGGTTAGCTCCGCATGAGTTGGAGATGGTTTCCTTGGTGCGCGGGAACGCTGTAGTACAAATGAGGGACTAGGGTGGATTTGTCTTGGTTTGTATTATGCCAAGGCGTGGCTATGTCTCCATGGTCGGCTTGCTATCCCGTGACATTCACGTCATGTGCGGAGAGTATCCCGGCGAGACTAGCCCCCTTCTGTGACACTGACAAGAATGCCAAGCATGGGGACAAGCCCGGACAATGAGGCCATGAGCGGGTGGGGTCTGGCAAGTCTTCTTAGAATCGGTCAGTTTTGTGTTTGTTGGAATCTTGACATGAGACGTCAGAGCTTGTAGGCAAGCCCGGGGCTAAGACCTTGAACGGGTGGGGCCTTGACAAGAATTCCATGAGGCGGCCTGTGAGCCGTTTGGGGGAAATGGTGACCCCCCCCCCCCCCCCCCCCGCTTTGTTTGCGGCTTTATGCCAGTGGGGAATCAATGAGTACCCATATGATGTGATGATGTGCTAGATGCATATGAGTTAGGGTGCCTTGGGTGAAACCCAGGTTATTGCTTACATGATTGCATAAGTAGGCTCTTTTATTATATGCTCAACCAGTAGAGAACATGTATGATGTGTGTGACATCCAAGCCTGTTTCTGTTGGGTTTCTCTATGAGGATGGCACAACAGTTGTGCACGCAGCGGAAGGATAAAACATTAAGAAAACCCAAAAGAAATAGGATCGGGCCATGATAGTTGAATCAAGAAGTTAACAAACAAGTAGGCAAAAATTACCTCGGTGGCGTTGAGTCACAACTCAACGGAGATGCTCCAAACTTTGTCTTCTTCCTAGTGGCGAGTTCTACGTGGAATAATATCCACGTCTCTGCAGAAATCCACACGAGCGGGAGAACACCAATCTTTCCGTCGCACGGAAAAACGGGAAGAACGATGACCGCACCTTGCTATTCCACGGACTAGTAGGTCCGCGCCAGGAAGAGCAGCACCAGCGACAGTCGCCGGAGAAGAGGAGGTCGACGGAGCGAACACGGCGGCGGCGGAACACTTCCGTCGGCGACGGGATTCGAGATCGGTGGAACGATCGCGGAACGGCTTCCGTCAAAATCGATTCGATCAGCTGTAAAAGCACACCTTACCCGAAAACCCTAAGTGTACCTTTTATACCGAAGGCATAAAAGTCTTAGGAAAATCGCTATCCGCAGACCACCCAGAAATAGGGTTCAGAATCGGCGAGTATCAATCGGCGATAATCAGTCAGGATCGGCGAGAATCAGAATCGGCGAGACTCACAATCGGCGAGAATCACCCGGATCGGCGAGAATCAGAGAACTATTCACGACGATTCACGCCGAATGTGGGTCGACAATTCACGCCGATCGTGGGTCGACGATACACGCCGATCGGCGAGAATCAGAGAACTAATTCTCGACAATTCTCGTCGATCGGCGAGAATCAGAGAACTATTCTCGACGATTCCCGTCGATCGGCGAGAATCAGAGAACTATTCTCTATGATTCTCGTCGATTCTCGTCGACCCTCGGCCGACTATTCTTACCAGTCCTTCAAGGCAACATTTGTCGAACCCGATGATTCTTTAAGGCAACACTTTGACCACAACCCCATTCAGGTCGGTGATTGGTAACCTTTACCAACACAGTCAATCATTCAACTTCTCCACATCTCTTATGTGCAACCCTGCAGGCTCATATCGCGTTGGCAGTGAGATTACATGTTTGATCACTTCCAGATCACAATGGTAACTCCAACAGACTCCCACTTGATCTCGAAAGTATCAAATCAAAAACCTCACAAACAATGAGCGTCATCTAGCAATGCATCATTGCTCCCCAAGCAATAAGAGTTAATAACTCATAAGCCTATATGACCAATGTATCAGCGTTGTCTTTGTCCCTTTGTCCCTTACATCCGGAAAGAACTAGAGACATGGACCGTGTCACCCTCGTAATAGCTCAATCCAAGTTTCTTGATCCAGGACGGACTTCCAGAGAATGGTGAGTCCAATATCACATATCGACTCAACCAAGCATGGCCATGCATTTCTCAGTCCAGTTCCATCAAGGGGCCCATGGATGCAACTCCTGTCATACAGGAGGACAAATCTCATATCTGCTCACACACAAACACCCAAATGATTCGTAACATGCCCAACAACCACCCTTATCATCAACCTTTCTCAAGGAAGAATTTAGATGGCATCAAAGCATGCTCTTCCTCACTTGATGAATGCTGTGACTTCAGGTCAAAGGATCACAACACCATTGTCAATTGAGACCCACTCGTGACACGATTGGATGATAATCCACAGAGTAGTCTCAGGTTGGGTCTGTCCAGTATAACTTGTTTACTAACAAGTACCCATGTGATGACTTGATATCACAATATCATGACCTGTGAGAACCGGTCATCAGTCAACACACGTGCTAGTCTTCATGTACCATCATCAACCTTAGCTTCTATGATGATACTCGACCAGGGACCTTTAAGAATGAAGCTTCAAATAAATCATGGGCTCTCACATTCAAGTCACGTACTTGATGTCCCATGGAAGCGAGCATTCTAAGGGTATCTATTATGTTAACATTTAACTATCATATAAAAAAAGACATAATAAAAGAACTTGCCATTAATTGTAAGAGAAACATTAGGTACAATGTTCATCATATGAACAAATAACCAACAAAATACAGGTTTACATGCAATCCACAAGATTCTCACTAGAGTTGATCATTTAGGTATCGTATACCCATCGATCTAGTATGACCATCATGCTTTCTCTGCGCGAGAGGCTTTGTCAGTGGATCCGCAATATTCTCCTCAGTCGACACTCTGCAAATGTTTACATCTCCTCGTTCGACAATCTCACGAATAAGATGAAACCGCCGAAGTATGTGCTTGGAGCGCTGATGAGATTTAGGTTCCTTAGATTGTGCAATTGCACCATTGTTATCACAGAAGAGAACTACGGGACCAACAATGGTAGGAACTACATCAAGCTCGCCGATGAATTTCCTAATCCATACAGCCTCCTTCGCCGCATTAGCTGCTGCGATATACTCGGCCTCTGTTGTAGAATCAGCAACTGTCTCTTGCTTGGAACTCTTCCAGCTCACAGCTCCTCCATTAAGGCAAAACACAAAACCTGACTGAGACTTGGAGTCGTCTCTATCAGTTTGGAAGCTAGCATCTGTGTAACCACTTACAACGAGCTCTTCCTCTCCACCATACACCAAGAACACATCCTTAGTCCTTCTCAAGTACTTCAGGATATTCTTGACTGCAATCCAGTGACACTCACCGGGGTCTGACTGATACCTGCTAGTCATGCTCAAAGCAAAGGAGACATCGGGTCGAGTACATAACAACGCGTACATGATTGATCCAATTGCCGAAGCATATGGAATCAACTTCATGCGGTCCTTATCTTCACAAGATTTTGGACACTGGTCCTTAGAGAGATTCACACCATGAGACATGGGAAAAAATCCTTTCTTGGACTCAAGCATGTTGAACCATTTCAACACCTTTTCGATGTACGTACTCTGGGTCAAACCCAGTAACTTTTTCGATCTATCTCTATACATCTTAATACCGAGTATATAAGTCGCTTCACCCAAATCCTTCATTGAAAAGTAGTTCCCTAGGTTGTTCTTAACAACTTTCAGGGTAGGAATGTCATTCTCAATCAACAGTATGTCATCTACATACAATATCAGGAAGCCAACAATGCTCCCACTGATTCGCTTGTAAACACAAGGCTCATCTTCATTCTTGATGAAACCAAACTCTTTGATTTTCTCATCAAAACGAAGATTCCAACTTCGAGAGGCCTGTTTCAGTCCATAAATGGACTTATTCAGATTGCATATTTTAGTGGCTTCATCTGGGGATACAAAACCCTCGGGTTATGTCATATACACTTCCTCAAGGAGGTTTCATTAAGGAAAGCCATTTTGACATCCATCTGCCAGATCTCGTAGTCATAATACGCAGCAATAGCAAGCAATATCCTAATGGACTTTACCATGGCAATAGGGGAAAAGGTATCATCATAGTCAATACCATGAATTTGCTTGAAACCCTTAGCCATGAGTCGCCCTTTGAATGTCTGTACATTCCCATCCATGTCGGTCTTCTTCTTGAAGACCCACTTGCAACCTATGGGTCGTACCCCTTCAGGTGGTTCCACCAAGTTCCAAACTTGGTTTGCATACATGGAGTCCATTTTGGATTTCATAGCCTCAAGCCACTTGTCGGAGTCCGGTCCATTCATAGCCTCTTGGTAGGTTGCTGGTTCATCATCATGATCCATAAGCAACACATTACCTATTTGAGACACGAGAAATCCATATCTCTCAGGCTCAAACCTCGGTCTACCAGATCTACGTAGGACTTGTGTTCCCTGAGCAGGTTCTCTAGCTACAACATCTTGTAGTCCTGTCTCAGAATCCAATTCCGGTTCATTCACTACATGTGGTTCTTGAACTTCTTCAAGCTCTACCTTTTCTGTCTTTCTTGATAAGAACTCTTTCTCCAAGAAGACACCAGTCCTTGCGACAAACACTTTGCCCTCAGACGGTAGGTAAAAGTAATACCCTTTCGTTTCCTTAGGATATCCCACCAGATAACATTTATCCAATTTGGGTTCCAGCTTGTCAGGCATTTGACGTCTCACGTATGCCTCACAGCCCCAAATTTTAATGAACGACATACTAGCACGCTTCCCAGTCCATATCTCATATGGTGTCTTCAGAACCATTTTCGTTGGAGCGCGATTCAATGTCATTGCAGCAGTCTCTAAAGCAAAACCCCAAAAGGAAACAGGCAAGTCTGCAAGACTCATCATCGAACGTACCATGTCTAACAGAGTACGATTTCTCCTCTCAGACACACCATTATGTCGTGGTGTTCTAGGTGGAGTGAGCTGTGATACAATACCACACTCTTTCAGATGATCACGGAACTCATGACTCAGGTATTCGCCACCTCGATCAGATCGGAGTGCTTTAACCCTTTTACCCAACTGGTTTTCTACTTCATTCTTGAACTCTTTGAACTTTTCAAAGGTCTCGGATTTGCACTTCATAAGATACACATATCCGTATCTACTGAAATCATCAGTAAATGTAACAAAGTAGAAATACCCACCTCTAGCCATGGAACTCATGGGTCCGCATACATCACTATGTACAACACCCAAGAGATCCTCAGCCCTCTCAGTATAACCAGTGAAAGGAGCTTTAGTCATCTTGCCTAACAAACAAGATTCGCATCGCTCAAATGATTCATAATCAAACGAGTCCAAAAGTCCATCTCTATGGAGCTTGGATATGCGCTTCTCGTTGATATGGCCCAAACGACAATGCCAGAGAAATGTAGGGTTCGAGTACTTTGTTCTTAGTCTTTTATTATTTTCTACATTACAGATCAGATGGTCCAAGTTCAAAACATAAAGACCATTAAACAATTGGGCTACAGCATAACAAACATCATTCTTAAATATAGAACAACAATTGTTCTTAATTATAAAAGAAAATCCAATCATGTACAAACATGAAATAGATATAATGTTTCTAGTTATGGCCGGAACAAAATAACAATTATCAAGTTCTATTACAAGCCCACTGGGCAAAGAAAGACGGTAAACTCCTACGGCTACAGCAGCAACTCTTGCTCCATTGCCGACGCGGAGGTCCACCTCCCCTTTACTCAGCAATCTTCTCCTTCCCAGTTCCTGCACATTTGTACAAATGTGAGAACCACATCCGGTATCCAATACCCAAGATAAAGGAGCAGAAAGGTTTATCTCTATAACGTAAATATTTGAAGCGGAAGTCATACCTCCCCTCAATTTCTGCAGACCCTCAATGTACGAAGGACAATTCCTCCTCCAATGACCAGCCTTGCCACAGTGGTGGCATTTCCCTTCCTTCACTGTGCTTTTCTTTTTCATCAGTGCAGAAGACTTGGGCTCAAGATATGACTTAGGTCCCACCTTCGTCTTCTTGGAACCCTTGCCCTTGCCCTTGCCCTTATGCACCATCAGTATGGGGCTGGCAGGCTTGGCCTTCTTCATGTTGATTTCAGCAGTTCTCAACATGCCTAGGAGTTCGGGCAGTGTCATGTCTATCTCATTCATGTTATAGTTCAAGAAGAACTGCTCATAACTGTCCGGCAACGATTGCAGGATCAGATCCGTGGCCAACTCTTAACCAAGAGGAAAACCCAGCCTTTCAAGGTTCTCTATATACCCAATCATCTTGAGTACGTGAGTCCCTACTGAGTCTTGAACTCCCATCTTGCACTGAAACAACGCTTTTGTGATGTCGAACCTCTCTTGACGAGCCTGCCCTTGAAACATTTTATTGAGATGCTCGTCAATCTCCTTGCACCCCATGTTCTCATGTTGCTTCTGAAGCTCAGAGTTCATAGTGGAAAGCATAAGGCATTCGACATCTAAAGCATCGTCAGTATACTTCTTATAAGTATCCTTCTCAGCACGGGAAGAGTTCCCGGTCGGCACCTCGGGGGCTTCTTCTTCCAAGACATAGAGCTTTCGCTCTTGCCTGAGAACAATTCTCAGGTTCCTATACCAGTCCATGTAATTTGTCCCACTGAGCTTATCCTTCTCAAGGATGGCTCTCAGAGACAAGGTGGAGTGTGAAACACTTGCCATGGAATTCTACAAGAATTTATGCAGAATAAAATCAGTACCAAAATTTCAAATACAATTTATTTTAATTTGGACTTTAATTAAAATACTCCCACTATTTTATTCAAAATGATAGCCCTCACTAACAATTCAGAGAGTTCATGCGAGCTACTCTCTTAGTGGACAAGATCCGTATTTCACCAACACTATGAGTCCGCTTTGGCGTTCCTCTCACGATGCAGTTATTTAGGTAGGCAACGCTTGCCAATTACATCCTCATGCAATTCTTGTATGGTTGGTGAATAACTCCTTATTCGCATCCATCATATGGTGCATGCCAACCCTATGCCTCTAGGCACTCAACCTTTGAGGTCACCTAGTTAAGATGGACCTGATGTCGACAGTGGGATATCACAATTATCCGCTCGCACCCTTACCAAGATAGATTAATGCACCTTGCTTTGGCAAGCCCACACTTCATTGATCGAGGCAGGAAGAGTGTCATCCATCGGAAGGCATCCGAACACTTAATATTAGATGAAGGGATTTTAATTATAGGTTAACAATTAACTATGATCAACATTTGATCAATGTGCACATCCAAAGAAAAACAATTCTAAACCACATGCAACCCTTATGTGCACATCCTAACATCATCAACAATTGATAGAAGGAAGGGCTAAATCTGAACATCCGGAAATTTCCAAATCCTCAGATTTACATGCATTGGACAAAGGCAAAGACAACTCAACTTAAAGCAGTAGACAAGCTCATCTCTCTATGCTGGATTCAAAATCCAAAACATACTCGAGGGATGGTTACTGCTAAGGAGACAACAATTTCTAACACTTAGAAATTCCCACGAAATTCCAGACGCTCTTGGCAGGATACCAAGACTAAATCTAGACATTTAGAACACTTCTAAATCTCTAGGTTTACACGCACTGGAATAACAAAACTTCCAATTCAACAATCATGGCCGAAACCTCGCTTTGATACCACTGTTGGGTTTCTCTATGAGGATGGCACAACAGTTGTGCACGCAGCGGAAGGATAAAATATTAAGAAAACCCAAAAGAAATAGGATCGGGCCATGATAGTTGAATCAAGAAGTTAACAAACAAGTAGGCAAAAATTACCTCGGTGGCGTTGAGTCACAACTCAACGGAGATGCTCCAAACTTTGTCTTCTTCCTAGTGGCGAGTTCTACGTGGAATAATATCCACGTCTCTGCAGAAATCCACACGAGTGGGAGAACACCAATCTTTCCGTCGCACGGAAAAACGGGAAGAACGATGACCGCACCTTGCTATTCCACGGACTGCTAGGTCCGCGCCAGGAAGAGCAGCACCAGCGACAGTCGCCGGAGAAGAGGAGGTCGACGGAGCGAACACGGCGGCGGCGGAACACTTCCGTCGGCGGCGGGATTCGGGATCGGCGGAACGATCGCGGAACGGCTTCCGTCAAAATCGATTCGATCGGCTGTAAAAGCACACCTTACCCGAAAACCCTAAGTGTACCTTTTATACCGAAGGCATAAAAGACTTAGGAAAATCGCTATCCGCAGACCACCCAGAAATAGGGTTCAGAATCGGCGAGTATCAATCGGCGAGAATCGGTCAGGATCGGCGAGAATCAGAATCGGCGAGACTCACAATCGGCGAGAATCACCCGGATCGGCGAGAATCAGAGAACTATTCTCGACGATTCACGCCGAACGTGGGTCGACAATTCACGCCGATCGTGGGTCGACGATACACGCCGATCGGCGAGAATCAGAGAACTAATTCTCGACGATTCTCGTCGATCGGCGAGAATCAGAGAACTATTCTCGACGATTCCCGTTGATCGGCGAGAATCAGAGAATTATTCTCTACGATTCTTGTCGATTCTCGTCGACCCTCGGCCGACTATTCTTACCAGTCCTTCAAGGCAACATTTGCCGAACTCGATGATTCTTTAAGGCAACACTTTGCCCACAACCCCATTCAGGTCGGTGATTGGTAACCTTTACCAACACAGTCAATCATTCAACTTCTCCACATCTCTTATGTGCGACCCTGCAGGCTCATATCGCGTTGGCAGTGAGATTACATGTTTGATCACTTCCAGATCACAATGGTAACTCCAACAGTTTCTATAGTTTCTTTTCTTACTTATGATTATTGCATACGAAGTGCTAACTTGCAGGTTGGAGGGGTACCCCGGGGTCCGTTAGGGGCGGCCCGGAGGAGATGTGTTGTTACACAGTTTGAGGTCAGCCTTTGCTGACCCACGTTACTAATAATTTTTACAGGACAAGGATCGCATGCAGGAGCTAGCTCGCCGGCCAGAAAGGCCTAAGCCTCATGAAGTGCTTTTCCTTTCGTAGCTCTATTTATTTGATGTTGTGTGTTTGAGACTCTTGTTGTCCGGCTTGCATGCCGAGGTAGACTAGGAGTGCTAAGCACATTCATCACTGTTGTATTATTTGTTTTTGGACACTTGATGTAAGGCCATAAGGCCATTTGTCTTACTCTTCTAGTGGTGGATAACTTCTTGTCTTGCTTGTGTTTCCGCTGTGTTGTGCAAAGTGTTTTGAGTGTGGGTAGTTATATCAACTTTTAATACTAAAGCTGTGACGTCTGTATGTTGTGGGGCCCCGGCCGGACCCATGCTATACGTTCACTACAGGGGAGGTGTTACAATTTGGTATCAAAGCGAGGTTAGATTCAAGGTCAATGCGTAGAGAAGTTATCCACATAAGAGTAACGCGGGACCATGAGTGTCCTTATGTTTAAGTCTTGAGATTTGAGACTGATTCCTTGTTTCTTGTTTCTTGAAGAGTGCAAGCAACGAGGCGGGAACGTCGAGAGCAAGAGAAGAGCTTTCGGCGAGCAGTGCTACTGCTCCAGGTCTTTTGGGCACGGGTGTAAACCCGGCCGACTTCTGCCGCATGCTTACGGAAGCGATGGTGGCAGCCCAAGCTGTAGCGGCAGCTCAGGTAGCAACCCTTGCGACACCGGACACGGCGACGGTCGTGCCAGGCGGAGAGTCCAGGCGAGTGGAGCCTTTGGCGGAAAGGGTGGTTGTCGGACATGGAGACCGACACATGAAGTACTTCCTGAGTTTCCATCCCCCGTGTTTCAAGGGAGTTGGTACGCCAACGGATGCGGAGGACTTGTGGGTTCGCATTCAAGAGCTTTTAAGGGCGGCAGAGACGCCGGAGGAAAAGAAAGCTGAGTATGCGGCTTTCATGTTGGAAGGAGACGCCAAGTTATGGTGGGTGAGCCATAGCGGCCGCCAGTTCCCGGGACGCACCCCGTCAGTGGAGGAGCTTGGGAATGTGTTCCTAAAGAGGTATATTCCAGTTTCTACACGATTGGCCCTTCAGAGGCAGTTTCTGCATTTAATGCAGCGAGACAAGACAGTAGATGAGTATGTGCAGGAGTTCACCCGTTTGGGTCGTTACACTGGAACGACAATGGAAGATGATGTAAAAAGGGATAACCTCTTCTACCAGGGGCTGAGGGAGAACCTGAGACAACCCCTCATCTCCATGAAGAGAGCGGGATTCAATGAACTAGTTGAGGCTGCCAGAATTTTGGAAAGTGATTTGGAGTGAACCCAACGCCGTAAGGGTTTTACTCCCAATCAAGGGGAAGGGAAGCCCTCCCAATCTCATGGAAAGTCTGAAGGGAGTAGGTGGAGGAAGAAGCCTCACACTCCCAGATCCGGTGAGAAGAGCAACTGGATGCCTGGGGGTTCTCACTCTAGGGGACCGCCGACGTGTTACAACTGTGGTAAGGTGGGGCACATAGCTCATGTTTGTCCCCAAGGAGGAGCGGGGCAAGAGGCTAGGCAGGAGCAGACTGTGCGCTCCGGCCCCAGTGCTCTAGAGAAAGGGAAGATGGCGGAGTCGAGCGCTTCTCGATTCCAACCGATGCAACCAAGGGCTTACAACCTTGGACAGCAAGAGGCGATCCGCCAGACCGATGTGGTGACAGGTATGAAGAAAATTCAAGTTTAAATTTTGTGCTTCATCCTTTTAGACTTTTGTGTGATGTCTATGTTGTAGGCTTCGTGTTAGTTTCCGGATACCCCGCTAGGGTATTGTTTGATACGGGAGCATTGCACTCCTTTCTTGCGGAGAGCTTCATCCGAAGAATAGGAGTTGAGTCTTTCTCGGCGGACGCAGAGTTGAAAGTGCGCATGCCCAATGGTTCATCCATGACCACTGGGGCCAAAGGGCACATCTGTTGGGAGCTAGACGGAGTTGACTTCGTTTTGGTAACAGCAATTTTACCGTTGGTTGAGTTCGCTATCATTTTGGGCATGGACTAGCTTGAAGAGCAGCGCGCCAGTATTGATTGCCTATCTAAGGTAGTGACCCTAAAGAGCAAAGGGCAGGCGGAGGTCAAATTTGAGGGTCTTTGTGGAGTGGCCGGTTCCCTGATTTCGGCCATGCAGTTGATGCGGGCGGTTAACCAGGGTGGTGTAGCGCTTGTAGCATTATTGGAGGTACGTCTCTCCCAACTGTCTATTGATGAAGTGCCCATAGTGGCAGAGTTCAAGGATGTGTTTCCGGATGAACTTCCTGGAGCGCCACCTCAGAGGGAGATCGATTTCGCAATCGAGTTAGTGCCAGAGCCTAGGCCGGCGTCACGCCCTCCGTTTAGGATGGCACCAAAGGAGTTGGCTGAACTTAAGGTACAGTTACATGAATTATTGGAGCAAGGGTATATCAGACCCAGTTCTTCACCGTGGAGTGCGCCGGTGTTGTTTGTAAAGAAGAAAGACGGTAGCATGCGGCTATGTATAGACTACCGAGAGCTGAATAAATTGACCGTCAAGAATAAGTATCTGATTCCTCGGATAGATGACTTGTTTGACCAATTGGTAGGGTCAGTGGTGTATTCAAAATTGGAATTGAAGTCAGGCTACTACCAGCTACGAATTCAGGATGAGGACATACCCAAGACTGCCTTTGTTACAAGGTATGGGCACTTTGAGTTTACGGTGATGCCGTTCGGGCTAACGAACGCACCATCTGTGTTCATGGATCTTATGAATCGAGTATTTCGGGAATACTTGGATTCTTTTGTGGTTGTCTTCATTGATGACATCTTGGTGTATTCCAAATCAGAAGTGGAGCATAAGACCCACTTGAGAGTGGTCTTGCAAGTGTTGAGGGAGAATCAGCTGCATGCAAAATTCTCCAAGTGCGAGTTCTGG
Source organism: Platanthera guangdongensis (assembly GCA_039583875.1). Classification (NCBI taxonomy): domain Eukaryota; kingdom Viridiplantae; phylum Streptophyta; class Magnoliopsida; order Asparagales; family Orchidaceae; genus Platanthera; species Platanthera guangdongensis. Next base: position 105,071,150 of record CM077159.1, read on the forward strand.
TTAGAGAAGGTGGCATTTTTGGGCCACGTGATTAGCGGGGATGGGGTGGCAGTGGATCCATCAAAAGTGGAGGCCATCAGAGATTGGCCAGTCTTGAGGACCGTGGCGGAAGTCCGAAGTTTTCTTGGACTAGCCGGGTATTATAGGAGATTCGTGGAGAATTTCTCGCGGATAGCTCTACCCCTCACCTCACTCACTCGTAAAGATCATAAGTTTGTGTGGACTCAAGAGTGCAGCCAAGCATTTGAGGCACTGAAGAAGAGACTGATGATGGCTCCAATCCTAAGTCTACCGCAAGGGACCGAGGGATTTCAGATTTTTAGTGACGCATCGGGATGCGGTTTGGGTTGCGTGTTGGTGCAACATGGGAAGGTAATAGCTTTTGGGTCTAGACAACTGAAGCCTCATGAGAGGAATTACCCCGTCCATGACTTGGAGTTGGAGGCGGTAATTTTTGCGTTGAAAATATGGCCGTATTATGTATATGGTGCTAAGGTGGAGATCTTCACGGATCACAAAAGCTTGAAGTATCTCTTGGATCAAAAGGATTTGAACATGCAGCAACGCAGGTGGGTTGAGTTCCTTGGAGACTAAGAGGTGGCGATTCAGTATACGCCAGGTAAAGCCAATGTGGAGGTAGATGCCTTGAGTAGGAAGTACTCGGGGCAAGGGAATTGGATCGAAGCTCATGATGAGCAGTTGGTACGGGAATGGGAGTCCCTTGGTTTGGAATGTGTTGCGAGAGGCGAGTCCAGCGTAGCTCGGTTGAACTGGATTGAAGTGCAGAACGACTTGTCCGATCGCATTCGGGAAGCGACTCGGTTGGATGTGGAGTTTCAACCTTTTGTGTTGGAGGCTCAAACGGGCGAGAGCGGCGCCTGAGAGATGATTGATGGGATTTTGAGAAAGAACGGAAGGGTTTGTATACCGCAGTTCGGCAAACTCCGTGAGGAGTTGATGTTTAAGGCTCACTTCACAAAGTACTCCATTCACCCGGGCAGTACAAAGATGTACTTGGATATGAAGAAATCCTTTTGGTGGCCGGGGTTGAAGCGGGACGTAGCTTTGTATGTGAATCATTGCCAGACTTGCGCCTTAGTGAAGGCCGAGTGTCAGAAGCCGGGCGGGTTCCTAAAGCCCCTTCCAATCCCTGAATGGAAATTTGATGACATCTCCATGGACTTTGTGCATGGTTTGCCTAGATCGCAGCAGGGTAATGATGCTATTTGGGTGATAGTGGGCCGCTTAACCAAGGTGGCCCACTTCATCCCAAATCGGAAAGAGGACAGCGTGGAGAATCTGGTGGAGTTGTATGTTCGCAACATTGTGCGACTGCATGGGATTCCAAAGAGTATAGTCAGCGATCGAGATGGGCAGTTTACATCCAAGGACTGGAGACTAGTTCAAAAGAGTTTCGGCACAAAGCTAAAGTTCAGTACGGCGTTCCATCCTCAAACTAATGGGCAAACAGAAAGAACAAACCGTACTATGGAGGATATGCTGAGAATGTGCGTTCTTGACTTCGGCAAGAAGTTGGAGGATCACCTCTTCATGGTGGAATTCGCATACAACAACAGTTTTCAAGCGAGTATAAAAATGGCGCCATACAAAGCTTTGTATGGGAGGTGGTGTCGAACACCAATGTCTTGGGCAGAGGTGGGAGACACCAAAATTTTGGGAAGGGAGGTGGTAGTTGACGCTTGTGAGATGGTACGGACCATACAAGAGCATATGAAGGTGGCGCAAGACCGTCAAGCAAAATACTTTAATGCTCGTCACCGGAAGTTGGAGTTTGCGGTAGGTGATTGGGTCTATTTGAAGATCAAACCGTTCGAAGGCGTCTCACGGATTCGCCGACTCAAAGAAGTTGAGTCCAAGGTTTTTGGGCCCTTTTGAAATTGTTGAATGAGTGGGAGAAGCAGCCTATCGGTTGGCGTTGTCCACGGAGCTGGGTGGATTGCATGACGTCTTCCATGTCTCGTTTTTAGGAAAGCCTTAGTGGAGGCTAGTGTGGTGATTGAGTCGGCATCGGTGCCGATCGAGGAAGACTTGAGGACGCGAGTCCTTCCAATTGCTATAGAGGATTCGGAGACTCGGCAGTTGCGGAATAAAGAAGTTAAACTCGTGAAAATCCGATGGAGCAACTGTTGGAGTTACCATTGTGATCTAGAAGTGGTCAAACATGTAATCTCACTGCCAACGTGATATGAGCCTGCAGGGTCGCACATAAGAGATGTGGAGAAGTTGGATGATTGACTGTGTTGGTAAATGTTACCAATCACCGACCTGAATGGGGTTATGGGCAAAGTGTTGCCTTAAAGGATCGTCGGGTTGGGCAAATGTTGCCTTGAAGGATTAGTAAGAATAGTCGACCGAGGGTCGACGAGAATCGTCGTGTATCGTCGACCGCGGGTCGACGAGAATCGTCGAGTATCGACGAGTATCGTCGACCGCGGGTCGACGAGAATCGTCGAGTATCGACGAGTTTCGTCGACCACGGGTCGACGAGAATCGTCGAGTATCGACGAGTATCGTCGACCGCGGGTCGACTATCGTGGACCGCAAGGTCGACGATCGACGTGAATCGTCGAGTATTGTACTCTGATTCTCGCCGATCGTAGATGATACTCGCCGACTGATTCTCGCCGATCCTAGGTGATTCTCGCCGATTGATTCTCACCGAATCTGCTGGTGATTCTCGCCGATTCTGGAACCCTAATTTTCTGGGTGGTCTGCGGATAGCGATATTCCTAAGTCTATTTATGCCTTTGGTATAAATAGACACTTAGGGTTTTCGGGAAAATCACTAGCTCACCGATCGAATCCCGCGACGGAAGTGTTCCGCCTCGCTTCGTTCGTTTCGCCGATCCCGATCCCGCCGACGGAAGGGTTCCGCCGCCGTGCTCGCTCCGTCGACCTCCTCCTCTCCGGCGATCGTCGCTGGTGTTGCTATCCCTGGCGCGGACCTAGCATTCCGTGGGAAAACTAAGGTGCGGTCATCTCCTTCCCGATTATCCGTGCGACGGATAAATTGGTGTTCTCCCGCTCGTGTGGATTTCTGCAGAGACGTGGACATCATTCTACGTAGAACTCGCCACCAGCAAGAACACGAAGCTTGGAGCATCTCCGTTGAGTTGTGACTCAACGCCATCGAGGTAATTTTTGCCTAGCTGTATGTTAACTTCTTGATTCAACTATCATGGCCCGATCCCATCTCTTTTAGGTTTTCTTGATGTTTTATTCTTCCGCTGTGTGCACAAGTGTTGTGCCATCCTCATAGAGAAACCCAATAGTGGTATCAGAGCCAGGTTTCGGCCATGATTGTTGTATTGGAAGTTTTGTTATTCCAGTGCGTGTAAACCTAGGGATTTAGAAGTGTTCTAAATGTCTAGATTTAGTCTTGGTACCCCGCCAAGAACGTCTGGGATTTCGTGGAAATTTCTAATTGTTAGAAATTGTAGTCTCCTTAGCAGTAACCATCCCTCGAGTTTGTTTTGGATTTTGAATCCAACATAGAGAGATGAGCTTGTCTACTGCTTTAAGTTGAGTTGTCTTTGCTTTTGTCCAATGCATGTAAATCTGAGGATTTGGAAGTTTCCGGATGTTCAGATTTAGCCCTTCCTTCTATCAAATGTTGATGGTGCCAGGTTGTGCACATAAGGGATGCATGTGGTTTTAGAAAAAATTGTTTTTCTTTGGATGTGCACATTGATCAAATGTTGATCATGGTTAACTGTTAACCTATAATCAAAATCCCTTCATCAAATATTAAGTGTTCGGATGCCTTCCGATGGATGACACTCTTCCTGCCTCGATCGATGAAGTGTGGGCTTGCCAAAGCAAGGTGCATTAATCTATCTTGGTAAGGGTGCGAGCGGATAATTGTGATATCCCACTGTCGACATCGGGGCCAGCTTAACTAGGTGACCTCAAAGGTTGAGTGCCTAGAGGCATAGGGTTGGCATGCACCATATGATGGATGCGAGTAAGAAGTTATTCACCAACCATACAAGAATTGCATGAGGATGCAATTGGCAAGCGTTGCCTACCTAAATAACCGCATCGTGAGAGGAAAGCCAAAGCTGACTCATTGTGTTGGTGAAATACGGATCTTGTCCACTAAGAGAGTAGCTCGCATGAACTCTCTGAATTGTTAGTGAGGGCTATCATTTCGAATAAAATAGTGGGAGTGTTTTAATTGAAGTCCAAATTAAAATAAATTGTATTTGAAATTTAGTACTGATTTTATTCTGCATAAATTCTTGTAGAATTCCATTGCAAGTGTTTCACACTCCACGTTGTCTCTGAGAGCCATCCTTGAGAAGGATAAGCTCAGTGGGACTAATTACATGGACTGGTACAGGAACCTGAGAATTGTTCTCAGGCAAGAGCAAAAGCTCTATGTCTTGGAAGATGTAGCCCCCGAGGTGCCGACCGGGAACTCTTCCCGTGCTGAGAAGGATGCTTATAAGAAGCATACTGATGATGCTTTAGATGTCGAATGCCTTATGCTTGCCACTATGAACTTTGAGCTTCAGAAGCAACATGAGAACATGGGGAGCAAGGAGATTGACGAGCATCTCAAGAAAATGTTTCAAGGGCAGGCTCGTCAAGAGAGGTTCGACGTCACAAAAGCATTGTTTCAGTGCAAGATGGGAGTTCTAGACTCAATAGGGACTCACGTACTCAAGATGATTGGGTATATAGAGAACCTTGAAAGGCTGGGTTTTCCTCTTGGTCAAGAGTTGGCCACAGATCTGATCCTGCAATCGTTGCCGGACAGTTATGAGCAGTTCGTCTTGAACTACAACATGAATGAAATAGACAAGACACTGCCCGAACTCCTAGGCATGTTGAGAACTGCCGAAATCAATATGAAGAAGGTCAAGCCTGCCAGCCCCATACTGATGGTGCATAAGGGCAAGGGCAAGGCCAAGGGCTCTAAGAAGACGAAGGTGGGACCTAAGTCATATCTTGAGCCCAAGTCTTCTGCACTGATGAAAAAGAAAAGCACAGTGAAGGAAGGGAAATGCCACCACTGTGGCAAGGCTGGTCATTGGAGGAGGAACTGTCCTTCGTACATTGAAGGTCTGCAGAAAATGAAGGGAGGTATGACTTCCGCTTCAAATGTTCACGTTATAGAGATAAACCTTTCTGCTCCTTCATCTTGGGTATTGGATACCGGATGTGGTTCTCACATTTGTACAAATGTGCAGGAACTGGGAAGGAGAAGATTGTTGAGTAAAGGGGAGGTGGATCTCCGCGTCAGCAACAGAGCAAGAGTTGCTGCTGTAGCCGTAGGGGTTTACCGTCTTTCTTTGCCCAGTGGGCTTGTAATAGAACTAGATAATTGTTATTTTGTTCCGTCCATAACTAGAAACATTATATCTATTTCATGTTTGGACATGATTGGATTTTCTTTTATAATTAAGAACAACTGTTGTTCTATATTTAAGAATGATGTTTGTTATGCTGTAGTCCAATTGTTTAATGGTCTTTATGTTTTGAACTTGGACCATCTGATCTGTAATGTAGAAAATAATAAAAGACTAAGAACAAATGACTCGAACCCTACTTTTCTCTAGCATTGTCGTTTGGGCCATATCAACGAGAAGCGCATATCCAAGCTCCATAGAGATGGACTTTTGGACTCGTTTGATTATGAATCATTTGAGCGATGCGAATCTTGTTTGTTAGGCAAGATGACTAAAGCTCCTTTCACTGGTTATACTGAGAGGGCTGAGCATCTCTTGGGTGTTGTACATAGTGATGTATGCGGACCTATGAGTTCCATGGCTAGAGGTGGGTATTTCTACTTTGTTACATTTACTGATGATTTCAGTAGATATGGATATGTGTATCTTATGAAGTGCAAATCCGAGACCTTTGAAAAGTTCAAAGAGTTCAAGAATGAAGTAGAAAACCAGTTGGGTAAAAGGGTTAAAGCACTCCGATCTGATCGAGGTGGCGAATACCTGAGTCATGAGTTCTGTGATCATCTGAAAGAGTGTGGTATTGTATCACAGCTCACTCCACCTAGAACACCACAACATAATGGTGTGTCTGAGAGGAGAAATCGTACTCTATTAGACATGGTACGTTCGATGATGAGTCATGCAGACTTGCCTGTTTCCTTTTTGGGGTTTTGCTTTTGAGACTGCTGCAATGACATTGAATCGCGCTCCAATGAAAACGGTTCTGAAGACACCATATGAGATATGGACTGGGAAGCGTCCTAGTATGTCGTTCATTAAAATTTGGGGCTGTGAGGCATACGTGAGACGTCAAATGGCTGACAAGCTGGAAACCAAATCGGATAAATGTTATCTGGTGGGATATCCTAAGGAAACAAAAGGGTATTACTTTTACCTACCGTTTGAGGGCGAAGTGTTTGTCGCAAGTACTGGTGTCTTCTTGGAGAAAGAGTTCTTATCAAGAAAGACTGAAAAGGTAGAGCTTGAAGAAGTTCAAGAACCACATGTAGTGAATGAACCGGAATTGGATTCTGAGACAGGACTACAAGATGTTGTAGCTAGAGAACCTACTCAAGGAACACAAGTCCTACGTAGATCTGGTAGACCGAGGTTTGAGCCTGAGAGATATGGATTTCTCGTGTCTCAAATAGGTAATGTGTTGCTTATGGATCATGATGATGAACCAGCAACCTACCAAGAGGCTATGAATGGACCGGACTCCGACAAATGGCTTGAGGCTGTGAAATCCGAAATGGACTCCATGTATGCAAACCAAGTTTGGAACTTGGTGGAACCACCTGAAGAGGTACGACCCATAGGGTGCAAGTGGGTCTTCAAGAAGAAGACCGACATGGATGGGAATGTACAGACATTCAAAGGGCGACTGGTGGCTAAGGGTTTCAAGCAAATTCATGGTATTGACTATGATGAGACTTTTCCCCTGTTGCCATGGTAAAGTCCATAAGGATATTGCTTGCTGTTGCTGCGTATTATGACTACGAGATCTGGCAGATGGATGTCAAAACGGCTTTCCTTAATGGAAACCTCCTTGAGGAAGTGTATATGACACAACCCGAGGGTTTTGTATCCCCAGATGAAGCCACTAAAATATGCAAGCTGAATAAGTCCATCTATGGACTGAAACAGGCCTCTCGAAGTTGGAATCTTCGTTTTGATGAGAAAATCAAAGAGTTTGGTTTCATCAAGAATGAAGATGAGCCTTGTGTTTACAAGAGAATCAGTGGGAGCATTGTTGTCTTCCTGATATTGTATGTAGATGACATACTGTTGATTGGGAATGACATTCCTACCCTGAAAGTTGTTAAGAACAACCTAGGGAACTGCTTTTCAATGAAGGATTTGGGTGAAGCGACTTATATACTCGGTATTAAGATCTATAGAGATAGATCGAAGAAGTTGCTGGGTTTGACCCAGAGTACGTACATCGAAAAGGTGTTGAAGCGGTTCAACATGCTTGAGTCCAAGAAAGGATTTTTGCCCATGTCTCATGGTGTGAATCTCTCTAAGGACCAGTGTCCAAAGTCTTGTGAAGATAAGGACCGCATGAAGTTGATTCCATATGCTTCGGCAATTGGATCAATCATGTACGCGATGTTATGTACTCGACCCGACGTCTCCTTTGCTTTGAGCATGACTAGCAGGTATCAGTCAGACCCCGGTGAGTGTCACTGGATTGCAGTCAAGAATGTCCTGAAGTACTTGAGAAGGACTAAGGATGTGTTCTTGGTGTATGGTGGAGAGTTACACGGATGCTAGCTTCCAAACTGATAGAGACGACTCCAAGTCTCAGTCAGGTTTTGTGTTTTGCCTGAATGGAGGAGCTGTGAGCTGGAAGAGTTCCAAGCAAGAGACAGTTGCTGATTCTACAACAGAGGCCGAGTATATCGCCGTAGCTAATGCAGCGAAGGAGGCTGTATGGATTAGGAAATTCATCGGCGAGCTTGATGTAGTTCCTAGCATTATTGGTCCCGCAGTTCTCTACTATGATAACAATGGTGCAATTGCACAATCTAAGGAACCTAGATCCCATCAGCACTCCAAGCACATACTTCGGAGGTTTCATCTTATTCGTGAGATTGTCGAACGAGGAGATGTGAACATTTGCAGAGTGCCGACTGAGGAGAATATTGCGGATCCACTGACAAAGCCTCTCGCGCAGAAAAAGCATGATGGTCATACTAGATCGATGGGTATACGATACCTAAATGATCAACTCTAGTGAGAATCTTGTGGATAGCATGTAAACATGTATTTAGTTGGCCATTTGTTCATATGATGAACAATGTACCTAGTTTTTCTCTTACAATTAATGGCAAGTTCTTTGATTATGAGTTTTTCTATATGATAGTTAAATATTAACATAATAGATACCCTTAGAATATTCGCTTCCATGGGACATCAAGTACGTGACTTGAATGTGAGAGCCTATGATTTATTTGAAGCTTCATTCTTAAAAGGTCCCTGGTCGAGTATCATCATAGAAGCTAAGGGTGATGATGGTACATGAAGACTAGCACGTGCGTTGACTGATGACCGATTCTCACAGGTCATGATATTGTGATATCAAGTCATCACGTGGGTACTTGTTAGTGAACAAGTTGTACTGGACAGACCCAACCTGAGACTACTCTGTGGATTGTCATCCAATCGTGTCACGAGTAGGTCTCAATTGACAATGGTGTTGTGGTCCTTTGACCTGAAGTCACAGCATTCATCAAGTGAGGAAGAGCGTGCTTTGATGTCATCTAAAGTCTTCCTTGAGAAAGGTTGATGATAAGGGTGGTTGTTGGGCATGTTACGAATCATTTGGGTGTTTGTGTGTGAGCAGATATGGGATTTTTCCTCCTGTATGACAGGAGTTGCATCCATGGGCCCCTTGATGGAACTGGACTGAGAAATGCATGTCCATGCTTGGTTGAGTCAATATGTGATATTGGACTCACCATTCTCTGGAAGTCCGTCCTGGATCAAGAAACTTGGATTGAGCTATTACGAGGGTGACACGTTCCATGCCTCTAGTTCTTTCAGGATGTAAGGGACAAAGGGACAAAGACAACGCTGATACATTGGTCATAAAGGCTTATGAGTTATAAACTCTTATTGCTTGGGGAGCAATGATGCATTGCTAGATGCCGCTCATTGTTTGTGAGGGTTTTGGTTTTATACTTTCAAGATCAAGTGAGAGTCTGTTGGAGTTACCATTATGATCTAGAAGTGGTCAAACATGTAATATCACTGCCAATGCGATATGAGCCTGCAGGGTCGCACATAAGAGATGTGGAGAAGTTGGATGATTGACTGTGTTGGTAAATGTTACCAATCACCGACCTGAATGGTGTTATGGGCAAAGTGTTGCCTTAAAGGATCGTTGGGTTGGGCAAATGTTGCCTTGAAGGATTGGTAAGAATAGTTGACTGAGGGTCGACGAGAATCGTCGTGTATCGTCGACTGCGGGTCGACGAGAATCGTCGAGTATCGACGAGTATCGTCGACCGCGGGTCGACTATCGCCGACCGCAAGGTCGACGATCGACGTGAATCGTCGAGTATTGTACTCTGATTCTCGCTGATCGTAGATGATACTCGCCGACTGATTCTCGCCGATCCTAGGTGATTCTCGCCAATTGATTCTCACCGAATCTGCTGGTGATTCTCGCCGATTCTGGAACCCTAATATTCTGGGTGGTATGCGGATAGCGATATTCCTAAGTCTATTTATGCCTTTGGTATAAATAGACACTTAGGGTTTTCGGGAAAATCACTAGCTCACTGATCGAATCCCGCGACGGAAGTGTTCCGCCTCGCTTCGTTCGTTCCGCCGATCCCATCCCGCCGACGAAAGGGTTCCGCCGCCGTGCTCGCTCCGTCGACCTCCTCCTCTCCGACGATCGTCGCTGGTGTTGCTATCCCTAGTGCGGACCTAGCAGTCCGTGGGAAAAGCAAGGTGCGGTCATCTCCTTCCCGATTATCCGTGCGACAGATAGATCGGTGTTCTCCCGCTCGTGTGGATTTCTGCAGAGACGTGGACATCATTCTACGTAGAACTCGCCACCAGTAAGAACACGAATCTTGGAGCATCTCCGTTGAGTTGTGACTCAACGCCACCGAGGTAATTTTTGCCTAGTTGTATGTTAACTTCTTGATTCAACTATCATGGCCCGATCCCATCTCTTTTGGGTTTTCTTAATGTTTTATTCTTCCGCTGCGTGCACAAGTGTTGTGCCATCCTCATAGAGGAACCCAACAGCAACTGCGGTCGAGAGGAGTTCTCTTGGGAGCGAGAACAGGCCATGCTAGAAGAATATCCAAAACTCTTCATTTCAGGTACAAGTTAAATTTTTGTACCCTTTTGTTTTGTAATTTCGGGACGAAATTCTGTTAAGTGGGGGAGAGTTGTAACACCCCAGTTTTGAGAGAGGGTCGATTTGCATTTCTGGAAATTTTTGGTTTCTGGCAGGGGGCCCACGGCCTACGACACGGGCGTGTCGCAGGGCGTGTCGCAGGGCGTGTCGAGCCGTGTCGACACTCGGCCCGGGGTGTCGACACTTTCGCTCGACAATGTGTCGAGACTAGGGCACACGGGCGTGTCGCAGGGTGTGTCGAGCCCGTGTCGACACTCGGCCCGGGGTGTCGACACTTTCGCTCGACTGTGTGTCGAGACAAGGCACACAGCCTAGGACACGGGCGTGTCCAAGGCCGTGTGGGTCTGTCGACGATCTTCAGTCGACGATGTTCACTCGACGAGTGTCGAGTGTCGAGTGTCGAGACTAGGGCACACGGCCTATGACACGGGCGTGTCACATGGCGTGTCCCGCTTGGTCGACGATCTTCGCTCGACGTTTTTCCGCGGTGTCGACACAAAGGCTGTCGACGAGTGTCGAGACTTGGCACACGGCTTGGGACACGGGCGTGTCCCAGGCCGTGTGACCTCTCAGGTTGGTATCGGGGCCGTGTCGATGGAGGCACACGACCAGCCACACGGCCGTGTCACTGGGGACACAGGCGTGTCAGATCGAACACGGGCGTGTCGTATGCCCGTGTGCTGTTCCAGGTGCGTCGATTTGAGATGGAGAATGAGGCACATGGCCCTGGACACGGGCGTGTGCCAGGCCGTGTTCGGCCCAGGTATTTTATTTTTCTGTCAGATCGTGGCCTTTTCTTCCCCTAGTTTTAGGATCTGATGGCTCAGATCATTTCTTTAGGAGTTAAGTCCGAGAATAGGGTTGAAAACCCTCATTCTTCTCCAAGCATTCTCTTACTAAAGATCCAGAGAGAAGTGAGAACAAGGAAGAAGGAGAAGTAGAGTTTGGGCTGTAGGAGAGGTTTCGGTGCTCCAAATCGCGAGCCGAGTCCAGATCCGTGGAGGTTAGATTGTTGCGAAGGTTTTCATCCGGCTATTTCGTCATGGCAAGGAAGAGGAGTCGGAAGGTAACGACACTTCTCCTCTCGGTCTTAGGATGCATGTCTTAGCATCATTTATTTTTCTTTCTAGTTTTTGGGCACCAAACTCTCAAGTAAGAGGGGTTTTGGTTTACCAAGGTTCAAGAGGAACCTCCGGGTTTATTGAGTCCGTCCCCGGCATGATTTGCATTAGAGATCCGCTCCGTTAGTGGATTAGGCATGGTGGGTGAAGCCGTAGTCGCGGCCATTAGTCCGACTCGGTGATGTTGCATACGAACGTTAAGGATTTGTAGAGTTTCCGTTGCGGCAAGATGTCGTTTGTGATTTGATGATGTTTTCCCCCTTTTCTCGAGTGAGTATGTGTGGTTGGAACCGGGCAAGGTTAGCTCCTCGTGGTGGTAGATGTTTTCCTTGGTGGACAAGGTTAGCTCCGCATGAGTTGGAGATGGTTTCCTTAGTGCGCGGGAACGCTGCAGTACAAATGAGGGACTAGGGTGGATTTGTCTTAGTTTGTATTGTGCCAAGGCGTGGCTATGTCTTCGTGGTCGGCTGGCTATCCCGTGACGTTCACGTCATGTGCGGAGAGTGTCCCGGCGAGACTAGCCCCCTTCTGTGAGACTGACAAGAATGTCAAGCATGGGGACAAGCCCGGGCAATGAGGCCATGAGCGGGTGGGGTCCGGCAAGGCTTCTTAGAATCGGTCAGTTTTGTGTTTGTTGGAATCCTGACATGAGACGTCAGAGCTTGTAGGCAAGCCCGGGGCTAAGACCTTGAGCGGGTTGGGCCTTGACAAGAATTCCATGAGGCGGCCTGTGAGCCGTTTGGGGGAAATGGTGACCCCCCCCCCTTTGTTTGTGGCTTTATGCCAGTGGGGAATAAATGAGTACCCATATGATGTGATGATGTGCTAGATGCATACGAGTTTGGGTGCCTTGGGTGAAACCTAGGTTATTGCTTACATGATTGCATAAGTAGGCCCTTTTATTATATGCTCAACCAGTAGAGAACATGTATGATGTGTGTGAAATCCAAGCCTGTTTCTATAGTTGCTTTTCTTACTTATGATTATTTCATACGAAGTGCTAACTTGCAGGTTGGAGGGGTACCCCGGGGTCCGTTAGGGGCGGCCGGGAGGAGATGTGTTGTTACACAGTTTGAGGTCAGCCTTTGCTGACCCACGTTACTAATAATTTTTACAGGGCAAGGATCGCATGCAGGAGCTAGCTCGCCGGCCAGAAAAACCTAAGCCTCATGAAGTGCTTTTCCTTTCGTAGCTCTATTTATGTGATGTTGTATGTTTGAGACTCTTGTTGTCCGGCTTGCATGCCGAGGTAGACTAGGAGTGCTAAGCACATTCATGACTGTTGTATTATTTGTTTTTGGACACTTGATGTAAGGCCATAAGGCCATTTGTCTTACTCTTCTAGTGGTGGATAACTTCTTGTCTTGCTTGTGTTTCCGCTGTGTTGTGCAAAGTGTTTTGAGTGTGGGTAGTTATATCAACTTTTAATACTAAAGCTGTGACGTCTGTATGTTGTGGGGCTCCGGCCGGACCCATGCTATACGTTCACTACAGGGGAGGTGTTACACGTCAGCAAGTCATGCCTACTAGTCCGCCCATGACCCATAGGTCATGCCCGTGACCGTGGCGAGTAACTTTAATCCGACATAGCAAGTACTCTGGAGCTCCTTTATGGGTAACGACCACATGTCACACCCGTGACCGGAGGGTCACGCTCGTGTCTAGGCCGTATAAAGTTGATTTTTCCAGCAATCTTCAGTTTCATCTCCTGATCAGTCTTGTAAGCTCCAATTTGCTATTAGCAGCCCAGATTGACATGAAATAAGAAAACAAAGGATTTTAATAACAATATTAAAATAAACTAAATAAAATATTATTATTTATTAAATAAAAACTATATATAAATAATTATAAATAATGACTTATCACTCGACCTCCTCGAGTACTAACTCTTCAACAACAGTCTGAGCCATCTTGGAAACCACTATCATCAGATCCTCTATCTCTGTAATTGTGTCAACTAGCTCCCCATCTGTTCCTACACTCAATCTCTCAGTAGTTTCCCTGGGGGTTGGATTCGGAATCCTGCCCTTAGGAATCTGTACTACCTCCTCCACAGGCAACATTTGGGCTCCCCCTAGCCTCAAGATTCTTCTATCCCACCTGGAAAATATGGATGAGTCTATTTTCTTCAAGTGATGGATAGGCACACCTTTGGTCATATAAAGCTTGTCACCATCCAGTTGATTCAGGTACATGCTGATAATCCTCCCAAAGTTGGGAGTGCGTAGGTTGTCTTTGATTTTCTCAAACATTACAGCACCCCAATCAATTCTCTTCCGGCAGATGATCGCCACAAGAATTTTGAACATCTCAGTAGAAAGGTAGTCATGGGAACCGATTTTGCACAATAGTACTTTACCAATGATGGCTGATAGAAGCTTTCCTTCCTCATTCATTCCTTTATGCTTTATAGCCTTTGTGCCTTGGGGCAATCCACAGAACAATAGAGCTCTAGAAAAATCATCCTCGTCGAGGTAATCGGCCTCATTAAAAATAGGAAGCCGCAAGTAACTAGTGAGGAGTGAAGCTTTATCTCTGACTTTAGTCTACAGAACACTACTTTTGATGACGGTGTCCACACATCGCAGCTTCGCATGCTGGAAGTATTCAAGAACCTCCTTGTCCAGAACCTTCCAAGGGTGTTCTAAGACAAAGGAAAGTCCTGCAGTATCCAATATTATGATCATATTACCGAATTCATCAGAGGCAAAGGCAAACCGCGTTCGGACTAATTCTCCACCTCTCATCAAACCACTAGTGCTTCGAGTGGCCTTGGAGATTCAAAGAACGAAAGAGAGCTTGATGGAATACTGTCGATTGAATAAATTGCTGTCACCGTACTTTCACTGTCAGAATGGCGAGAAACCACTGTTGGATCGGTGAGAGCAAGTTATCAAGATTTCAAGCCGTCAGAGGAATAATTGCCGGAAAACGGTTTAGATCTTATTGGAACATTGATGAATCATTGGATTTCTATCACTGAACTAGATGATGACGAATGAGAGCAAATCCACAGGAGGAAGATGACAAGCAACTATCGCAGGAGCTGAAGAGTTGGGAGGGACTATGCGGCGATTCGGCTTCATTTTGGTGAGTGTAGTCGTGCGGTTGCCCCTTTATCCCATATTATATATATATATGTATATATTTTTAATTTAAAAATTGACAAGGAAAGCGCGTACCTAACATTCAGCGGCTTTTTGGATCCAATATAAGAAGATATAAAATTTTTCCCTAAGTGAAATTCGACTAGTTTCACCGAAACCGAGTCAGATTCCACGATTATCCAATTATATTCGACGAATCCGCAAGTGTTTTGTCTGATATTCGACGAATTTGCCATGGGATATTTTTCAGCCTTGATGCATTTCCCGAGAGCTTCATGTCTTCTTGGCTCACTTCACGAATCCTTATTAAGCATACCCAGTTCCATTTTGAAAAATGGGAACTTGGCTTCGTCCAGCGGCTTTGTGAAAATGTTTGCGGCCTGTTTATCCATCGGGAAATAGCTTAGGGCTATGACCTTGTTCTCCATATGCTCCCAGATGAAGTTATATCGCACCTCGATGTGCTTTGTCCGGTTGTGAGAGACTGGATTATTCGTGATTGTTATTGTGTTGGATGAGTCATAATACATTGAAATCTTTTTAAACTTCAAGTTGATTCCTGATCCATAGAAGTTGTGCGCAACAACTACCTGTAGAGATATACTCTGACTCGGTTGTAAAAGTTGCCACACAATTCTGCTTATTACTGCTCCATGAAATAAGTCATCTTCTAAGGAATTGGCACGTCCCGAAAGTGCTTTTCCTGTCATCTCTACCTCCTGCAAAATCGTCATCTGAAAAACCAATTAGCTTGACATCATTATTTCTCGGGTACCATAAGCCAATATTGGGTGTACCCTTAAGGTATCTTAAAATTTGTTTTGCAGCGACGTAATGAGATTCTTTTGAGTTCACCTGAAATCTAGCGCAGACGCATGTTGAAAACATTATATCTGGTGTACTGGCAGTGAGGTAGAGAAAGGATCCAATTATGTTTATGTACTTGGATTCATCAAAAGGTTTCCCTTTCTTATCCTTGTCCAGAGATATAGTTGAACTCATTGGAGTCCACATAGAGGTTGTGTTCTGCATTCTGAATTTCTTAAGAAGCTCCTTGGTGAACTTTGTCGAAGAGATGAAAATTCCATCTTCATATTGTTTCACCTGAAGTCCTAAGAAATACTTTAGCTCTCTCATACTGCTTATTTCAAACATCCCTTTCATAAGTTTGGAAAACTTCTTCTAAAGGCTGTCTTCCGTAGAGCCAAATATGATATCATGGACATAAATTTGCACTAGCAGTATCTTGCCTTCTACTTCCCTAAAAAATAATGTCTTTTCTATTTTTCCTCTTGTGAACGTGTTCACAAGAAGAAAGCTAGATAACATCTCATACCAAGATCGGGGAGCTTGCTTTAAGTCGTATAGAGCTTTATTTAAAAAATAAACATAATCAGGGAAATTGGAATTAACTAAACATGGGGATTGTGCGACGTATACTTCCTCTTTCAGATTCCTGTTTAGGAATGCTAACTCCACGTGCATTTGGTAGACGGTGAAGCCTTTGAGGGCAGCATACACAAGAAACAACCTGATCACCTTGAGCCTAGCCACTGGAGCAAAGGTCTGGTGGAAGTCTATTCCTTCTTTTTGTTTGTATCCTTGAGCTACAAGCGTGGCTTTATTCTTGATAATGACTCCATTTTCGTCCAGCTTGTTTCTAAAGATCCACTTGGTGTCGATCACTTTATATCCTTTGGGGCTAGGTACCAACTCCAAGACTTTGAAACGTTCAAACTGATTGATCTCCTCTTGCATTACCAAAATCCAAGAATCATCCTTGTTCGCTTCTTCAAATTAATTTGGCTTCACCAGTGATAGAAAACTTAGATGCATAATCTCATTAGTTGTACCTCTTCTGGTTCTAACATTGTCGCCTGGCTCTCCAATTTTTTGATCAATTGGGTGATCTCTTAGGTGTCTGAACCGTAGATTTCTTGCTCTCCCGCAAGCAGGCTCTACAGAATTTGGTGCATCCTCTAGTGGTTGAAGCAATTCTTCCTCTAGCAGTTTTGCATCACCCAAGCCTGGATTG
The DNA here is from genome assembly GCA_039583875.1 of Platanthera guangdongensis. NCBI lineage: Eukaryota > Viridiplantae > Streptophyta > Magnoliopsida > Asparagales > Orchidaceae > Platanthera > Platanthera guangdongensis. The sequence continues at coordinate 105,087,772 of CM077159.1, forward strand.
ACGATCTTGATCGAGCATGGAGCTTCATCTTTGACATCTTCATGCAAGCTTAGTTCCTTGAACTCGGTACCTGCATCTGCATTAATAACACTAGACGAGCTGCTTTGGAGCAGGATTGTCTCATCAAATACAACATTGATTGACTCTTCTACCTCTAGAGTTTTCTTATTAAAAATTTGATATTCCTTACTATGGCTACTATAACCTACAAAAATACCTTCAAAACATTTTTCACTAAACTTTGTGCAGTAATACTTCCCATTATTAAGTACGGAGCATTTACTTTCAAATATTCTAAAATAGGACACTGTTGTTTTTTGTCCTTCAATAGCTAATAGGGAGTCTTACGATAGCTTTTGTTGATAAGTGCTTTGTTTTGCACGTGACAAGTTGTGTTGATTGCTTCAACCCAAAAGTACTCTAGAAGTGAAGTGTCATTAAACATAGTTGTACGTGTTTCAATTAGGGTTCTATTCCTTCTCTCTGCATCTCCATTTTGTTGTGGAGTGCGCGGGGAGAAAAACTCATGAAAGATACCTTGGCTTTCACAGATTTTTTCATGGAACCAGACAAAAATTCTGTTCCGTGGTCACTTTTGATTTTGACCACTGATCATTTCAATTCGTTCTGAATTTGCCGGAGAAAATTTGTGAAAGTGTCGAAGGTGTCTGACTTGTATTTCAGAAAGAACAACCATGTAAAATGCGAGTAGTCATCAACAATTACTAATGTGTAGACCTTACCGCCTAAACTGTGAATAGTCAAAGCACTGAATAATTCCATATGAAGTAAGTATAAACTTCTTGAAGAATCTTTTTCAGCGATACCCTTGAAGGTAGCCCTTGTCTGCTCACCTATTTGGCATGCATGACATGAACTCTCTTTAAGGCACTTAATGCTGAGAGCATCGAGTACTAAGTTGTGAGAAAATAACATATTTATTATTTTGAAATTAATATGTACTAATCTCTTGTGACATTGGTCACAAAGTGACGTACAATCTTTTGCAAGAAAACAAACTGGTGTAGAATTGTCTTAGCAAAGAAAATTTAAACAGAAAATATTTCTGCTCTGAGTGCCTGTTAAGACCATCTCCAAATCTGCAGACGACTTTATCAAACAATTTTCCTTACAGAACTCAACGATGTAGTCTTTATCATAAAACTAACTTATGCTTATAAGATTATTGTGTAATCCTTCAACATAAGCCACGTCTATGAAAGAGAATACTCCGTTGGAGATCATACCATAGACTTTTGTAGTTTCCCGATCTGACCCTCCAAAGTTGACTTTTGATCCATCTTTGACTTGGGTGAAATCAAGCAACAGGCTTCTTATCCTGGTCATGTGCTGAGAGCATCCATTGCCCAAATAGCAGATTGGATTTTTGTTGGCCTTTGGACATGCCTGCAATCATAAAACATTTCACCTTAGGAACACAAATGGATTTGGGTCCTTGGTTCTTGGTCAGCTTAACACCACTAGGAACAATAACTCTGCAAGTGGTTGGTCTCGCATGGTTAACTCGTGGAGTTACAAAATTAGTAGGGTTGAACCAAGAATCTATGCCAAATTGACTAATTTTATCGCAGCACCAACAGTCAAACCTATTTTACCTTCTCTTGTACTCCTGTTTTACCTTTTGAATGTGAGTCTAGCAGGGGCTATATACTTGGAGGTGGAAGCCTCTTGATTACAACATACATAGGGCTTCTTCATCACCTTTGCCTTAGGTACAAAAGTTTTGGCTTTTGGTGCCCTCTTATGGTTATGTCCATAAACATAAGGACCATAACTCTTGAGTTCAATCTCTTTGTAAGGTACTTTGAAGACACTGGCACCATAGTATTGGGGGTGTGCCCATCCCTGGTACTGTTTCTTGGGCTCTACATAAGTAGGCCTAGCCAGATGACCGTAGGATGACTCAAGGTCGAACTTATTTGTCGAGATGATTACCTTCGTAAATGAGGGTTGACCTAGAGTTGCCTTCCCCTTTTCTTTGGCACTGGCTTTCTTGGCATCCTTACCTTTTCCAACTATATGGTCAAGACCACTACTCTTCTTTGTAGTTAAGAACTCATCATTGAGAGGGAGAATAATCTTTGGCTTGGAGTAACTCTCAACAAGTTTTATCTCCACCAAGAGCTTTTCTTCTAGCACATCAAGATATTTCTCTTTTAGACTTAATATTTCAGCCGAGCTTTTCAATTCCTCTTGCAAGGAGTGAACTTTACTTTTAAGAGGAGTCAATGCTGCAATTTCCTCCCTCGGGCTTGATTCTACTACCTTGAGTGAGGCAATCTCTTTTGATTGCCTTTTGAGCACCTTTCGGCATTTGTCAAAAGCCTTCAAAAGGTTCTCATGCTGAACCATTAACTCAGACTCGACCTCTTTAGAATAATATCCTTCATGACCATTAGTGGACATTTTCGATTCTGAGAGTACCGTTTTCGAGTTTACCTTCCCGCAATACTCAGAGTCACCAACTTCCTCGTCTTGTTGAGTCATGAACCCGAAGTAGGCTTCCTCATTCTCTGAGCTCGACTCACTTAAGTCACTATCGCTGAGAGTCTTGGACTTCATTACGATGAATCTCTTTTCATTTCTTTTACCCATAAAGGATCTTTTCTCCTCTTTCTTGGAGCCCTCCTTCTTCTTATATGGGCATTCAGCAATCATGTGACCTGTCTTGTTGTAATAGTAACACATAATGTCAGAGGAAGAGTGTTTGTTCAGTTTAGATCTACACATGTCCTCTCGGATGTATCTTTTTCTGGAGTGATCACCATGACGATGAGATTTTCGGAAATCAGATGAGGTTGACTGATTCTTCATATGTCTCCTCCTGCTGAGTAGTTTCTTGAACTACTTAGATATTAGAGAGAACTCTCCATCTGATAGCTCAGAGTCATATGTGCTAGGCTCAGAGTCTTCTAGGGTGTTAGGAGCACGAGTCCTTACTAGTGAAACAGCTTTGGACTTTCTTGACCCCTCCGCCTTTAGGGCCACCGACTTCTCTTTATTGGAAGTCTGACTGCTTTGCTCATCCTTTCTAGTGTTCATTTGTAGTTCATATGAGAGAAATTTCCCAAAGAGGTTCTGACGGTCAATTTCAGGCAACTTTCCAAATTCTCTAATGGCTACGTCTTTGGTGTCCCAGTCCTTTGTCAGGGATCTCAAAAATTTGTTGTTGAGCTTGCCATTAGTGAAATTACGACCATAATTACTGAGGCTGTTTACAATCTTAAAGAATTTCTCGAAGCTGTCAGCAATACTATCACTACATCCTTGCTTGAATTCTTCGTATTCCGAATTCAGCAATGATCTACGGTCGTCTCTGACTTCTTCTGTCCCTTCCATCATCACAACTAGGTAATCCTGCATTCTTTTGATAGATTTGCAGTGGAATAGATTCTAAAGCATTGAGTCATCTACTGCACATACGATGATGTTCTTTGTCATCTTATCAAGAGAGACTAAGGAAATTTCATCCTTAGTCAAGTCCATCATCTTATTGGGATCATGACTACAGGATTTAGAGCTAATGGTTGAGTAGTTATACGGGGTCCTTCCACAATCTGGAATATTCTGGGATCAGCAGCTTACATGAAGAACCTTACTCGTTCTTTCTACATGGGAAAGTTTTCTTTTGTGCATACTGGAAGCTTCATAGAAGACATGTCTTTACTTCTGTCTATGGTTACTAGACAAAATATCTTGATGCTAGAACATGGATCTTGTTCAAGGTGTTAACCTTATATCGAACAAAATGCCCCTCTGATACTAATTGAAAGTGTCTAGTGTCTACCTAAATCACCTAGAGAGGGCGAATAGGTGATATTTGTATCTTTTCGTGGAATAAAAATTACTTAAAATTTTAGTACAAAAACTTCAAGATTTATAGTGGTTCCCCGATTTGGGCACATCCACTTTCCCACCTCGCCTATCTACCACGAATGGATAGATTCGGCTACTTCACCAAACTCAGTTTTCCACAAATCTTACACCTCGGAGACGCAACTCCTACACTCGGAGAAGATGCTCTTACCACTCGATCCACAACCGGATCTACGACTCGATCCACAAACGGATCTACCAGTCGATCCACAAACAGATCTACCACTCGAAGAAAAATCTCCTATAAAAGTAAAAGAATATTACACAATAATATTACACCCAACTTAGATAAGATTTGAAATCTTCAATCCGTCATTCTTCGAGAATAGTAGATCTTGAAATTGCTTGGAGAACACGGAATATGAAACTTGGAAGATCTTGAATCTTGACTTGAATCTTCGATCGACTCGATCTGGAGGAGTATAGATCTGTAGAGAGAGTTTCAATCTAGTCATATATGTCAAAGAAGATGAACAGTGCACCGCAGATCGTCGGCGGCCAAATGGAATGTCGTGATGCGTACGGAGCCGAGACGACAGATTTCTGATTTGGAAGTTTAGCGATTTCTAATTGAGAGTAATAGCACCCTTAGATGGAAAGGAAATATCCCCTAGGTATTTTTAGAGATCTCCTTGCCAACAGTATCAAGAAAATTTCCAAAAATGAAACCTAGAAAGCACTGTCCATAGCCAACCGAACCACAACGAGAATTTTTAAAAGGCCGGAGAATGACCTAAGTCAAATTCATCGAGTATCGCCGAGTATCACTAGTATACTCTCTGAATTTTTCTTGATATACGACTAATGAGACTTAGAGAAATCAGCTCAGGCCTGTAAATCACTCAACGCCAAGGCGGAGACCATACTCGACTAATTCGACGAGTATCAGTTGGTATACTCGATGAATTCATCGAGTATCGGCTAGCTCACTCGACGCACCCGACACTTGGCAAAGTTATATATGACGAATGAGTCTTAAAAAAATAAAGTGAAGTAGCATCGAATGGACTCGACTAATTCGGCGTGCATCATTTAGTATATTCGACGAATTCGGGAAGTATCATTAGATACATTCGACGAATTCGATGAGAATACACGATGAAACTCGGCGAATTTTACTCGGCAGATTTTTTAATTCATAGAGAATTTTCCCTAAGTATAAATGATGAATTCTACGAGTGTTGGAAGGGATATACGACGAATTCAACGAGTATCAACGAGTATACTCGACGAATTTGATGTGTATTCCTAACCATACTCGACGAATTTTACTTAGGTAAATTCTTGTCCTTCTGATTTCAAGCCTTTGAACTTCCTTGATCCTTCCCATGTACTTAGGATATAAGTAAACCTCAATAGAGAGATTACATTTGAGTCAACACATTGACCTACACATTGAAGGATTACATTATATAGTCCTGTGTTTACAGACTAATGGGGGTTAAAAGTCCAAAAATTATTTAGGACACGCGGCCCCCCGGGCGGTTTATTTAGAAACGGCGGAAGATGGTTTTATTTAGGAAGACGGGGCACGCGGATTTATTATTTGGATATAAAACAGTTGAAATCGAGCTTTAACGAAAGGAGGCAAGTGCACCTATCATGTGTAGTACATGATATTTTGGTGAGGAATATCGGGGTCGTATTGTTCTCGGGGTCAGGTTGATTATTTCTACTCTTCCCTGGAGTGGACTATTATTTTACCGAAAATTATCGTGTCTGGATATTATTTATATATATATAAACAGAAAATAAAAGCATTAAAATAGAGCCGATGAATAACTTAGCGCAACTGTATATAAAAGAATTTGAACTAAAATAAACTTTTAATAAAAAGAGATCCTAAATTTCAAATTAATTAAGGAGGAGACTTGGCCATGGAGGTTCCACAAACATGAGCTCACCTATCTCTAGGACTATCGCTCACCTGAACATTAAGACTATTTGACCGGGCTCTCGTCCGACGAAGGATTCCTCTTAATGCCTGTATTACGCTAAGAACCCCGTTATTGGGTGGGGAACCCAATCCGGTAGAATTTCGCGCCTCCTTTCTCGAGGGTTAGTGCGGAACTCTATTTACCAAGGGGTGATCGGTCCATACGCACGGCCTCTCAGCTAGCTAGCATATGTACTACGGAAATAGAGCTCACACATCGATATGTGGTTCTACACGTCGTAAACTCGGGGCAAACCTTAAGTAATTTAATTAATGTGAAAAACAAGACCTTTAATTATTTAAAATGATTTTATCTGTCCCAATACTCTTCGATACTGAGGGCAAAGAGTAGTTAACCACTCAACAGAATGGGGATGGCTTGCAGGAAGAAAGCGATAAAATGAAAGAAGAAAATAAAGCAGTAAAGAAAGAGGTAAAAGAAAGCAGTAATTTGCGAGTCCTACTCGAATGAGTATTGTGGAAATGAAAGCAATAAATGCGAGTTCTACTCATACGAGTAAGCGAGAAATGAAAGTGAGTTCTACTCAAATGAGTATTAGAAAATAAATGCACCCGCACACGCACTCTATAGAAATGAAAACACAGGCACTCTACTTGAATAAAAACACAAACACTCTACAGAAATTAAAAACACACCCACACACTCTACTGAAAATAAAATCACACACTTAATACAGAAAATTAAATGCACACACTCTACATGAAATAAAACACACGTACTCTACAGAGATAAAAACACACACACTAATGAAATAAACACACACACACACACACACACACTCTACTAGAAATGAAAACGCACACACTCTACAGAAATTAAAAACACACACTCTCTACATAAAGTAAAACACACACACGCACTCTACAAAAATGAAAGAAAGCGATAAACACTAACTCATACACGCACACACTCTACAGAATGAAAGAAAGCTATAAAAATTATCTCATGCACGCACGCACACATACGAAAAAAGTGAAAAACAAAGTGACTGGAAAATTAAAATGATTATATTTTTACCGGTAGATTTTGTTAGAAATGCACAAAAAACAGAAAGAAAAATTAAAGGAGCAAAAGTTTTTGGAAATTAAAGAAAAAATCAAAGTGTTTGAAAAATTAAAACAAATACATTTCTGCCGCTAGAATGTGGTAGAAATTCATAAAAAGAAGACAGAAAAATTAAAGGAGCAAAATGGTTTTTGAAATAAAAGCAAAATAAAGGTGTTTGAAAAATTAAAACGACAGTTAATCCATTCTTATAACTCTATAAAAACGCTTAAAAAGTAAAAGAAAAGGTAAAAGAACGAAAAGTTTTACAAAACTAAAAAGTCAAGTAAAAAGAAAAACAAAACCACTTTAAAATCATTATTATAAATTTATAAGAATGAATATAAAGAGTACGAAAAAAATTTAACACTAAATGAATCTAAGTAAAAGAAATAACGAAAACCTAAAGCATAAATTTATAATCATACACGCACACACCCATTTTAAAGACAAGAAAATTAAGGATAAAACAAAAATAAATAAGATTGCAAAAGGAAGGGCGCTCAGATGCATTCTAAAACCATATAAAGAGAAGAAAAAAACATATTTTATTAAGTAAAAGAACGAGTTACAAAGATACTAAAAATAAAAGCTAAGGAGAGGAGGAGAAAATTCCCTTACAAGGCTTTGGAATACATCAAGCAGCACAACCCCTAGAGAAAATGGTTCAAAAAGAGGAATAGCAGCTCATACAACAACTTCCTATTTATCGGCAAAAAATTCTAAGTATACGCCCTAGGTCTTGGGCGTGTAGGGGGCGTGTAAGGGGGGCGTGTAAGGGGGCGTATAAGGGGGGCGTGTAAAGCTCTGTTCATGATGTAATCTAGAGAACTGATGGCTGGTTTGACTTTACGGCTGTACACGTGGCTATCACAGGCATGACTCTTATTACACGGGCATGTAGCATGGGCATGTCAGGAAGGTTGAACTGGGGATGGCGTCGTGTCAATAAGTCGCCGGCGACAACTTGTCAGGGCCAGGTGGAGAAGTCATGCCCATGTCGCATCTTGGCACGGGCGTGTATGGCTTCGACGATTGTCGAGTGCGAAATCATCGAGCTGGCATGACACGGGCTTGGTCACGGGCGTGTCACAATTGACATGGGTGTGTACTTGGGTGTGTTCAACAATTTCTTTGCGAGCAACTGATTTCACTTGGAATTGAGGTTACACGCCCAAGTCACGGGCGTGACCAGAAGTACGCGGGCGTGACCAGAAGTACACAGGCATGTACTATGCAATTTTGGCAATTTCCTGAAAAATTTCAAGAAACAAATTAAAGTTAAGTTAGAATAATATTTATAAAAAAGAAGCATTTTATTAAAGAAAATTAACTAAAAATAACAAAAAGAAACTAAAACGACTTAATTAACGTACATAAAAATACGTATATTTACAACTCATCAAATACCCCCATACTTAATCTTTTGCTATTCCAGAGCAAAAGTTGGAGATGTGCTTATAAGGAATTAAAGAAATCCTAAGTTTAGCTACCGCTTGAATTAATCGAAAGAAAGATCAAAATAATTATCCGGGGTATAGGAGTTAAGTCCTACTCAAACGAGTAAGCGGGAAATGAAAATGAGTCCTACTCAAACGAGTAGGAGGAAATAAATGCACCCGCACACGCACTCTACAAAAATGAAAACACACTCACTCTACTTGAATAAAAACACACACACTTTATAGAAATTAAAAACACACCCACACACTCTACTAAAAATAAAATCACACACTCACTACAGAAAATTAAACACACACACTCTACATGAAATAAAACACACGCACTCTATAGAGATAAATACACACACTCACTCTACTGAAATAAAAACACACACAGTCTACTGGAAATGAAAACGCACACACTCTATAGAAATTAAAAACACTCACTTTCTACATAAAGTAAAACACACACATACACTCTACAAAAATGAAAGAAAGCGATAAACACTAACTCATACACGTACACACTCTATAGAATGAAAGAAATGTATAAAAATTATCTCATACACGCACACACACATATGAAAAAAGCGAAAAACAAAGTGACTGGAAAAATAAAATGATTACATTTTTACTGGTAGATTTTGTTAGAAATGCATTAGAAACAGAAAGAAGGATTAAAGGAGCAAAAGTTTTTGGAAATTAAAGCGAAAATCAAAGTGTTTGAAAAATTAAAACAAATACATTTCTACCACTAGAATATGGTAGAAATGCATAAAAAGAAGACAAAAAAATTAAAGGAGCAAAATGGTTTTTGAAATAAAAGCAAAATAAAGGTTTTTGAAAAATTAAAACGACAGCTAATACATTCTTATAACTCTATAAAAATGCTTAGAAAGTGGAAGAAAAGGTAAAAGAATGAAAATTTTTACAAAACTAAAAAGTCTAAGTAAAAAGAAAAACAAAATCACTTTAAAATCATTTTTATAAATTTATATGGATGAATATAAAGAGTACAAAAAAATTCTAACACTAAACGAATCTAAGTAAAAGAAATAACGAAAACCAAAAGCATAAATTCATACTCATACACACACACACCAATTTTAAAGACAAGAAAAATAAGGATAAAATAAAAATAAATAAGATTGTGAAAGTAAGGGTTAGATCAGAGATACTCTAGAGGGGGGTGAATAAAGTATCTTGGAAACTTAAAAAACTTTTTGCTGTAAATAAAAACAGACCTAAGATAAATTAATCTAGCACTATCACATGCACAGCAAAACCTAACTATCACAGCCACAGCAAAAACAAAAGAAAAAGTACAACCAGACAACACAAGAATTTTAAAGTGGTTCCCCAACCTGGGTACATCGACTCTTCTACCACCCTGGTAGGAATCCACTCAGGTTTTTGATCAGGTGACTGCCACCAATGAGCTTTTGATCAGGTGCTCAAAACCTAATCTCAAGTCTTTTGATCAGGAGACTTGAAACCAAGAATAACTTTTGAAGGGAGTTAAAGAACCTTTTTTATAATGGGGATGAGAGAGTGATGGTGTCTTCTCTTTCTCAAATACAACTGAGAAGACTTAGTGGATTTATGATGTTAGCAAAAGCTCCCCCTGAGATATTGAACTCAGGAAGATTTGAGCCTTGCTATAGGGTGAGTAGGTCTTCAATATTTCAGCCTTGACCAGATGGTATCCAGGAACTTATTTGATAGATAGAATATTTGTTGTCCTCTGTAGAATCCTGAGATGAAGAAGGAAGAAGACTCTTGATTTTTTGTTGATGTTCTTCTTCTTCTTTAGGTTGTTGTTCTTTCTCTGGTCTAGGGCTTCTGATTTCTCTACTATGTTATTGCCCTGTGTATTCTGTTCGTTGTATTTTTACGAGAAGAAAGAAGAAAATTCTTATTGACTGTCTATGGAAGAAGGAAGAAAAATCTTTTTATATTTTCCATGAAATCTTCCATCTGAATTTTTAATTCCTTCCTTATTCAATGTGGATGGCCTAGAGAATATTTGCATTGATTTCCCCAACTGTCCCATTGAAAAACGACAAGCAATAATCCTGATGAAGTCCATAATCAATGTTGTGTCTAATGGTAATATTTAGAGAATATTTAGCATTGATTACTCAGGAATTATTGCAATAAATTAAGGACAGAGGGAGGAAAATATCCAAGTCTGGAACTTCATAGAAATCGTTGAGTAGAAAACAAAATTTGTTGACCTGGGTCCAGAGTTCGTCGAGCTAAGAAATTATGTTCGTCGACTAGACAATCTTTGTTCGTCGAGCTGAGATCCAAGATCGTCGACCTGAGAGTAGTTAACTGCTTTCTCTGGAACCAAGCTAATTCTGTACATCAAGATCATCGAGCAGAGAATATAACTTCGTTGACTGGAGTTCAGTGAAATGTTTCTTATACTTAAGAATATTGAAGTAAGGTGTCCATAAATCGTCGACCTAAGAACTAGTTTCGTCAAGCTGAGAACTTCCATCTGCTACTTGATAAAGCTTGCCAAGAATGTGGTCTAAGTTCGTCGAGCTGAGAAGATGAATTCATCGACTGGAGTATGATTCTGGACTTAGAATATTTAGATGTTTCTGGAATAAAATGTTGAAGTAGAATACCCAGAAATCATCGAGCTGAGAACAAAGTTTGTCGATTGGAGTTCAGATAAAGGAATTCTGGACTTGGAATGTTGAAATATAGTATCCCTAAATCGTCGACTTGAGTACCAAGTTCATCGAGCTCAGCTCATAGAATTGTCTCTGAGTTCGTCGAGCTGAGCACGACTTTCGTCGACCTGAGTTTGACGAACGTTGAACTCATTTTCCGAGTCTTTGAAATTTCTCTAAGTATTGAGTCTTTTGCAGTCTATTGATGGCTGGTCCATGCAGTGTTGGCTCTAAGGACATGGCCTAGACTCTAGGATATAAACATGACCCTAGCTATACATGTTGGGTCAAACATCCTAATTTAGTAAACCTAGCCCAGATCCAACTAAGGATCCAACAATCTCCCCCTATTTGGGTAAGGTCGCAAATTACAGACTCACAATAATTTCAAAGCAAAAAAACATATATCTGGCAGGAAATTTTAACATATGTAGCATATACAAATGTGCACAGAGCTTTGTATCAAATAGATAAGCAATTTTAGAATAGCAGAAATGTTAAAATAGTTCGGAATTTATATATTTTTCTTTTTATCCTTGGGCTTAACCTCCTTAGCTTTTACATCAGGCTGAGTAAACTTGATTTCCCGGTTAGGATTAGCTGCTTGAGCTTTTGTCATTGTCATGTCAGCAGCTCCAATGATATTTAGGAAAGTAGCCCTTGGCACTACAGCTTCTGGATGCAGTTTCATGTAGTCATCAACATTAAATAATTTGTTAGCTTTAGCAAACCTGTTGAGCTCTTCCTTCCTATATTTGGACATGGTAGTGTATTCAGAAGGATCCTTTCCTTCATCTTTTTCTTTGTTGATTATGGATAGGCCAAACAATTCCTGGAACCTGGCCATCCTTGTTGTTGTAGCTGTCTATAGATCTTCAAAAGGTACAGGAGGGGCAACAAGTCTCTTTGAGCTTTCAGCTTTCTGATGTTCTGTAATTTGTTGTTGTTGATGTTGAGGTTATTGTTGTTGTTCTTGATGTTGTTGTTATCTACCTGATGAATACTACCTCTGTTGGCTGCTTCCTGAAGAAGAGGAGGACCTACCCTGATGTCTCTGATAGATTTGAAACTTGGTAGTCCTCTAAGTTGAAGAACTTGAAGTACCAACAACAGGTGGAGGAGGAGGAGGGTCCTTTCTATATCTTGGAGGAGGAGGTGAGTATCTCTTATTTTTCTCTCTCCTTTTGCTGGTTCTTGGACAGCCACATCCATACAGGCATGCCCTTGTAAGGTGTGATCTTCTGAAGTATATAATATGGTGTGTCATTTGCTGGATTTGGTTTGGGGCAGGAGGTAGAGGAGCTTTCATCTTCTTAGAGACTTTCTTTTTCTTAGGCTCATCATCAGAGTCCTCTTCATCATCATCCTCATCATCAGAGTCTTGAGGAGCATCAAATAAAGCATCAATAACTTTTAGTACAAATCTATCAATGGGCGTTTCAGCTGGAGTATGAGCTGGAGAAAGAGCTGGAGGAGGAGCTAGAACTGGAGCTGGAGAGCTGTACATATCAATACTTTCAGCAACTGATTTATTTTCTTCTTCTATGTCAGCCATGATCAATACATCAAGATCAGGCATTGGGGAGTCATCCATAACAAAAGTTGGAGCATGCATGTCTTTGGGAGGGGATGCAACAATGATGGAATCAGCTCTGGGTGGAGATGACAGGACAGGAGCCTCTGGAATGGCAAAACTAGCCTTGAGTTGCTTGGAAACTTTGGGGCTTATTAGTGAGGTGTATGGGACTATAGCCATGGATGGCTTAATGATATACTCTGGAAGATTATTAAAATAAGTTGTATCAAAATTGCTCAACAACTTTAAGAGATCAACTGTAGGATTTATGATAAAATCACCAGCAATGTTTATTTCCTCTGGAACTTGCTCATCCAGATCCATATCAGACTCAATAAAATGAATTAAATCAAATAGATCTTTATCACCATCTGCATCTGCTGTTTCTTCTGCTTCTGCTACTTCTTTTGCTGATGTTTCTGCTGCTGATGCTGTTGTTGGTTCTGATACTACTACTATTGTTTCTCCTGCTACTTCTGTTACTACTACATGTGCTGCTGTTTTTGCTGCTTCTTCTTCATTGAGTATCTCCCCCTGCCTGGTTTTAGTGTATACTGGAGCCAGTCACCTAACTGAAGAGGGAGGAGAAGAAAGTGCAGATATCTTATAAGTAAGAGAAGATATGGAGGAAGCAAGAGGTGAAATAGCCTCTGCTATAATTGTTTTGAGGAGGGGAGTAAGAAGTGCAATGAGAGATGGAATAAAGGAGGGGTCCAATGGCAGAGAGGCAGAGGGTGTGTCAGTAGAAATAGAAGTGTGGATGGTAGTTGCTGGTGGAGGAGGAAGGAGAGAATCTTGCATTGATACATCTTGAGGAGAGTGAGTTTGGAGGGGGATGTAAGCAGATTGAAGGATGGGATGTTGTCTAGATGGTGGGGTAAGGGAGATGAAGGTGGTGATGGAGTTAGTGTACCATGGGGAGAGGAAGGGGATGTATGAAAGTTAACATGAATGTGTGATGGAATTTGTGTATCATGTTGGGAGGAGGGTGAGGTATGACGGGGAACATGAGTTGGAGATGTATGAATTGGGGATGATGGAGGTGTGGGAGTATGAACTATGGTTGGAGTGGTGGAGGGGACTTGTTGTAGCATCTGATGATGGCTTTGAGGATCTGGAGGAGGAGGAGGAGGAGGTGGAGGAGGGATATCTTCAGCAGGGTGGGGAGTGGCCAAACTAGCCCTGGTACTCTCAGAAGGCCTGATAGAAGAGGAAGAAGCCTTGGAGGGCTTGGTGATGCTCCTCTCCCACCTGCCAAAGAGGGCACAGGTGAGCCTCTTAAAGCATTGCTGAATATGGTCGGGGAGACCCGAGATTCAGCAGCCTTTTCTTTAAGGAAGATCCCAAAATTCTTCCAAAACAAACTTCCTTTGTATTGTTCTTCTTCTTAATCAGCTCAAATAGAATCTGAGCGCAGTTCACCTGCTTCTTGTTCACCATTGCACACATCATCGGGAATTGATGTGGGTTATGTAATCATGGGCAGTGTGCAAGCCCAGCAATACTTTCCCCACAATATCTGCTAGAAATTTGTACTCAGCAGAGAGGTGTTTCTTCAGCAGTTTGTTAGGGGTTTCTCTAGAATAATCCATCTTACTCAACATCTCATCAAATTCATCACTAGAAATTTCTAGTTCCTCTTCACCATTAGTTAATCCAAAGATTTCAGTCAAAACGGCGAGGGTAAGATAAACAACATTATCTGATATGGTGTCTGTCATGGTGTTATCATCTGTGGTTGAGGAAGTATAGACCCACTATCTGATTTCTACGCCAGCTATCTTGATCCTGTTAGTCATCAAAGTTTTTAAATGTTGATCTTCAAGCAGTTGCAAGATGTCCAGGAATATTGGATCTGAGTGTTCGAAGGAATCAAAGTCCATGTCGAATCCTATATCAAATTTCATTGTCGCAAGGCTGCCTGTTGGAATCGCCATTAGTTCACCTGCAAGAGAAAAATGAAGATCAAGTGCAATGGAACTAAAATCACGGTACGGAGGTCGAAGAAATCCTAGATATAAGATTTTCTAGAATATGAATCGACAAACTCCGTTTCATGAAAAATAAAATAATTCTTCGATCTGAGGTCGACGAAATAATTTCTAGTTAAATGATTCGTCGAGCTCAGTCTGAAGACTTGAAAACATTTCGTCGAGCTCTGTTCGACAAAAGTTTTCTGAAGCAGATTCGTCGATCTCCGTTCGACGAAAATGACTTCACACACAGAGAGTTCGTCGATCTCCGTTCGACGAATAGCTCAAGAATTTTTCCCAGTTCGTCGAACTCTGTTCGACGAACTTTGGAAAATTCATCGAGTACAGACAGAAATTAAATTAAAGCTTCTCCATTGATCATTCCAAGCTGATTTATAAAGAACAAGTGATTTCTTTCATCCAGAGGTTTGGTGAAAATATCAGCTCTTTGTAAATCAGTGTAGATATAGACAAGATTAACTTTATTTTTGTCTACACACTCTCTAATGAAATTGTATAATGTCTATATGCTTATTCCTACTGTGATGGACTGGATTTTGTGTTATGTATATAGCACTTGTGTTATCACAAAAGAGAGTTGAATTATTTAAGTTGAAACCATAGTCTAGAATTTGGTTTTGAATCCACAACATCTGAGAACAGCAACTGTCAGCTATAATGTATTCTGCTTCAGTAGTTGATGTGGACACAGATGTTTGTTTCTTGCATAACTAAGAAACTAATCTCATACCAAGGAACTGGCAAGTCCCTGAGGTACTTTTCCTGTCAACCCTACATCCAGCAAATTCAGCATCTGAATATCCAGTTAAATCAAATTCTGACTCAATAGAATACCAAAGGCCTAGGCTAGGACAACTCTTTATATATCTCAAAATTCTTTTTAGAAAAACTTGGTGAGATTCTTTAGGGTTCACTTGGAACCTAGCACAAAGACATGTGGCAAACATTATGTCAGGTATGTTGGCTGTAAGAGAGAATAGGGATCCAACAATGCCCCTATATAACTTCTAATCAATAGGTTTCCCATGTTCATCAGTTTCTATTACAACATTAGTGGCCATAAGTGTTTTCTTTACTGAGGCATCAGCCATCCCAAACTTCTTAATAAGCTCTTTAGCATATTTTGCCTGGGAGATGAAGATGCCATCAGGTAGCTACTTCACTTGGAGACTAAGGAAGTAAGAGAGCTCACCCAAGCTACTCATTTCAAACTTTGAATGTATGAGGTCTGAGAACCTCTTGCATAGTTTGGAATCTGTAGACCCAAATATAATGTCATCTACATAAATTTATACTAACAAAATATTATCCTTATGGTGCCTAGTGAATAATTTTTTATCTACTATTCCTCTAGTGAATTCATGCTCTATCAAAAAGCTAGCTAAGGTCTCATACCAAGCTCTTGGAGCTTACTTTAGACCATAGAGGGCTTTATGTAATCTAAATACATAAGAAGGATGGGTTGGAGAGATAAAACATGGAGGTTGTTTAACATAAACCTCTTCTTTTAGTACTCCATTTAGAAAGGCACTTTTCACATCCATCTGGTAGACTTTAAACTTCTTGTAGGCAGCATAAGCAAGAAAAATTCTGATTGCCTCTAACCTTGCAACTGGTGTAAATGTTTGGTCATAGTTTATCCCTTCTTCTTGCTTATAACCTTGAGCAATAAGCTTAGCCTTGTTCCTCACAATTACACCATGGGCATCTAGTTTGTTTCTATATACTCATTTATTTCCAATGACTGGGTAGTCTTTGGGTCTTGGAACTAAATCCTAAACTCTACATCCCTCAAATTGGTTGAGTTCCTCTTGCATTGCAATGATCTAGTGGGGATCTTGCTCAGCATATTTTATGGATTGGGGCTCAATTTGAGAGAGGAAATAGGCATGCATCACATCTTGGTTGAGTTGATGCCTTGTATGTACACCTACTGTTATGTCTCCAATCACTTAGGATCTAGGGTAATCCCTTAGTGTGACAAGATCAGTGGGTGGAGTTGGTTCAGCAACAGCATTTGGAATTAATTCCTCTTATGGAATTATGTTTGCTGTTCAATGAGGTTCAACTTCTTCCAAAAGTTCTTCTTCACTGTCTTCATTAACTTGTGGAGAAGGATGTGTTGGAACCTCTTCGGTGAGGCTTAGTCCATCCAAATTCTCACACAAGTGAGATACCTGCAAAGGGTTACTGGTAGAAATTTCTTTCTCCTTGCAAGACATGTCAGGCTCATCAAAAGTTACATGTATAGATTCTTCAATTTTCAAAGAGGATTTCTTAAATACCCTAAAAGCTTTACTTACTTGGGAATATCCTAGAAAAATTCCCTCTTCAGCCTTATCTTCAAACTTTCTAATGTATTTCTTGTTATTATTATGTATATAGCATACACATCCAAATACTTTAAAGTAGGTGATTTTAGGTTTCTTCCCTTTAAGAAATTCATAGGGAGCCCTATTCTTCAGTTTATGTATCAAACTTATGTTCAGTATATAATTTGTTGTGCTTATAGCCTCTGCCCAAAAGGATAGTGGCATATAAGCATCTGCAAGTAATGTGCCTGCAGCTTCAATCAAGCTTCTATTCTTCCTTTCAGCTACCCCATTTTGTTGGGGAGTTCTAGGAGCTGAGAAGCAGTGCCTGATACCTTCCTTCTCACAAAACTCATGCATAAGAAGAAACTCAAACTTTATACCATGATCACTTCTAATCAATGCAACATGAGTAGAGTACTCAATCTGTATGGTCCTGAGAAAATCTGAAAGAACTTTAAAGGTATCTGACTTAGATCTCAGAAAGAACACCCAACTGAATCTTGAGAAGTCATCTACAATGACTAGAGTATAGGATTTCCCTCCTAGGCTTTATACAGCAATGGGTCCAAAGAGATCCATGTGTAGCAAGTACAAGATCCTAGGTGAATCACTTTTATTAACTGACTTCAAGCTAGATTTAGTTTGCTTGCCTAGTTGACAAGCCCTACAAGATCCATGTTGGCAATATTTTTCATGTTAACATGTCCTAGCCTTTTATGTCATAATTCATTTTGATTGCAAACAATATTAAGCAGACAAATATCTGAATTGGCAGAAAAAAAGTCTACTATGTATATGTTACCTTGTCTATTTCCAATTAAAACATTTTGTTTTTTTATTGAAATAATACAGGATGTAGAGTTAAAGTGTACCTGATAACCTTCATCACATAATTGGCTGATAGAGATGAGGTTATGCTTGAGTCCACTTACATATGTCACTTTCTTGAAAGTGACTGCTCCAATCTTTACTTCTCCAAATCCTTCTGACTGGCCCAATTTGAATCACCAAAGATTACCTTTGGTCCCAGCTTGGACTTGTAGTTGCTTAAGTTGTCCTTGCTGCCAGTCATGTGTTTGGAGCATCCACTGTCCAGATACCATAGTTGATTAACAACTGGACAGCTCTTCACCTGCAGAGAAAATAATTAATTGTTCCTGACCCAGGTTACCTTGGGTCCTTTGTTTTGCTGATAGGAAAAAACTTGAAATCACAGAAAATTCAGGTTATGATTTATATCCTAATGGGTGACATCTTCTAGGTGGAATTATCCAATCAGCAAGTGTGTTAAATGATTTCCTAGATTTATTAGAATTGCTGTTATAGTTATGACTTTTATTAAGTCTCTCTGGGTTCGACGAAATGTTGTGAGTTCGTCGACCAGAGTTCGACGAAATGGTATGAGATCATCGATCTCTGCTCAGATAATGAACATAGTCATTTTTTGTGCCCCAAGTTCGTCGACCTCTACTCGACGAACCATACACAGTTCGTCGATCTCAGTAAGACGAATGATTATTATGTAGTTTTGCGTTCAGCGTTCGTCGACTTGAGTTCGACGAGCTAGCAACATTTTGTCGATCTGAGTTCAATGAAATCTGCTGAACTTTGTTTTTATCTATGGTTTTCTGGTTTTTGTTATTGTGATTTTTAAAATTAGTTACTTCTTCTGTGGTTTGGTTGTTGTTCATTACTTCTTTACCATTAGCTGTAACAAATCTGATGGGGGTTGATAATATGTTCTTCTTGAGAATGGGGTGCAAACTTGATGATGCACCCAAGCATAGTTTGTCATTCAGTTTGGCATTGACTGTGCTTGTGATGTCCATCAGCTTAGTGTTTCTCGCATTGAGAGATTCCTCAAGTTGTTTGGCCTCACATAGCTCTGTTTTTAAGTAGTTAATTTGTTCATTAGCTAGATTCAGTTCATCCTTTAACCTAGTATTTTCAGAAATCATATCTTCTTGATTAGCTAGTCTTTCCCTAAGTGCTTTGATTTACTTTTCAGAGTTTATTAAATCAATACACATGGTTTTAAATTCAAACTTGAAAACATCAGAATTATATTCAAAAGATAAAAGTACCTGATCAGCTTCTGTTTCTGAAGCTTCTTCTTTGTCAGATTCTTCCTCTTCATCTGATTGACTTCTTGAGGCATCAAGGGCCATGAGGCAGACTTCTTTGGCCCATGCCTCTTCTTCTTCTTCACTGGAGCTGGAGGATGTGGATTCATCTTCAGTTTCACTCCAGGATTCAGCTACAAAGCCTTTTTCCTTCTTTTTAAATTTGCTGTCTTCTTGAATCCTTTTCTCTTCTTCTTTCTTTCTTTTGATTTTCTGGACACTCTGAGATGAAGTGTCCAGGTTTCCTGTAGCCAAAGCAAACCACTTCTTTAGTATGGGTTTTGTCATACCTTGGCTTATCATCCTGCCTGGATGATTTCTTCCTGAAGTCTTTCCTTGCCATTTTATAAAATCTTTTGGTAAGGAGACTCATTAGCTCTTCATTTATTGCTGAAGTTTCTGTCTCTTCAGCAGCCTTGAATGTCTGGTTGTGCTCTTTCCTTGTCGGTGGAGTCCTTTGTTCAGCTACTTCTCTGGGCTTGATTAGCTGCTCATAGGATTTGAGCTTTCCCAAAAGAGATTCTGTGGAAATCTCATTTAAGCTCCTGGACTCCTTGATTGGCCAGATCCTTGAATCCCATGAGCTTGGGAATCACATAAGGATTTTGTCATTCACCTCAGTGAGGGTGTTGTCCTTATCCAAGGTCTTCAGCTCATATGTGATTGAGCTCAGTCTATTGTACATATCTACAACAGATTCTGCTTCTTCCTTCTTGAAGTACTCATATTGGGATATGAGATTTGACCTTCTGTCCTTCCTTTCATCAGCAGAGCTAGCCACCATTTGGTTGAGGGATTCCCAGATAGCCTTGGCTGAAGTGCATTCAGCCACTTTCTGGAAAATGTCATCAGACATTGTTTGGGCCAGAATGTTCATGGCTTTAGCATCAGCAACTCTGGCTTTCTTTTGAGTTTCAATCCACTCAGGTGGTGGAACTGTATGAGTGCTTGATGTTGCTGTAGATATAGAGGAAATTGCTTGAGGAGGACCTGTCAAAATGGAGTTGTAGATGTCTTCATCAATAGAATTCATATATAACTTTATTCTTGCCTCCTAGATGGAAAACCTATTTAGGTTGCCCACTGGAGGTCTGGTGCTTGCATAGTCTTTGTTCTGTGCCATGCTGTGAATATAAGCTTAATAGAAGTAAAAGTCAGATATAACACAGGATCTTTTGGTTCAAGGGTTAACTTGTACAACCAAAGGAACCTTTCTCTGATACCAATTGAAAGTAAGGGTTAGATCTGAGATACTCTAGAGGGGGGTGAATAGAGTATCTTGGAAACTTAAAAAAACTTTTTGTTGTAAATAAAAACAGACCTAATATAAATTAATCTAGCACTATCACATACACAGCAAAACCTAACTATCACAGCCACAGCAAAAACAAAAGAAAAAGTTCAACCAGACAACACAAGAATTTTATAGTGGTTCCACAACCTGGGTACATCCACTCTTCTACCATCCTGGTAGGAATCCACTCAGGTTTTTGATCAGGTGACTGCCACCAATGAGCTTTTGAGCAGGTGCTCAAAAACCAATCCCAAGTCTTTTGATCAGGAGACTTGCAACCAAGAATAACTTTTGAAGGGAGTTAAAGAACCCTTTTTACAGTGGGGATGAGAGAGTGATGGTGTCTTCTCTTTCTCAAATACAACTAAGAAGACTTAGTGGATTTATGATGTTAGCAAAAGCTCCCCCTGAGATATTGAACTCAGGAAGATTTGAGCATTGTTGTAGGGTGAGTAGGTCTTCAACATTTCAGCCTTGACCAGATGATATCCAGGAACTTCTTTGACAGATAGAATATTTGTTGTCCTCTGAAGAATCCTGAGATAAAGAAGGAAGAAGACTCTTGATTTTTGATTGATGTTCTTCTTCTTCTTTAGCTTGTTGTTCTTTCTCTAGTCTAGGGCTTCTGATTTCTCTACTGTGTTATTACCCTGTGTATTCTGTTCTTTGTGTTTTTACGAGAAGAAAGAAGAAAATTCCTATTGACTGTCTGTGGAAGAAGGAAGAAAAATCTTTTTATATTTTCCATGAAATCTTCGATCTGAATTTTGAATTCCTTCCTTCATTCAATATCGATGGCCTGGAGAATATTTGTATTGATTGATTTTCCCAACTGTCTCATTGAAAAACGGCAAGAAATAATCCTGATGAAGTTCATAATCAATGTTGCGTCTAACGGTAATATTTAGAGAATATTTAGCATTGATTACTCAGGAATTATTACAACAAATTAAGGACAGAGGGAGGAAAATATCTAAGTCTAGAACTTCACAGAAATAGTTGAGCAGAAAACAGAACTCGTCGGCATGGGTCCAGAGTTCGTTGAGCTAAGAAATTATGTTCGTCGACTAGATAATCTTTGTTCGTCGAGCTGAGATCCAAGATCGTCGACCTGAGAGTAGTTTACTGTTTTCTCTGGAACCATGCTAATTTTGTGCATCAAGATCGTCGAATAGAGAATATAACTTCGTTGACTGGAGTTCAGTGAAATGTTTCTTGTACTTAAAAATGTTTAAGTAAGGTGTCCAGAAATCGTCGACCTAAGATCTAGTTTCGTCAATCTAAGAACTTCTTTCTGCTACTTGATAAAGCTTGCCAAGAATGGGGTCTAAGTTTGTCGAGCTGAGAAGATGAATTCATCGACTGGAGTATGATTATGGACTTAGAATATTTAGATGTTTCTGGAATAAAATTTTGAATTAGAATACCCAGAAATCGTCGAGCTGTGAACTAAGTTCGTAGACTGGAGTTCAGAGAAAGGAATTCTGGACTTGGAATGTTGAAATATAGTATCCATAAATCGTCAACTTGTGTACCAAGTTCGTCGAGCTCAGCTTAGAGAATTATCTCTGAGTTCATCGAGCTGAGTACGACTTTCGTCGACCTATGTTCCACGAACGTTGAAACTCATTTTCTGAGTCTTTGAAATTTCTCTATGTCTTGAGTCTTTTGCAGTCTGTTGATGGCTGGTCCATGCAGTATTGACTCTAAGGACATGGCCTAGACTCTAGGATACAAACATGACCCGAGCTATACATGTTGGGTCAAACATCCTAATTTAGTGAACCTAGCCCAAATCCAACTAGGGAACCAACGGATTGCATAAGGAAGGGCGCTCAGATGCATTCCAAAACCATATAAAGAGAAGAAAAAAAACATATTTTATTAAGTTAAAGAACGAGTTACAAAGATACTAAAATAAAAGCTAAGGAGAGGAGGATAAAATTCCCTTACAAGGCTTTAGAATACATCAAACAGCACAACCCATTGACAAAATGGTTCAAAAAGAGGAACAGCAGCTCATACATCAACTTCCTATTTATCGGCAAAAATTCTAAGTACACGCCCTAGGTCATGGGCGTGTAGGGGGCATGTAAGAGGGCGTGTAAGCACTATTCATGATGTGTTATAGAGAACTAATGGCTGGTTTGACTTTGCGGCTGTACACGTGGCTATCACGGGCATGACTCTGATGACATGAGCATGTAGCATGGGTGTGTTGGGAAGGTTGAACTGGGGATGGCGTCGTGTCAATACGTCGCCGACAACATCTTGTCTGGGCCAGGTGGAGAAGTCACGCCCGTATCGCATCTTGGCACGGGCGTGTAGGGGTTCGACGATCGTCGAGCGCGAAATCGTCAAGCTGGCATGACACGGGCTTTGTCACGGGCATGTCATAATTGAAACGGGTGTGTACCTGGGCATGTTCAACAATTTCTTTACAGGTAGCTAATTTCACTTAGAATTGAGGTTACACGCCCAGGTCACGGGCGTGACCAGAAGTACACAGGCGTGTACTATACAATTTTGGCAATTTCCTGAAAAATTTCAAGAAACAAATTAAAGTTAAGTTAGAATAATATTTGCAAAAAAGAAGAATTTTATTAAAGAAAATTAACTAGAAATAATAAAAAGATACTAAAATGACTTAATTAACGTACGTAAAAATACGTATATTTACAACTCATCAAATACCCACATACTTAAGCTTTTATTATTGTAGAGCAAAAGTTGGAGATGTACTTATAAGGAATTAAAGAAATCCTAAGTTTAGCTACCGCTTGAATTAATCGAAAGAAATATCAAAATAATTATCCGGTTTATAAGAGTTAGGTCCTAAATTATGACAAAAGTTTAAATAAAGGAAGAGTTACAGCTAAGGACTTCTCAATATAATCAAATAGATAGCAAAAAAATTATATTTGTTAGTTTAACAAAAATAGATTGGATTATGGAAACTTTAGCTTATAAGAATTAAAAGAAATAATGCATTTTACAAATTATGCTCTCAAAAAGATTTTAAATTAATTCTAGAATCATTTGGAATTGGAGGTGGGGGATGTTGAGGTTTATGAAGAGGGCTTTGATTTAGAGGTGAGGTATATTTTTTCACTCAAACCTCTAATGAAATTTTTTTTTGAATAAGTATGTTTAGGAAAACGAAATCTTATTTTCCATAACTTAATATATTTTTGAACAACTTCATAATAACCCAATGTATATGTATAGGAGTAATGAATTTTATCCTCTTACACCGTAACATATAATCTTTTCAAATATTGGATGCCTATCTTTTCGGAATGAAATCTTATTCTCATTGACATAGGATCTTTTAAGGATGAAAATCATGCCTTGTCAGACATGAAAAAAAGGAGATAGGTTTTTTTTCAGAAGAAAACTAGATTAAGTAAAAAAAATTGAGTGCAACCTTTATAAATTAAACGTTCCTATATTTCAAAAAAAAAACTTGGAGTAAACATAATTGAAATATAAGGTTGTTATTTTCTAACAAAATAAATGTGCAAGCATTTAGATAAGTTAGAAGTGGTGCCGAAAACAGGTACCTTATCTAAATAGAAAATTAAAGCACAAGAAATTCTTTAAAACTTAACCTCATATATCTAAATCTATCGATCTCCAATTAATAAATGGCGCCAAAAACTTGATGGGGGTTAAAACTCCAAAAATTATTTAGAACACGCGGTGCCCCGGGCGGTTTATTTAGAAACAACGGAAGATGGTTTTATTTAGGAAGACGGGGCGCGCGGATTTTTTATTTGGATATAAAACAGTTGAAATCGAGATTTAACGAAAGGAGGCAAGTGCACCTATCGCGTGTAGTGCAGGATATTCCGGTGAGGAATATCGGGGTAGTATTATTCTCGGGGTTGGGTTGATTATTTCTACTCTTCCCTAGAGGGGACTATTATTTTACCGAAATTTATCTTGTCGGGATATTATTTATATATAAAAACAGAAAATAAAAGAATTAAAATGGAGCTGATGAATAACTTAACGCAACTGTATCTAAAAGAATTTGAACTAAAATAAACTTTTAATAAAAAGAGATCCTAAATTTCAAATTAATTAAGGCGGAGACTTGGCCGTGGAGGTCCACAAACATGAGCTCACCTATCTCTAGGACTATCGCTCACTTGAACATTAAGACTATTCGACCGGGCTCTCATCCGACGAAGGATTCCTCTTAATGCCCACATTATGCTAAGAACCCCGTTATTGGGTGGGGAACCCAATCCGATAGAATTCCGCGCCACCTCTCTCGAGTGTTTGTGCGGAACTCCATTTACCAAGGAGTGATCGGTCAATATGCATAGCCTCTCGGCTAGCTAGTATATGGACTACGGAAATAGGGCTCATACATTGATATGTGGTTCTACGCGTCATAAACTCGGGGCAAACTTAAGTAATTAAATTAATGTGAAAAACAGGACCTTTAATTATTTAAAGTGATTTTATCTGTCTTAATGCTCTTCGATACTGAGGGCTAAGAGCAGTTAGTCACTCATCGGAATGGGGATGACTTGGGGAAGAAAGCGAAAAAATGAAAGCATAAAATAAAGAAGTAAAGAAAGCAGTAAAAGAAAGCTGTAAATTATGAGTCCTGCACAAATGAGTATGGGGGAAATGAAAGCAATAAATGTGAGTTCTACACAAACGAGTAGGAGGGAAATGAAAGCGAGTTCTACTCAAACGAGTAGGAGGAAATAAATGCACCCATGCACGCACTCTACAAAAATGAAAACACGCGCACTCTACTTGAATAAAAACACACACTCTCTACAGAAATTAAAAACACACCCACACACTCTTCTGAAAATAAAATCACACACTCGCTATAGAAAATTAAACGCACACACTTTACATGAAATAAAACGCACGCACTCTACAGAGATAAAAACACACACTCACTCTACTGAAATAAAAAACACACACACACACACTCTACTGGAAATGAAAACGGATACACTCTATAGAAATTAAAAACACACACTCTCTACATAAAGTAAAACACACACACACGCACTCTACAAAAATGAAAGAAAGCGATAAACACTAACTCATACACGCACACACTCTATAGAATGAAAGAAAGCTATAAAAATTATCTCATACACGCACACACGCATACGAAAAAAGGGAAAAAAATGACTGGAAAATTAGAATGATTACATTTTTACCGGTAGATTTTGTTAGAAATGCATAAAAAACAGAAAGAAAAATTAAAGGAGCAAAAGTTTTTGGAAATTAAACCGAACATCAAAGGGTTTGAAAAATTAAAACAAATACATTTCTACATCTAGAATATTGTAGAAATGCATAAAAATAAGATAGAAAAATTAAAGGAGCAAAATGGTTTTTGAAATAAAAGTAAAATAAAGGTGTTTGAAAAATTAAAACGACAGCAAATCCATTCCTATAGCTCTATAAAAACGCTTAAAAAGTGGAAGAAAAGGTAAAAGAACGAAAAGTTTTACAAAACTAAAAAGTCTAAGTAAAAAGAAAAACAAAACCACTTTAAAATCATTTTTATAAATTTATAAGGATGAATATAAAGAGTATGGAAAAATCCTAACACTAAATGAATCTAAGTAAAAGAAATAACTAAAACCTAAAAGCATAAATTTATACTCATACACGCACAAACCCATTTTAAAGACAAGAAAAATAAGGATAAAACAAAAATAAATAAGATTGCATAAGGAAGGGCGCTCAGATGCATTCCAAAACCAAATAAAGAGGAGAAAAAACATATTTTATTATGTAAAATAACGAATTACAAAGATACTAAAACAAAAGCTAAGGAGAGGAGGAGAAAATTCCCTTACAAGGCTTTGGAATACATCAAGCAACACAACCCCTAGACAAAATGGTTCAAAAAGTGGAACAGCAGCTCATACAGCAACTTCCAATTTATAGGCAAAAATTTCAAAGTACACGCCCTAGGTCACGGGCATGTACGAGCGGCGTGTAAGCATTGTTCATAATGTGATCCAGAGAACTGATGGCTGGTTTGACTTTGCGTCTGTACACGTGGCGGTCTCGGGCGTGATTCTGCTGATACTGGCGTGTAGCATGGGCGTGTCCAGCAGGTTGAAGTTTGGATGGCGTCGTGTCAATAAGTCGCTGGCAATGTCTTGTCGGGCCAGGTGGAGAAGTCACGCCCGTATCGCATCTTGACATGGGCATGTCGGTCGGTTCGATGACCTTCGAGCGCAAAACGTCGAGCTGGCGTGACACAGGGCGTGGTCACGGGCGTGTCATATTGGACATGGGCGTGTCACATTGGACACGGGTGTGTACTTGGGCATGTTCAACAATTCCATTATGAGCGGCTGATTTCACTTGGAATTGAAGGTACACGCCCAGGTCACGGGCGTGACCTGAAGTACACGGGCGTGTACTATGCTATTTTGATAATGTTCTAAAAAATTTTAGAAAACAAATTTACAACTAAGTTAGAAAATATTTAAAAAAAGGATGCAATTTATTAAATAAAAATAACTAAAAATGACAAAATTAAGCTGAAATGACTTAAATAACATACATAAAGATACGTATATTTACAACTTATCACTGACCCACTGTAACCTGACATTGGTTTGTATTTAGCAATGTAAACCTGCAAGTACATAACTAAAATAACAGCATCAAATACAGTCACAAATCATCTTATCTTAACTAAACCATTCTTAAAATCAGGGTTATTGTAGATACAATACCTAACAGAACTTGTCTATTCCAAGAGAGTAGACTAATGTAATTGGAGCAGCAAGAAACAAGCCAATCTTGCAATCTCAACTCCAGAATCAGAGTATATCTCTGTAGGGAGCCGTTGTGCACAGTTGCTGTGAATCCAGCATCAGCTCCAAGTCTACTACATTGAGATAAGTAACATTCTCATATACTGTAAGTCAACTAGTTAAATCCTCATTGCTAGGAATCTTGTCTCTTATAGCAAGATTATGCATAAGGATTAGTTATCACTCTATTAGGGGGTTTGTGGAGAAGGTAGACATAAGTGTTGAGTTTGTCTCCACAAACAGGCAAGTGGCAGACATCTTTGCTAAGCCACTAGATGAAGTCAAGTTCAACACCTACAATATTTAGTAGGGTATGTTGAACTTGGTATAGCTTTAGTTTCTCCCAAAAAAACATTTGTTGTAGGATTTACTTTTCTTGTAGGTGATAAGTCTCCAATATGGTATCAAGACTGTCAAGTTTGTCACTTGATATCAAGTCTCTCAAGTGAAATCAAATGGTATCAAGACTAAGATGTACTAAGGTGTCCAGTAGAGAGAAGATATTTGATGCTCCAGTTGAGGGGGAGCAAGACAAGATGCTCTTATTAAGGGGGAGCAAATCCAGAAGTTGTAGGAACAAGTTCAACTTCCTGTTAAGTAGCAGCCAGCAGCTGGAGTGGATCAAAGAGCATCACAGCTAATCAGCAGGTTCTTTGTACTATGCATAGTCTGAGGGGGGAAATCAACCCTAGTGGATGGCTACTGCTATGTAGTCACTACTGCTGCTGTAAAGGCATGTTGTTGCAGGACAAGAGGAAAAGCCAGCACATCCCTTACTACAACTCCATTCTGCAGAAGCTTTAAGTGGTATAGGAGTGGCATTGGCTCAAGTGGAAAAATGTTAGTGGCTAGCTCAAATGGCTACAGTGATGTGTCGTATCAATGTATCAACACAAAAGGTATGACTCCTAGTCAAATAGTTTGTTCAGTAGGATAATTTTTCAAGTGGTATCATCTCTAGATTTTATCAAGTGGTAAAACATTAAGAGTTAATCTCTCCAATGATGATATCACCTCCCTCATTATAAATTTTTTTTGAAGAACCCAAAAAGGAGGAGAGATATGCAATACCTTAAACCCTAAAGGGGGAGGTGTAGATGATCTGTTAAGATCCTACTAGGAGGGGTAGGCAATATCATAAACTTTATAGGGGATATGATGGACATTACATGCCCCGGGGGAGATGTAGAATAATGAGAAGTGCATATTACTTGGAAACATTTAAGTAATATTAAGAGAGCAATGGTGAGCCATTGCATGTTATATTTCCACCCTCAAGTGGCTTGAGGAAAGTCTTCCACTTAAATGTTAAGTAATGAGGAGAGCTGTAAGCTGCCTGGATTTTTCAAGTGGTGTAGGAAAGCTTACAGCAACTTCTAAATTTATATACCTTATGTGTAAATGTTTTTTTGTATGGCTGGGTGTTCTTCCTTCTTCAAATAGGGAGAGATTGTTGGGAATATTGCCCTCAATGTTCCCTAGATTTTATTTGAAGAGGCATAATTATCAACACTAAGAGCATGGTTGTATTTGATATTGATTAAGCTCATCATGTGCAGGATGTTCCTTGGAACAAGATTAGACAAGCTGTCTAAGTGATGGTGACAGGTGGTCACGAGGTAGCCAAGTGGAGATACATAAAATCTGTCTAAGTCCACAGCCGTTAAGTGCAGTAAGCTCACTCAACACCAGTTGCGGAGAAATGTGGCTAAATCCACAGGCATTGAGTGAAGTAAGCTCACTCAATGCCAGATACAAATATATATGGTTAAGTCTAGAAGCATCGTGTAAACTGTGAAGAGAGCTCACTCGAAGCCAGAGGTGAATGCATCGTGTGATAAAAATCACTCGACGCCTAAGTAGTTAAGACTAAATCAGTCTAAATGGCATTAAGTGATGAAGACACACTTAGTACCTAAGTTAACAGAAAATCTGTCTAAGTACAGAAGCGTTGAGTGAAGGCTATTCACTCAACGCCTTATCAATATAATAGGCTAAAGAAGAAAGCACTGAGTCAAGAAGCTACACTCAACGCTTTCATTCTGGAATGCGACTAAGTGTTTTGATGTTGAGTGATGAAGTCTCACTCGTTGCCTACTGATGCAGTAAGATTAGGTTGGGTATTGCATCCACAATAACCCGGATTTGTATGAAGTCACCCTTGAACTTAGATAAATTAAGTTTGTATTTGATACTCTTTTCAAGTTGAGTGTTTACAGGATATAATTGCCAAGTGTAGACCAATTTCAGTCTGCAATGAGTCACCAAACATAGGACCGTACAACGTAATCCCTCATTGTGTGATCCATGATGTATACTCATGTGTAGCCTCTTTATTGGGACACAATTCTTTTTCAAGTACTAAAGATATGGAAGAAAATATGGGTTGCTGTTCTCCAAGAAGAAGAATAAAAATTCAGTTAAGAAATTTCTCCAAGTAAAATTCTCGAGAACTTCCATGTCTAGTACTCGAGAAGTAAAGTTATTGTTCTCGAGAAGCTGAAGTATTTCTCGAGAAGCCCAAGAGTTGTTCTCAGGAAAGCCATGTTCTTCTCGAGAAGTCTTAAGTATATCTCAGAATTCTTCTAAGTGTTGTTCTCGGGTAAGAAGAAGTCTAGTACTCGAGAAGTAAGTCTTTGTCTCGAGAAACAAAAGTCTAGTACTCGATAAGGCCAAGCTTTGTCTCGAGAAAGCCGAGGTTATTTCTCGAGAAGTCCAAATTGTTCTCGAGAAGTCCAGTCAGATCTCGAGAAGTCATTACCTACTTCTCGAGTAACCGAAATTGTTTCTCAATTAATAATCCTCTCTTTCTTGAGATACCAGAACTCATTTTCTGTGTTTTCCTTAATTCCTTATTCTCGAGAACCTTATACCTCTTCTCGAGAAATAGAAGTTGTACCCGAGAAGTCTATCCTTCACTCGAGAAATGAAGTTCAATTCTTTGAATTTTTCGTTAAGTCTTGACGGAAGTAATTTCATATTGATCTCTTTTCTTATTGGTCCACGTGTTCTGTCATTAATGATTATGACCGTTAGGCAAGTTCTATAAAAGCTCTTATCATAATCGACTAACCCTAACAAGAAATCTAAGTATTCTGAATCGCATATTTTTCATTCTAAATCGGGAAGTGTCGCCACTGTTCATCGTCTTCTTCACCGCTGACCTTCTCTGATCCAAGAGATTCAGAACAAGAGGTTTCAATAGATCAAGACTTTCAACATCGAAAGATTTATTCCTTGATCATGCTGATCCTAAAGTTTTCAGATCCAGAGATTTCGTCTTTGTCTTATTCGATCCATTTCTGACAGAGCTTCAAATTTTAAGAAGGAAGAAGGGTTGAAGATTCAGATCTGAAATATTTCTGTTTGTATATTTTTTGTAAAACATTTTATTCTTGTAGGAGATTCTTCTCCGAGTTGTAGGAGCTTTGTTCTCCGAGATTTTTGTAGGAGTGTTTTGACTCCGAGTTGTAGGGGCGTTGCTCCGAGTTGTAGGATTGTTTTCAATCCGAGAGAATAGTGAAGTAGCCGAGTCTAGTGTGTTGTTAGATTGGTGAGGTGGAAATTGGATGTACCCAAAGTTGGGGAACCACTACAATTTTTGGTGTCATATGTGATTGCTTGTTTATTTTTTGTACTTCGTCGTTCCAAGTTTTTATTCCACAAAAAGACGCAGACCTCACCTATTCACCCCCTCTAAGTGATTTAGGTAGACAACTAAAAATATCAATTGGTATCAGAGGCAGGTTGATCATCTAAAAGGTTAACACCTTGAACAGATCTGCTCCTAATTGTCTTAAGAGGATACAAGCATGGACAGAGCCGAGGATTTTGCTAAGCTTCCCTTATGCACAGAGACTAACTTTCCCATGTGGAAAGAAAGAATAAAATTCTTCACGAAAGCTGTGGATCCAAGGATCTTTATGATAGTGGAAGAAGGACCACATGTTCCAATGACAGCCTCCACCATTGACCCAACAAAGCATGTTTCAAGGAAGCTTATGGATCTTAAAAAAGATGAGATTGCACTTGTCTCTTTAGATAAGAAAGCCAAGAATATCATCGCAAGTGCAATCGATGATTCTATGTTGCAGAATCTGATTCGCTGCAAATCCGCCCAGGAAATTTGGTTGTCTCTCATCATCCTGATGGAAGGTACTGAAGAGGTAAGGGTTGACAGAAGATCCCTCCTGAATCAGAAATATGAAGCATTCAAACAAGGTCCCAAGGATTCTATTGCTGATACTTTTGAAAGCTTCTTCAAGATTGTCAACAGTCTAAGAGTCTATGGTCGGTTCTTCACTAATAGAGAACTGAATGATAAATTTCTGTGATCCCTGACTAAGGAATGGGACAACAAAGTCTGTGCAATCCGGGAGTTTAGTAAGCTGGCAGAGACTGACCCTCAGAATCTCCTTGGAAAGCTTATGTCATATGAGCTACAAATAAACTCAAGAAAAGCTAAAGAAGAGAAAAATCGGTCAACATCCAAGGAGAAGTCTGTCGCTC
The DNA here is from genome assembly GCA_039583875.1 of Platanthera guangdongensis. Lineage (NCBI taxonomy): Eukaryota > Viridiplantae > Streptophyta > Magnoliopsida > Asparagales > Orchidaceae > Platanthera > Platanthera guangdongensis. Next base: position 105,119,432 of record CM077159.1, read on the forward strand.
TAAAGGCAGACATCTCGACGAAGTCAAAAATTGCATCTCCTGTTCCCGCACAGGAAGAGAGTGAAGAAGAAGCTTCAAAGCCAAGTACCTCGGGCTCAGAGCAATCTGAAGGAGAGTTTTTTCTTCTTTAAAGGTAGTTCAAGAAGTTCTTGAACAAGAAGGAACAATGGAGAGGCAATGATGCCTTGTCCAGAAGATCATGTCATGGTGGTGATCGTCACAAGAAAGTCTCAAGTAGCCAAGACAGGTATCACTCAAAAATGAACAAACATATTTCTTCTGACATTGTTTGTAATTGTTGTAATAAATTAGGACACGTCATAGCTGATTTCCCTCACAAGAGGAAGGAGGGTGGAAGAAGAGAGGAGAAGAAATCTTCTTTTAATAAGAAGAAAACTAAAAGAAGCATGGTAGCCAAGAAGGCCAATACCCTTAGCGACACAGACTCATCTGAGTATAGTGATGATGAGGAAGCCTACTTTGGGATGATGGCACAGACAAAAGAGGAAGAAGATCCCCAGTACAGTGGAAAGGTAAACTCTCACACCCCTCTCTCAAAATCTAATGCTTCAGAACATGATCATGAGGACTGCTTTTCTGATGATGAGTCTGAACTCATGATTCAATACAAGGAATTAATCAAATCCTACGACAAATGTTGAAGAGTTGTTAAAACTTAGGCCAAGGAGATTAAATCTCTAAAAGCTGAGGAGAGAACTCTGAGAGAGGAAGTTGTAAATACAGACTCACACGGAGAGGAATTCCATGCTGCAATCAAGGAATATAGTAAAGCTCTCGAGCACCTAAATATGAAGGAGAAAATTATCAAGGAATTTGAAGAACAACTTGCCTTTTAAAAGAAACTTGTTAAAAGTTTCTCCAAGCCCAAAATAGTACTTCCATTTGTAGCTGAGTTCTCCGCTCAAGCTAAAGGTGCTGGCTTAGGCCATCTGTAATGCCCCGAAACTCAAAAGATGGATGGACGGCATTTAGAGCCAAGTTTGGGGCTTAGTAAGGGTCACACGGCCTGGGACACGGGCGTGTCCAGGGTCGTGTCGTGCTCGGGTTTGACGAACTTCCCGAGTGGTCGACGAAATGCACTCAACGAAGCGTCGAGATGGTAAACACGGCCTGAGACACGGGCGTGTTCAGGGTCGTGTCCTGCTCGGGCTTCGACGGGTGAGGAACACGGTCTAGGTTAAGGCATGTTCTGGTTGACACGGGTGTGTCAATTTTGACACGGGCGTGTCAAGAACCCGTGTCCTTCTCTGTGTTTATTCGGATGTGTTTGGCACGGCCTGGAACACAGCTGTATGCATGGTCGTGTCTGGCACACAACATATGACATGGGCGTGTCCAGTAGTCGTGTCCTGTTCGGGATGCGACGGTTTCGACGTCGATTGAGGAACACGGCCTTGGACACGGGCGTGTCACAAGCCGTGTTCGGCCTAGGAATTTGGTTTTAAGTGTGAATAGTGGTCGTTCATTTCCTTCTAATGGGATCTGATGGTCCAGAGCGGTCTTTGCTGAGATAAGTCAGGGAATAGGGTTTGAAACCCTCATTCCTCATCAAGCTTTCTCTTTCTAAAGACTTTAGAGAGAGGGGAGAGCAAGGAAGAAGGAGAGATCCGGCCGCTGGAGGAGCTTCGTAGCCCCAAATCGCAAGCCGAGTCCAGATCCACGGAGGCAAGTCCGTTGTGGTGGTCTTCATCCGGCTAAATTTTCCATGGCTAGGAAGAGGGGTCGTAAGGTAACGACACTTCTCCTCTCGGTTTCTAGGATGCATGCATAGCATCTTTTTCTTTCACGTTTTTGGGCACCATTAAGCCTTTGGGCACCAAATCTCTCAAATGAGAGGGGTTTGGGTCGCCATAGTTCAAGAGCAACCTCAGGGTCGATTGAGTCCGTCCCCAGCATAATTTTGCATTAGAGATCCACTCTGTTAGTGGATTAGGCATTGTGGGCAAAGCCATAGTCGCAACCATTAGTCTGAATCGGTGATGTTGCATAGCGAGCCTTAAGGATTTTGTAGAAATCCGTTGCGGTAAGATGTCGTTTATGATGTATGTGTTTTCCCCCTTTTTCTCGAGTGAGTACGTGTGGCCGGAACCGGACAAGGTTAGCTCCGCGTTGGCGGTAGATGGTTTCCTTGGTGCGCGGGAACGTTGCAGTACAAATGATGGATTAGGGTGAGAAAGATTATGGATTGTGATGTACTAAGGCACGGCTTTCTCTCTATGGTCGGCTGTCTATCCTGTGACGTGCAAGTCATGTTGGGAGAGTGTCCCGGTGAGACTGGTCCCCTTCTGTGAGACTGACGAGAACGCCAAGCATAGGACAAGCCCGGGCAATGAATCCATGAGCAGGTGGGGTCCAGCAAGGGTTCTTAGAATCAGTTTGTGTGTGAGACGGAATCCTGACGCGAGAAGTCAGAGTTTGCAGGAAATCCAGGGTCTAAGACCTACGAGCGGGTGGGGCCTTGGCAAGATTTCCGTGTGGCGGCTTCTATGCCATCAGGGGAATTACAGTACCCTTTTGTTTGTGGCTTAACGTCAATGGGGAAATTGGGAGTACCTAGATGTTATGATGATGTGCTAGTTGCATACGCAATAGGGTGCCTCGGGTGAAGCCTGGGTTTGCATACATGCTTCATAGTAGGCCCATTTTTATTATATGCTCAACATAGAAAACGTGTTTGTTGTTTGAGACATCCAAACCTATTTTTTGAACTTTACATGTTTATTTATATGGCATATGAAGTGCTGACTTGCAGGTTGGAGAGGTACCCCGGGGTCTATTAGGGGCGGCCGGGAGGAGATGTGTTGGTTACATAGTTGAGGTCAGCCTTTGCTGACCCACGTTACCACTAAATTTTTATAGGACAAGGATCGCAAGCAGGAGCTAGCTCGCCGGCCAAAAAGGCCTAAGACTCATGAAATGTTCCAAGTTTTATACAAGCTCTATTTTATGGCATTGTATGTTTGATGTTCTAAGTTTCTGGCTTGCATGTCGAGGTAGTCTAGGAGTACTTATGCACGTTGGTGTTTGATGTTATCATTTTAGTTTTGGACTTTCTATCGTTGTAAGGCCTTAAGGCCGTTTTGATACTCTTATGTATGTGGATAACTTCTGGTATTATTTTCGGTTTACGTTGTTGTTTTATTCTCAGTTTTGAGTTGGGTAGTTAATATCATCTTTTAACGCTAAAGCTGTGGCGTCTGTATGTTGTGGGGCCCCAGCCGGACCCATATTATACGGTCATTACAGGGGAGGTGTTACAATTTGGTATCCGAGCCAGGTTGCGTCCAAGGTCAGGTTTAGCAGTCGATTTAACATAATTGGATCGCGTATAGAAGTTATCCACATAGGAGTATTGCGGGACCATGAGTGTCCTTATGTTTGAGTCTTGTGATTAGAGACTGATTCCTTGTTATCTTGCTTTTGTTAAGAGTACAAGCAATAAGGCGGGTATGTCGAGACCAAGAGAAGAGATTTTGACGAGCAGCGTTACTGCTCAGGGTCCTTTGGGCATGGGTGTAAACCCGGCCGATTTTTATCGCATGCTCGCAGAAGCAATGGTGGCAACCCAAGCTGTAGCGACAGCTCAAGTAGCAACCCTTGTTGCTCAGGTAGCAACTCTTGCTACCCCGGATACGGCGATGGCCGTGCCGGGCGGAGAAGCCAGGCGAGCAGAGCCGTTGGCCGAAAGTGTGGTTGCCAGGCATGGGGACCGGCAGATGAAATATTTTCTGAGCTTCCATCCTCCAACGTTTAAGTGAGTCGGTACGCCGACTGATGTGGAGGATTGGTGGGCACGGATTCAAGAACTTCTGAGGGCGGTAGAGATGCTAGAGGAGAAGAAATCTGATTTTGCGGCCTTCATGTTGGAAGGAGACGCGAAGTTGTGGTGGGTGAGCCATGGCGGCCGCCAGTTTCGCGGATGCACCCCGTCCATGGAAGAGTTTGGTAATGCTTTCCTAAAGAAGTACATTCCTGCTTCGACGAGGTTGGCCCTCCAAAGGCAATTTCTGCACTTGGTGCAGCGGGATAAGATGGTGGACGAGTATGTACAGGAGTTCACTCGGTTGGGTCGTTATGCGGGAACGACAATGGCAGACGATGAGGAGAGGGATAACCTCTTCTACCATGGGCTGGGGGAGAATTTAAGACATCCCCTCATCGCCATGAAGGGAGTTAGTTTCAATGAGCTGATTGAGGCTGCCAGAATGTTGTAGAGTGATCTGGAGCAAACCCAACGTCGTAAGGGTTTCGCACCCAAGCGAGGGGAAGGGAAGTCTTTTCAATCCCAAGGGAAGTCTGAAAAGAATAGATGGAAGAAAAAGCCTCACCCTTTCAAGTCCGGTGAGAAAAGCAGCTGGACGTCCGGAGGGTCTCGCTCTAAGGGACCACCGACGTGCTTTAATTGTGGCAAGGTGGGGCACATAGCTTGTTTTTATACTCAAGGAGGTGCTGAGCAGGAGCCAAGGCAGGAGAAAACTGCGCGCTCCGGCCCCAGTGCCGCAGAGAAAGGGAAGATGGAGGAGTCTAGAGCTTCTCGGTTCCAACCGGTGCAACCAAGGGCTTACAACCTTGGACAGCAGGAAGCGATCTGACAACCCGATGTGGTGATAGGTATGAGAAAGTTTAAATTTAACCTTATACTTCATACTTTCAGATCCTTTATGTTTGATGCCTATGTTTTAGGCTTTGTGTTAGTTTTTGGATACCCCACTAGGGTATTGTTTGATACGGGAGCGTCGCACTCTTTTCTTGCGGAAAGCTTTATCTGTAGAATTGGAGTTGAGTCATTCTAGGCGGACGTAGAGCTGAAGGTCTGCATGCCCAATGGGTTATCCATGACCACCGGGGCAAAAGGGCGTATTTGTTGGAAGCTAGACGGAGTTGACTTCATGTTAGTAGCATCGGTCCTATCGTTGGTTGAGTTTGATGTGATATTAGGAATAGACTAGCTAGCAGTGCAGCGTGTCAGTATTGACTACCTATCTAAGGTGGTGACCATGAGAAGCAAAGGGCAAGCAGAAGTTAAGTTTGAGGGCCTTAATGGAGTGGCATGTTCCCTGATTTCGGCCATGTAGTTGGTGCGGGCAGTTTACCAGGGGGAGTAGCTCTTGTAGTATTATTAGAGGTTCTCCTTTCCAAGTTATCACTTGGGGAAGTGCCCGTAGTGGCAGAGTTCGAGGATGTGTTTCCTGATGAACTTCCTGGAGGACCTCCTCGGCGGGAGATTGATTCCTCGATTGAGTTAGTGCTAGAGGCAAGGCCGGTGTCATATCCTCCGTTTAGGATGGCACCAAAAGAGTTGGCCGAACTCAAGGTACAGTTGCAAGAACTGTTGGAGCAGGGGTATATCAGACCCAGTTCTTCACTGTGTTGTTCGTGAAGAAGAAAGACGGTAGTATGCGGTTATGCATAGACTACCGAGAGTTGAATAAATTGGCTGTTAAGAATAAGTATCTGATTCCTCGGATAGACGACCTATTTGACTAGTTGGTGGGGTCGATGGTGTATTCAAAGTTGGACTTGAAGTCAAGATACTATCAGTTGCGAATTTGAGATGAGGACATACCCAAGACAGTGTTTGGTACGAGGTATGGCCACTTTGAGTTCTCAGTGATGTCATTCGGGTTGACGAATGCACCATCCATATTCATGCATTTGATGAATCGAGTATTTATGGAATACTTGTACTCTTTTGTAGTTGTCTTTATTGACGACATTCTGGTTTACTCCAAATCGGAGGTGGAGCATGAGACTCACTTGATAGTAGTCTTGCAAGTGTTGAGAGAGAACCAGCTTTATGCAAAGTTCTCAAAGTGCGAGTTCTGGCTAGAGAAATTGGCATTTTTGGGTCATGTCATTAGTGGGGATGGGGTGGCAGTAGATCCAACAAAAGTGGAAGCCATCAGAGATTGGCCGATTTTGAGAACCGTGGCGGAAGTCCGAAGTTTTCTTGGACTAGCCGGGTACTATAGTAGGTTCGTAGAAAACTTTTTGTGGATAGCTCTACCCCTCACTTAACTAACTCGTAAGAACCAGAAGTTTTTGTGGACTCAGGAGTGCAATCAGGCATTTGATACCCTGAAGGAAAAGCGGGTGACAGCTCCAATCCTAAGTCTACCGAAAGGGACTGAAGGATTTCAAATTTTCAGTGATGCATCAGGATGCGGTTTGGGTTGCGTATTAGTGCAACATGGCAGTGTGATAGCCTTTGGGTCTAGGCAACTAAAGCCTCACGAGAGGAATTACCCTCTCCATGAATTGGAATTGGCAGCGGTAATTTTTGCATTGAAATTATGGTGGCACTATGTTTATATTGCGAAGGTGGAGATCTTCACAGATCACCAAAGCCTGAAGTATCTCTTAGATCAGAAGGACTTGAATATGCGGCAGCGCCGATGGGTCGAGTTCCTTGGAGACTATAAGGTGGCGATTCAGTATACGCCAGGCAAAGCCAATGTGGTGGCATATGCATTGAGTAGAAAATACTGGGGGCATGGGAATTGAATCGAAGCTCATGATGAGCGGTTGGTGCTGGACTGGGAGTCCCTCGACATGGAGTGCACAGCAAGAGGCGATTCTAGCATGGCTCGGTTGAACTGGATTGAAATGCAGAACGATTTGTCCAATCGTATTCGGTAAGCGACCCATTTGGATGTGGAGTTCCAGCCATACGTGGTGGAAGCTCAAAAGGGCGAGAGTAGTGCATGGGAGTTAATTAATGGGATTCTGAGGAAGGACGGAAGTATTTGTGTACCGCAATTTGGCAAGCTCCGTGAGCAGTTGATGTTTGAGGCTCACTTCACAAAGTACTCCATTCACCCGGGCAGTACAAAGATGTACTTGGATATGAAGAAATCCTTTTGGTTTCCTAGACTGAAGCGGGACGTAGCTTTGTACGTGAATCGCTGCCAAAATTGTGCCTTGGTGAAGGTCGGGTGTCAGAAGTCGGGCGGGTTCCTGAAGCCTCTTCCTATTCCCGAGTGGAAATTTGATGACATCAACAAGGAATTTGTACATTGGTTGCCTAGATTGCAGCAGGGTAACGACGCGATTTGGGTGATTGTGGATCGCTTGACCAAAGTGGCTCACTCATCCCAAATCGGAAGGAGGATAGCATGGAGAAGCCGGTAGAGTTGTATGTTCGCAACATTGTGCGACTACATGGGATTCCTAAGAGTATAGTTAGTGATTGCGATGGATGTTTCATGTCCAAGGACTGGAGGTTGGTTCAGAAGAGTCTGGGCACGAAGCTCAAGTTCAGTACGACTTTTCATCCTCAAATTGATGGGCAAACCGAAAGAACGAACCGTACTATGGAGGATATGCTGAGGATGTGTACTCTTGACTTCGGCAAGAAGTGGGAAGATCACCTCTTCATGATAGAGTTCGCTTATAATAATAGTTACCAAGCAAGTATAAAGATGGCTCCATACGTAGCTTTGTATGGTAGGCGGTGTCAAACACCGATGTCTTAGACAGGCGGGAGACACCAAACTTTTGGGAAAAGAAGTGGTAGCTGATGCATGCGAGTTAGTGCGAACCATTCAAGTGCGCATGAAGGTAGCTCAAGATCGCCAAGCAAAATATTTTAATGCTCACCACAGGAAGCTGGAGTTCGCGGTAGGCGACTGGGTCTATCTAAAGATCAAGCCGTTCAAAGGCATTTTGCAGATTCGCCGACTCAAGAAGTTGAGTCCGAGGTTTTTGGGACCTTTCGGGGTTATAGAACAGGTGGGAGAAGCAGCGTACCGGTTGGCATTGTCCACAGAGCTGAGTGGATTACACGATGTCTTCCATATCTTCGTATTAAGGAAAGCCTTAGTAGAGGCTAGTATGGTGATCGAATCGGCATCAGTGCCGATATAAGAGGACTTGAGGACGCTAGTTCGTCCAGTTAGTATAGAGTATTTTGAAATTTGGCAGTTGCTGAACAAAGAGGTCAAACTCGTAAAAGTCCGATGGAACAACTATGGTCGTGAGGAGCTCTCGTGGGAGCGACAGAAGACCATGCTGGAGGAGTACCCAGAGTTATTCCACTCAGGTATCATTTAAGTTTTGTGTATCTTTTCCTTTCTATAATTTCAGGACGAAATTCTTTTAAGAGGGAGAGAGTTGTAATGCCCCGAAACTCAAAAGAGGGATGGACAACGTTTAGAGCCAAGTTTGAGGCTTGGTAAGGGTCACACAGCCTGGGACACGGGAGTGTCCATGGCCGTGTCATGCTCGGGTTCGACAAACTTCCCGAGTGGTCGACGAAATGCACTCGACGAAGAGTCGAGACAGTGAACACGGCCTGAGACACGGGCATGCTCAGGGTCGTGTCCTGCTCGGGCTACGTCGGGTGAGGAACACAGTCTGGGTCAAGGCGTGTTCTGGTTGACACGGGTGTGTCAAGTTTGATATGGGCGTGTCAAGTTTGATACAGGCGTGTCAAGAACTTGTGTCCTTCTCTGTATTTATTCGGCTTTGTTGGGCATGGCCTGGAACACGGTCGTGTGCATGGCCGTGTCTGGCACACGCCATATGACACAGGCATGTCCAGTGGTCGTGTCTTGTTCAGGATACGACAGTTTCGACGTCGATTGAGGAACATGGCCTTGGATACGGGTGTGTCACAAGCCATGTTCGGCTCAGGAATTTGGTTTTAAGTGCGAATCGTGGTCGTTCGTTTCCTTCTAATGGGATCTGATGGTACAGAGCGGTCCTTGCTGAGATAAGTCTGGGAATAGGGTTTGAAACCCTCATTCCTCATCAAGCTTTCTCTTTCTAAAGTCTTTAGAGAGAGGAGAGAGCAAGGAAGAAGGAGAGTGTGGGGAGAGTGTTTGCGGCTTAATGCCAATGGGGAGAGAGTAGCGCCTGGGAGTTAATTGTAGTACCCTTTTGTTTGCGGCTTAACGCTAATGGGGACATTGGGATTACCCAGATGTTATGAGGATGTGCTAGTTGCATACGCAATAGGGTGCCTTGGGTGAATCCCTGGTTTGCATACATGTTGCATTGTAGGCCACTTTTTATTATATGCTCAACATAGAAAACGTGTTTGTTGTTTGAGACATCCAAACATGTTTTTAGAGCTTTACATGTTTATGAATTTGGCATATGAAGTGCTGAATTGCAGGTTGGAGGGGTACCCTGGGGTATGTTAGGGGCAGCAGGGAGGAGATGTGTTGGCTACACAGTTGAGGTCAGCCTTTGCTCACCCACGTTACCACCAAATTTTTACAGGGCAAGTATCGCAAGAAGGAGCTAGCTCGCCGGCCAAAAAGGCCTAAGCCTCATGAAGTGTTCCAAGTTTGTACTATCTCTATTTTGTGGCTTTTATGTTTTATGCTCTAGGTTTCCGGCTTGCATGTCGAGGTAGTCTATGAGTGCTTATGCATGTTGGTGTTTGATGTTATCATTTGAGTTTTGGACTCTCTATCGTTGTAAGGCCTTAAGGCCATTTTGATACTCTTATGTATGTGGATAACTTCTGGTCTTGTTTTTGGTTTTCGCTGTTGTTTTATTCTGAGTTTTGAGTTGGGTAGTTAACATCATCTTTAACGTTAAATCTGTGGCGTTTGTATGTTGTGGGGCCCCGGCCGGACCTATATTATACAGTCATTATAGGGGAGGTGTTACACTATCTGGCTGCTCCTAGTAAATCTTTTAGGAGAAATAAAGCTCAATGAAAAAATAAAGCTGCCAAGAAAGCTCTAACCAAGAAGAAGGGGAAAGCTCCTCAAGACCAAACATCATTTAAAATGGTAATCTTTCCAACAAATGAGTTTGATTTTGATTCATCCTACGGTCACTTTGTCAGGCCTACTTATGTAGAGCCAAAGTCTCAGTACCAAGGATGGACCCGTCCCCAGAACTTTGGTGAAAGTGTCTTCAAGGAACCTTATGAGGAGATCACTCTTCAGAGCTACGGCCCTTATAGTCATGGTCATAACATCAAGAAAGCTCCAAAAGTTAAACCCGCTGTGGAAAAGCCTCTTGACGAGAAGAAGTCATGTGAGTGCTATCACCACGAAGCTTCTACCTCCAAGTCTACTGCCCCTGCTAGAACACACTCTCAAAAGGTCAAGCGGGAGAACTTCAGGTAAAGATACAACAGGTTTGACTATTGGTGTTGTGGCAAAGTTGGTCACTTTGCTATAGATTGTTGTTTTAACCCCATATATTATTGTTGGGTACATTGGAATATATGTACCTGATTTGAAGAAGCCTCACCCTACTCAATGATATACATCAAGGTGTATTTGATGTGCTTTGAGTTTATATGTGCAGGTTAAGTAATTGCAGAAAAATGTAAAAAAGTTTCTAAGTCCATGTGTCGACACCTAGAAGAAAAGTGTCGACACTTAAGAAGGTTTGTGTCGACACCAAGAGAAACTGTGTCGACACTTGGAGTAATTGTGTCGACACCAGGAAGGAAGAGTCGACACCAGAAGAAAAGTGTCGACACATACAGGCTGTGTCGACACATTGTGAAGAATTGTCAACATTATCTGTGTCGACACTTAGAGGAAGTGTCGACACTCAGAGAAACTTTGTCGACATCAAAAGTGTCGACACCAGGAGGCTGTGACGACACTCAGCAAACTTCAACAAAGTTAAAGTACATGTGTCGACACAAAGGAGATGTGTCGACACTCAGCAAGTTTCAACACATGAAGGCATGTGTCGACACAAAGGATATACGTCGACACTCAGCAATTCTCAAGACAAGAAGGAATGTGTCGACACAAAGGAGTTGTGTCGACACACAGCAGAAATTAACTAAGTATTGAAGAATAAGTACTTGTGTCGACACACTCAATCAGTGTCGACACATTCTATAGAAGGCTTGTGTCGACACACAGAATCAGTGTCGACACATTCTGAAGAAGCAGTGTCGAGAAGCTGTTACAACAACACAAGGAGTTGAGTCGACACCATCAAGGCTAGTGTCGACACTTAGTCTACCTGTGTCGACACTTAGTCTGTTTGTGTCGACACTTAATGACTATCTGTCTCGACACTTTCAGACTGTGATAGTGATTTCAAGAAGTGACTGGATGACTTGACAGCTGTCATTTCAACCGATCAACTGCAACTGTCAGAGCCATCAGAAGGTTATTAGAAACCGGATCAGCCGGTCACCATGGAGAAAGCTTATATAAAGGACTTTCTCCTTCAACAATCAGAAGTTGAATCAAGCAGAGAAATTAAGAAGAAAAATCTCGAGAGATTACAGATTGACAACAATCAATCAAGAGATCTAACAACACAAAAGAAGAAGACCTTCAACAGAAGATCTAAGAAGTAGTAGAGAGAGCTCCTTCTAAGAAGAACAGCTGCTGAACCGAGCTGCTAAGTAAGATTCAGATTGAGATCTGAATCTCAAGACAGTAGTTGATTGAAGATCATCTGCACAGGAGATTCAACCCTACTGTGTTCTAATTCAAGAAGCTTTGAAGAAAGCCAAGGGTGGTTGATCTCTGCCAAGTTCTTCCAATAACTCATCAAGAAGCCAGTCAATTCATCTCTCTCAGTCAGAGTTGTGGTTAATTACCTTGTATTATTAAATTCTTATAGGATCCTAAGGGATCTGAGTTGTAAGCCTAAACTATAAAGGCTGAGGTAGGGCTTTTGTGCCTGACTGTAGGAGATTCTATTCTCTTAGTGTAGGCCTTGATTGAAGGCTAAGGTAGGGTTGTTTAGCCTGAGTGTAGGTCTTGGTGAAGACTGAGTGGTAAGGCTTTGTGCCTGAGTTGTAGGAGTGGGGACACTCTGAGTTGTAGGAACCTGTTTGGGGTTCTGAGTTGAAAGATCTGAGGATCTAAGAAGAAGTGGAGAAGTTAGGCCGAATCTAGTACACTACTAGATAGGCAAAGGGGGAAAGTGGATGTACCCAGACCTTGGGGAACCACTATAAATCCTGTGTGCACTCTGTGTATGTTTGATTGTATGGTTGTTGTGTTGTGATAATTGTAGAATTGCATTTACTGTACAGTATTTCTGCCTTAAAATTAAAAAGATAAAGGTCACATATTCACCCCCCCCCCCCTCTAGGTGATTAGGCACTATTTCTTTCAAGTGGTATCAAAGCGAGGTTACTCAAAAAGGACATAACAGTCTGAGTAAGATCCTGTAGGCAGAATTAGAATAAACAAGATTCAAGAAAATGGGTTCTAGTGAGAATCACAAAGAGCTGGGGTCCATGAAATTGCCAATCTGCAGAAATGAGATTTTTGGCATATGGAAAGAGAGGGTTAGACTCTTTATGGAAGCATCTGACCCAAGAATATACATCACAGTCAAATAAGGGCCATATGTGGCAATGAAGATTTCCATTCTAGATACAAATCAGAAAACTCCTAAGGACTATTCAGAAATGACCAAAGATGAAATCATTCTGGCCACTATGGACAAGAGGGCCCAGAATATTATTGTTAGTGCAATTGATGATGCAACATTTCAGAATTTAATTCATTGTAAAACTTCTAAAGAAATGTGGGACACATTAATAGTCTATATGAAGGGATCAGAAGAAGTAAGACAAGATAGGAAGTCTTTGTTAAATCAGGAATATGAAAGCTTCAGACAAGGAAAGTCTGATAGCATTACTGAATGCTACAAGAAGTTCTATAGGATAGTAAATGAATTGATGTCCTATGGAAGAGAATTCAGCAACTATGAGCTGAATGACAAGTTCTTAAGATCCCTGACTAAGGACTGGGACACCAAGATTTGTGTCATTAGGGAAATGGACAAATTAGTTGATATACCTCCTCCAACTTTGTTTGGAAAACTGTTATCTTATGAGATGCAGTTATTGGCTAGAAAGGAGGAAGAGAAGACTACTAAAGTGGAGCACAAGGAAAGATCTGTGGCCTTCAAAACTGAAGTCACTAGGAAGTATAGAAGCAAGTCTCCATCTCCACCTCAAATAGTTGCTGAGGCTATGACAGATACTTCAGAAGGCAAGAATTCAGATAGCAGTGAAAGTGATGAAGACTTTGCAGCTTTCACTAGGCATTTTCAAAAGTTTCTGAAGAAGAAGCAGTGGAGGTCTAAGCCTTCCACTTCTCAACCAAAAGATGACTATTATCAAAAAAGAAAGTCATCAAGGAATGACAGAAGCAGATCCAAGCCAAGCAAAGCTACATATTCAAAGATTGTGTGCTATTGCTGCAATAGACAGGGACATGTAGTGGCTGACTGTCCTGAAAAGAGGAAGGAGTCAACTGACAAAAAGAAGACTCAGTTTAAGGGCAAAAAGGAAAAGTCCTTTGTTGCTAAGAAAGACAAAAGTTTGATTGATCAGTCATCTTCAGAAATAGACTCAGAAGCTGAAGCCTATATTGGATTGTTTGCTGAAGAGGAGGAAGATGAGTTCATGCAGTTAATGAATTCAATTTATGAGCATGAGGACAATCAGTGCAAACGGCTGATGGCCTCATCTGAAGGAGACAAAATCCAGGATTAGCCTGGACCAAGAAAAGGTACAAAGTTGTTCTTCTAGTTCAATTTCTAGTACTGAGTCAGAATCAGATACATCTGCATCAAGTGATGTGGGTGGGTCTGAATCTGAAGGAGATATTCAGCAGTTAATTGATGAATATAGGGACTTGTTGCAGGCCTTGAAGAGAAGCAAATCCTTGGCCACAACTCAGGCAAAGGAGATTGCTAGTCTTAAATTGGTTGTTGCTGATTTAGACAAGTTGCTTGATTAGAAACTGAATGAAATAGCCAGGCTGAAGAACATTACTGTTATTCAGATGGGTATTATTACATTTAAGAATGATCAAATTAGAAATCTGGAGGTTAGACTTCAGAAGGAGAGAGTAATTGTAGCAAGTTTTTCTAAACCAAAATCTGTTTTACCTTTGATAGATGAGTTTGTACCTCAAAAGGGTAAGACTGGATTGGGGTTTGCAAAACCTGCCAGGACAGCTAGGTCCAAATCTATGGGCAAAGCCCCAGCACTAAACAAGAAGGCTGCAGTAGATAATCTAGCCAAGGTTGTTGTAACAGCCCAAAGTTCTGAAACAGGAAAATTTGGGTGACACGGCCTGGGACACGGGCGTGTCCCAGGGCGTGTCAGGTGACACGGCCTGCGACACGGGCGTGTCGCAGGGCGTGTCGAGGTTGTGTCGATGATTGGGCTTTGTCTCGACGATTTTTGCTCTCGACAATTCGTCGAGAGGAGGCACACGGCCCAGGACACGGGCGTGTCCAAGGCCGTGTCGCATGCTCGACGATTTTTGCTCGACGATCGTCGAGTGTCGAGAAGTGGGTGTCGAGTGTTGAACACGGCCTTTGACACGGGCGTGTCACAGGGCGTGTCAAAGCAGGCGACGAACTCAGCCCGCCGAAGAATTCGACAGGGCGTGTCTTTGAGCCGTGTCTGGGCACACGGCCTGGGACACGGGCGTGTCACAGGCCGTGTGAAGTCTCGGGATGATTTGGGATTTTTTTTCCCCAGGTACACGGCCACAGACACGGGCGTGTCTGAAGGCGTGTTGGTGACACGGCCCCTGACACGGGCGTGTCCCGTGGGCGTGTCACTGGTTTGGATAAGTCGGTTGACCACCGCTTGAGGCACACGGCCAGGCACACGGCCGTGTTCGAGGCCGTGTCTGGTCAAAATTTGTGTTTTTGGCAGAATCGTGGCCGTCCATTCCTTCAGTCTGGATCCAAGGGCTGAAAGCTCTTCTTCTTTTTCCTTAAGGGCCGAAGTCAGAGAATTACTTCTCATTTTCTTTGGCCTTCATCTTTCTTCAAGAGAGAGAAAGAGAGAGAGAAAGGAGGAGGAAGAAGGGAAAGGGGCTGCTGTTGGTGGTGCTGCGGTTTACCGGCGAGAGATCCGAAGCCAGCGTTGCGGAGGAAGCGCTCTTGCAAGTCTTGCAAGCAAGCTTTCAAGCCATGGCACCGAAGCGATCGTCAAGGGTAACGACTTTTCTTCCTAGACATGTGAAGGCTTCCTTTTTGGCATATCTTGTGATTTCCCCCACCAAGAGGTGGCTGATTTTGGGAATCTTTGGGTGGATGCTTGAAACCCCTTTGTATTGCATATAGATCCGGAAATGGAGTACGGAATAGGTATGCTGTGTGAAGCCCTTCTGGACAGGTTGGTCTGGATTGGTGATGTTGCATACGAACCGGAGAAGACTCTGTGATAAACGTGTAGTGGTAAGGAGTCTACGGGTTATACCTGCGAAAAGGAGTAGCAGGAAGTACTGGGGTGGTAGCCTAGGAAAATAGCCTTGTGATGGTTTTGGGTCCAACCTGTGAATGAGGCACAGGAAGTACTGGTGGGACCAGGAAAGGCCCTTTTTGTGATGCTTGATGTCATAGGGTGTCCACCTGTGGAGCGAGTCACAGGAAGTACTGGTGTGCCCAGGAAAGACCCCTGACATTTGTACTTATGCGGTGTCCACCTGTGGAGAGAACCACAGGAAGTACTGGTGCGCCCAGGAAAGACCCGTTGTTGCTGTGAGGAAATGGGTATAGTGAAATACCCAGGCTTGAATGCCAGGAACAGGATTGGTGAGACCGACCCGCGCCTTTGATATAGCCATGAGTACGCTGCACGCGGAAAGGGCAAGGCGATTTGAGCAACGGGGGGTGGAGGATCCGACCTGCGCTATGTCCGTCTGACGTGAGACCAAAAAGTGCGGTCTGTTGGAGCGCATAGCAAGAGTCTTCGGCCTGCGCGCCATGACACAAAGGGGGGCTACGGGCCATCCCGGTGTCCGAGGACTAACTCCGGCTGCACGCCACGGAGTAAATGCTCAAGAGAGTTACAGTTGGGTGACATGTTGTAAGACATTCCTATATGTATATAAAGTGTGGAGTTTTATGTTTGGACATTCATGAGGAGTTCAAGTAGTTTAGGCTTCCGCTATAATGCTTGTGATAGGTGCGATGCGCTACTCTGGTATCATCATGTACCTTCACCGACTGTTTTGTGGTATATCCTGTGGGGCCCTGGCCGGACCTTCTAGAATATATCATATGAACGGATGGGGTTGTTACATTTTTGGTATCAGTTGTCTTGGTCTTTCCCTCTCGAAGTCGTGGCCGACTTCTTTTGTGGGGTGGCGAGCACGTGTTTGTGCACACCAAAGTCTACGATTGAACTCCTGAATGTCCATGATAGGAATGCATTTTGTATGTTTGAGGAACCTGCGTGTTCCTATTTTGTGTTGTTTGCTTGGGTACGACCGCTAATGTGTGTGTCTTGTCCACCTTTAGGTGACACGAAGTGGAGCTGGGCCGTCTGAGCCCCAGCGTTCTGATGCAAGTACGGCACCAGCTGCGGTGCCTACACCTCCACCGTCTGCAGATCATGTCTGCTTAGTTGTGGAGGCCTTGTTTACCATGATCCAAGGCCAGCCACTGAGGAAAGAACAAGAGGCTGTGAGGCCAGAACAGGTGGTGGCAAGGCCTGAACCTGTCGTGGATGTGGTTCCTCGAGCGGCTGAGAAGCATCTAACACGGTTTATGAGTTTCCATCCGCCTACGTTTTCGGGAGCGGGAACCCCGACGCAGGCTGAGGACTGGTTGTCGCGCATCAAGCAAGTGATGACGGCGATAGGAACGGTGGAGCATCAGAAGGTTACCTTAGCCACCTTCTTGCTTGAAGGAGAAGCGCGTTTATGGTGGGATGAGATGGAGTTGCATCATTTGGCGGGTCGTCCGTTAACCCAAGTGTCGATGGAAGAATTCTCCCGGCTCTTCCTTGCGAAGCACCTTCCTGTGGCTCAACGGATAGCCATGGAAAATGAATTCCAACGGTTGACTCAAGGTGATGGCAGTGTTGACGCGTACCTGCATGAGTTTACTCGCTTGGGGCGGTATGCGGGTTCGATTTTTGCTGATGAGCAGAGGAAGACTAATCGGTTCTATGAAGGGCTGAGGGACGAGCTGAGGTTCCTTGTGTCCAGTTCGGTGAACCAAGGTTTCCAAGCGTTGGTTGACACTGCGACCGCGTTAGAAAAAGACATGAAGAGGGTGCAAGGGAAGAGAGCGTTGGTGATGACGCAACCAGAGTGGAAGGTGCCCCGATCGGGAAAATCGTTTTATAAGAAGAGATGGGGCAAGAAGTCCAAGCCTAGTGGATGAGCTCCTTCATCAGTTGCAACGGGAGCAACATCAGGGGCAACCTCCAAGCCAGAAACTCGTACCTGCTTCAATTGTGGTCGGATGGGGCATATTGCGCGAGATTGTCGGATGCCGCCAAAGAGTGAAAAGAAGGCTGGAGCATCTTATGCGGAAAAAGGAAAGGCGGTGGTGGATTCCTCTGCCTCGCAGGCGCAACCCCGAGTCTACAATCTTGGCCTGCAGGAGGCCATCAAGCAGAGTGACGTGGTCACAGGTATGAGTTTAGTTTTGCATATGCTATTGTATGTATGCTTAGCTTAGTACCCTTATGTTTGTGGTTTGTGTGTGTGACATGTTTGTCATAGGCTTCGTGATGATTCGGGACACGCTGGCGCGAGCACTGTTTGATACAGGGGCATCGCATTCTTTTCTGTCTTGTGAGTTTCTTATGCGGCTTGGGATACCCAGTCGTGCAAAGACAGAGAGCGTCAGAGTGGTGTTGCCGAATGGTTGTTGGATGCTTGTGGATCAAGCTTGCGATGTGGCGGTTCAGTTAGGAAGTCGGGATTTTTGTTTAACCGCATTTGTTTTGCCAATTTCGGAATTTGATGTGATTTTTGGGATGGATTGGCTTGCGGAGCAGCATGCTATGATTGATTGCCAGTCCAAAGAAATCACGTTGGGCCAGAATACCGAACAGGAGACCAAGTTCGCGGGTATGCGAGGATTAGGCGGGACGTTAATGTCTGCACTCCAGGTAGTCAAAGCTGTTCGGAAGGGTGCGGAGTGTTACTTTGCACTAATTCAGGCAGTTGAGCCTAAGGCCACTTTGTGCGAGGTTCCGATTGTGGCAGAATTTATAGATGTGTTTCCCACAGATCTCCCTGGGCTACCACCCCAGCGGGAGATTGACTTCACAATTGAGTTGGTGCCAGGTGCGAAACCTGTGGCCCGCTCGCCATATCGCGTTGCGCCTAAAGAGATGGCTGAGTTGAAGGTTCAACTACAAGAAATGTTAGAGCAAGGCTATATCCGCCCAAGTATGTCACCTTGGAGCGCGCCTGTGCTTTTTGTAAAGAAAAAAGATGGTGGGTTACGGTTGTGTATAGATTACCGTGAATTGAATAAGCTGACCGAGAAGAATACGTATCTGATACCTCGGATTGATGAATTATTTGATCAGCTGGTGGGATCTACCGTCTATTCGAAGTTGGACCTGAAGTCTGGTTATTACCAGTTAAGAATTCGGGAAGGTGACATTCCCAAAACCGCATTTGGAACGCGTTATGGGCACTATGAGTTCACAGTCATGCCCTTTGGATTGTGTAATGCGCCTTCGGTGTTTATGGATTTGATGCACCGTATTTTTCGTGCGTACCTAGATCTGTTTGTGATAGTGTTCATTGATGATATCCTGGTGTACTCGAAGTCCAAAGCTGAGCATGAGATTCATTTGCGGTTGGTGTTGAACACGTTGAGGCAAAATCAGCTCTATGCCAAGTTCTCGAAGTGCGAGTTTTGGCTATCGTCAGTGGCATTTTTGGGCCATGTGGTGAGTGGAGCGGGCATTGCAGTGGATCCAGCGAAGATAAAAGCCATACAAGAATGGCCAATTTTGTCCTCCGTGGCCGAGGTCAGGAGTTTCCTTGGACTTGCGGGCTACTATAGAAGATTTGTGGAGAACTTCTCGCGGATCGCTTTGCCGCTAACCACACTGACGCGAAAAGATCAGAAGTTCGTTTGGACGCCAGAGTGCGCACGAGCTTTTGACGAGCTGAAGGTTCGGTTGACCACGGCGCCGGTGTTGTCTTCGCCATGTGGAACCGATGGATTTGTGATTTATAGTGATGCCTCAGGAAGCGGTTTAGGCTGCGTTCTTCTGCAGAGCGGAAAGGTGATTGCTTATGGCTCACGCCAGCTGAAGGTGCACGAGCGAAACTATCCCGTCCATGATTTGGAACTAGCGGCGGTGATTTTTGCACTTAAGCTGTGGCGACACTACCTTTATGGAGTGAAGGTGGAGATCTATACCGATCATAAGAGCCTAAAGTATCTATTGGAGCAGAAAGAGTTGAACATGCGACAACGAAGGTGGTTGGAGTTCCTTGGGGACTACACTTTCGAGATTCATTATACACCCGGGAAGGGGAATGTTGTCGCGGATGCCTTGAGTCGGCGAGTTCCGGCTAGAGCGAATTGGTTACAAAGGCATGATGAACATCTTATCCAGGAATTGGAGGCATTGGAGATCTATTGTGTTGACAAGAATTCCACTACCAGTGCATGTTTGAACTGGACCGAGGTGCAATGTGACCATGCGGACCGAGTTCGACGGGCAACGGAGTTGGATGAAGATCTCTTGCGCTATGTGAATGAAGGGCCAGAAGGCAAATTCACCTGGAATGACGGTCTTTTGCGAAAAGAGGGCCGGTTGTGTGTCCCAAATGTGGGGAAACTAAGGGAAGAACTGATGTATGAAGCACATTATACGAAGTATTCCATTCACCCCGGGAGCACAAAGATGTTCAACGATATGAAGAAACTTTTCTGGTGGCCAGGGCTTAAGAAAGATGTTGCCCTATATGTCGCCAAATGTCAAACATGTGCGATGGTGAAGGCGGAATGCCAAAAGCCGGGCGGTTATTTGAAGTCACTACCGATCCCAGTGTGGAAATTTGATGATATTTCCATGGATTTTGTGCATGGATTGCCAAGATCGCAGCGAGGAAATGATTCCATTTGGGTGATAGTTGACCGGCTAACAAAAGTAGCACATTTTCTCCCGAACAGGCGGGATGATTCGGTTGAAAGTTTGGCAAAGTTATATGTTGATCAGATTGTGCGACTTCACGGTGTTCCTCGGAGCATCGTAAGTGATCGAGATGGGTGATTTACGTCAAATGATTGGAGGCTAGTTCACCGACTGTTGGGCACGAAATTAACTTTCAGTACGGCCTTTCATCCCCAAACGGATGGCCAAACTGAACGTACCAACAGAACAATGGAGGACATGCTCCGAATGTGCGCCCTTGACTTCGGAAAGAGATGGGAAGATCATCTCTATATGGTCGAGTTTGCATATAATAATAGCTACCAGGCAAGCATTGGGGTGGCACCATATGAAGCCCTATACGGAAGGAAGTGTCGTACTCCCTTGGCTTGGGTAGAAGCGGGTGAAGCCCGGGTTGTTAAACCAAATGAGGTGGATGAAGCAAACTCAACCATTCGGACTATTCGAGAGAGATTGCTGATTGCTCAAGATCGACAAGCGAAGTACTACAACGCCAAGCACCGGAACGTTGAATTTGCGGTTGGCGATTGGGTCTACTTGAAGATCAAGCCATTCAAAGGTGTCTCCAGGATTCGACGATTGAAAAAGTTGAGTCCAAGATATTTGGGTCCTTTCGAAGTGGTTGAGCGAATTGGCGAAGCGGCTTATCGGCTAGCTCTGTCGGCGGACTTGGGTGGACTACATGATGTCTTTCACATCTCGGTGCTTCGGAAGGCCGTGAAAGATCCAGCTCACGTGATCGCAGATGATCGTGTGCCGGTAGAGTATGGGCTAACGACGAGAGTTAGACCCATTCGGATCGAAGATCGAGCCGAGAAACAGTTGCGGAACAAGACGGTCGGTATGGTGAAAGTCCGATGGGACAACTGCGGCCGTGAAGAGCTGACATGGGAACGCGAGCAGACCATGCGAGAAGAGTTCCCTGAGTTGTTTCTGTAATTTGGAGCGAGAATATTGTAACATAAACGTTTATATATATAGATATATGTTGTTACATTTTCTTGCTAGTTTCTGTTACTTTCCTGTCTTTAAATTTCGAGGACGAAATTTCTTGTAGGAGGGGAGGATTGTAACAGCCCAAAGTTCTGAAATAGGAAAATTTGGGTGACACGGCCTGGGACACGGGCGTGTCCCAGGGCGTGTCAGGTGACACGGCCTGCGACACGGGCGTGTCGCAGGGCGTGTCGAGGTTGTGTCGACGATTGGGCTTTGTCTCGACGATTTTTGCTCTCGACGATTCGTCGAGAGGAGGCACACGGCCCAGGACACGGGCGTGTCCAAGGCCGTGTCGCATGCTCGACGATTTTTGCTCGACGATCGTCGAGTGTCGAGAAGTGGGTGTCGAGTGTTGAACACGGCCTGTGACACGGGCGTGTCAAAGCAGGCAACGAACTCAGCCCGCCGAAGAATTCGTCAGGGCGTGTCTTTGTGCCATGTCTGGGCACACGGCCTGGGACACGGGCGTGTCACAGGCCGTGTGAAGTCTCGGGATGATTTGGGATTTTTTTTCCCCAGGTACACGGCCACAGACACGGGCGTGTCTGAAGGCGTGTTGGTGACACGGCCCCTGACACGGGCGTGTCCCGTGGGCGTGTCACTGGTTTGGATAAGTCGGTTGACCACCGCTTGAGGCACATGGCCAGGCACACGGCCATGTTCGAGGCCGTGTCTGGTCAAAATTTGTGTTTTTGGCAGAATCGTGGCCGTCCATTCCTTCAGTCTGGATCCAAGGGCTGAAAGCTCTTCTTCTTTTTCCTTAAGGGCCGAAGTCAGAGAATTACTTCTCATTTTCTTTGGCCTTCATCTTTCTTCAAGAGAGAGAAAGAGAGAGAGAAAGGAGGAGGAAGAAGGGAAGGGGGCTGCTGTTGGTGGTGCTGCGGTTTACCGGTGAGAGATCCGAAGCCAGCGTTGCGGAGGAAGCGCTCTTGCAAGTCTTGCAAGCAAGCTTTCAAGCCATGGCACCGAAGCGATCGTCAAGGGTAACGACTTTTCTTCCTAGACATGTGAAGGCTTCCTTTTTGGCATATCTTGTGATTTCCCCCACCAAGAGGTGGCTGATTTTGGGAATCTTTGGGTGGATGCTTGAAACCCCTTTGTATTGTATATAGATCCGGAAATGGAGTACGGAATAGGCATGCTGTGTGAAGCCCTTCTGGACAGGTTGGTCTGGATTGGTGATGTTGCATACGAACCGGAGAAGACTCCGTGATAAACGTGTAGTGGTAAGGAGTCTACGGGTTATACCTGCGAAAAGGAGTAGCAGGAAGTACTGGGGTGGTAGCCCAGGAAAATAGCCTTGTGATGGTTTTGGGTCCAACCTGTGAATGAGGCACAGGAAGTACTGGTGGGACCAGGAAAGGCCCTTTTTGTGATGCTTGATGTCATAGGGTGTCCACCTGTGGAGCGAGTCACAGGAAGTACTGGTGTGCCCAGGAAAGACCCCTGACATTTGTACTTATGCGGTGTCCACCTGTGGAGAGAACCACAGGAAGTACTGGTGCGCCCAGGAAAGACCCGCTATTGCTGTGAGGAAATGGGTATAGTGAAATACCCTGGCTTGAATGCCAGGAACAGGATTGGTGAGACCGACCCGCGCCTTTGATATAGCCATGAGTACGCTGCACGCGGAAAGGGCAAGGCTATTTGAGCAACGCGGGGGTGGAGGATCCGACCTGCGCTATGTCTGTCTGACGTGAGACCAAAAAGTGTGGTCTGTTGGAGCGCATAGCAAGAGTCTTTGGCCTGCGCGCCATGACACAAAGGGGGGCTACGGGCCATCCCGGTGTCCGAGGACTAACTCCGGCTGCACGCCACGGAGTAAATGCTCAAGAGAGTTACCGTTGGGTGATAACCCTGATACGGTGGTGGGCAAGAGGTTGCCAGAACACCAAGAATGTGCCCTGAGTGCACGGACCGTTGAGCCGGGTGGCGGACGGTTGTGATGGCTTGTGTGCGTGAAAGCACTTTTTGATGATATAGCTTGCCATACTTGTGCTATGATATGCCTGCAGGGAAAATACCGCTGCCCCGAGAGAAGGGGTGGGGTCGTTATAATTTGGTCAGTTGAACGCTGACCGTTGCTTTTGTTTGCCACCGGTGGGTGGCTTGTCCCTTGCACAGGTACCGGAGAGCCGAGCGGGACGCATAGAGGTTGATGCTCCTGCTGGTGTTGCTGCTGCTGCTAGCTGCTAGCCCTCGAAGGCTAAGTGTGTTCTTTTGTGTGTTTTCTTTTATTGTGGCCGGCCTGCGCGCAAATATGTTTTAGGCCACTGTTTGAAAGCCCTGTAAGGCCATAAGGCCAACGCGTTTGACATGTTGTAAGACATTCCTATATGTATATAAAGTGTGGAGTTTTATGTTTGGACATTCATGAGGAGTTCAAGTAGTTTAGGCTTCCGCTAGAATGCTTGTGATAGGTGCGATGCGCTACTCTGGTATCATCCTGTACCTTCACTGACTGTTTTGTGGTATATCCTGTGGGGCCCCGGCCGGACCTTCTAGAATATATCATATGAACGGATGGGGTTGTTACAGTTGTACCCAAACAAAGGTACAACAGGTTTGAGTGCTGGTGTTGTGGCAAGATAGGCCACTTTTCCATAGATTGTTGGCACAATTCAAGTGTCAAGGAGAGTAGCAAACTACCTGCTAGAAGATATATATGTAGTTTTGTTAAAAGTCAAACTAACCTGCACCAAGGACCCAAGAATTATTTGGGTTCTAAGGTTAAGTAATCTGTTTTGCAGGTGAGTCCAAGTGGCCATGCCCCTATATGGTACTTGGACAGTGGATGTTCCAGGCACATGACTGGAACTAGGGGGTTGCTGAAGGACTATACACCTATCAAGGATGGCCCTAAAGTTACCTTTGGTGGTTCAGAAAAAGGAATCATCAAAGGCTTTGGTAACATTTCTAGTAACCAAATTACAATTACTCAAGTGGCTTATGTAAAGGGTTTGAAACATAACCTCATTAGCATAAGTCAGCTGAGTGATTTAGGATATGACATCTCATTTGTCAAGGATGGTTGTCATATCAAAAGGTCAAGTGATCAAAAGATCATTCTGACAGGATATAGGAAGAGAAATGTCTATTGTCTTGACTTTGTATGTGAGAACAATGTTTCTCCTATTTGTCTTGTAGCTGATGAGAAAGTCTCACATTATGTTAAATGGCACAAGAGGCTGGCTCATCTTAACTATAAGACAATTGGTCAACTCTTTAGCAAAGAGTTAGTGAGGAATGGTCCTCAGGTTAAGTGTATAAAGGATAGGATATGCTCAGCTTGTCAAAAAGGCAAGCATACCAAATCCACCTTTCATAGCCTTGAGAACAAAGATGCTGTGAGGTGTCTATACCTCTTGCATATGGATCTTTTTGGTCCTATGCTAGTTCACAGCCTAGGTAGGAAGGTCTACACATTTGTGGTTGTAGATGACTATTCAAGGTATTCCTGGGTATTCTTCCTTAGACAAAAATCTGAAACCCCAAGTATCTTATATAGTTTTGTTAAACAAATTCAGAACGAATTGGACAGTACAGTGGTCAAAATCAGAAGTGACCATGGTACTGAATTTCAGTCTGACAGTATGACAAAACTGTGTGAAGAATTTGGAATTTTTCAGGAATTTTCCTCACCAAGAACACCTCAGCAAAATGGTATTGCTGAAAGGAAAAAATAGAACCTTAATAGAGGCTGGTAGAACCCTATTGAGTGACACATCTCTCCCAGAATATTTCTAGGCTGAGGCAGTAAACACTGCTTGTCATGTGATCAATAAGGCTACTATCACCAAGAGCCACAAGAAGACCCCCTATGAGATTGTGAAGGGCAGAAAACCAAATTTATCCTATTTCAGGATCTTTGGTTGTAAGTGCTATATCCTTAACAATGGTAAGTCTTATCTAACCAAGTTTGCTGCCAAATCCCAAGAGGGGATCTTTGTTGGGTACAGCAATAATAGTAAGGCTTATAGGGTCTACAACTTGATTACTCAAGTTGTAGAAGAGTCTATTCATGTAGTTTTTGATTAAGCTAGACTCATTAACAATGAATTGCCAAGAAGTGTTTGCAGCTCTACAGGTGTAATTGAGAAGATGGACAATCTTACCTTAACAGAAGGTTCTTCTGCAAGTTAGCAAGTGGAAGATGGTAGTTGTTGTCCAGGGGGAGTACAAGATACTCCTGATCCTGAAGAAGACCAAGAGATGCAGCTAAATGAAGAGACTGAAGGTGTACAACCTGAAGACAGGCTACCTCCAGCAAATAGGCATTTAAAGGATCATACAGCCAATCAAATAATTGGAGATCCCAGACAAGGGGTGCAAACAAGGAGCAGGAATCTAAATACAGTTATTTACTCCAGTTTTCTATCCCAAGTAGAGCCAAAGAAGTTTGAAGAAGCAATCCTAGACCCTCATTGGATTGAGGCCATGCAAGAGGAACTGAATCAATTCAAAAGATGCAAGGTCTGGGAGCTAGTTCCTAAACCCAAGGACCACAACATTATTGGAACTAAGTGGATCTTTAGGAACAAGTTGGATGAGAATGGAATCATCATAAAGAATAAAGCTAGACTTGTTGCAAAGGGATATAGGCAGGAAGAAGGTATTGATTTTGATCAAACCTTTTCTCCAGTAGCAAGACTGGAAGCAATAAGGATGTTCCTTGCCTATGCAACATTTCAAGGATTTAAGGTATATCAAATGGATGTTAAGTCAGCTTTTCTGAATGGAAATCTGAAGGAAGAAGTCTATGTAGAGCAGCCATCAGGTTTTGTTGATTCTTTTAAACCTGATTATATTTATAGACTTATGAAGGCTTTGTATGTGTTAAAACTAGCCCCAAGGGCTTGGTATGAAACCCTGTCTAGTTTCCTCATTGAGAATAAATTCTCAAGGGGGAAAATAGACAAGACTCTATTCCTTAGGGAATCCAGAGGCAAGATTATCTTAGTCCAAATATATGTAGATGACATAATATTTGGGTCTACAGAAAGTAGTCTTTGCAGAAAGTTTGCAAAACTCATGCAAGGACAATTTGAAATGAGCACTATGGGGGAACTTAAGTACTTCTTGGGTCTCCAAGTTAGACAGACTAAATATGGATTATCCATATGCTAGTCTAAGTTCACCCTAGAGTTGATAAGGAAGTATGGTATGGAATTTTCCACTACCATGAAAACTCCTGTGGGGTCAAGCATGTCTCTAAGCAAAGATGATGCAGGGAAACCTGTAGATGAAATTTTATATAGAGGGATAGTTGGCTCCCTACTGTATTTGACTGCTAGTAGAACAGATATCATGTATGCTACATGTGTCTGTGCTAGGTACCAAGCTTGCCCTAAAAAATCTCATCTGACAGTAGTCAAAAGGATTTTGAGATATCTTAAGGGCACACCTTATTTAGGCCTTTGGTACCCTAGGAATTGAGATTTTGTACTGACAGGTTATTCAGATACAGATTTTGCAGGCTGCAAGGAAGATAGGAAGAGTACTACAGGAACCTGCCAATTTCTAAGTGGAAGGCTAGTGTTATTGAGTAGCAAGAAGCAGACCAGTGTGGCTATCTCCACAGCTGAGTCAGAGTATGTGGCTGCAGGAAGTTGTTGTGCTCAACTTCTATGGATTCAACATCAGCTAGAAGATTATGGTATTCAAGTAAGTAGGACACCTTTATTTTGTGATTCTACTAGTGTTATTTCTATTGCAAATAATCTTGTCTCCCATAGTAGGACTAAGCATATAAAAATTAAATACCATTTTCTAAAAGAACATGTGAAAAAAGAAGACATTTCCCTAGAGTATGTTAAGAAAGATAATCAGTTAGCTGATATGTTTACTAAGCCCTTAGATGAAACCAAATTCAATAAGTTTAAAATTGATAAACTTAGAATAGTTTACAAAAATTGGCTAAGTAAAATAGTGTCGACACATAGAAGTGGTGTCGACATTTCAGAGAAATGGTGTCGACACATCTAGGAAGTCTGTGTCGACACTTCAGAGAATTAGTGTCGACACATGCAGTGTAGGTGTCGACACATCCAGGGTGGTGTCGTCACTTAGGATTTACACAGAATTCGTCTAGTAGAGTCTCGACTAAGTGTCGAGCTGAGATATATAAGTGTCGACACATATATTCTGTCGACTATATTTGTGTCGACACATAGTTGTCGAGACATTAGAAGTAAGTGTCGACACTTTTCAACAGTGTCGACACATTTCAAGTATTTTGACGCGCCTTTTCACCTTCAATTTTAGAAAGGTATAAATAGGTTTTCACCATTGTTTGTAGACACGCTCACCATAGTTTCGAGACCAAACTTGTGTGTCGACATCTCTCTTCTCTAAATTCAAAATTTCTTCAAACTCTAATGGCACCCAAGCTAGAAGAGAACATTAATGAAGGTTATGAGCTCTCGTGCGACACGCCTTTGATGACGCGGAACCAGAAATACAAGGTATGGTAACCCTAATTGCAGAGACTGGATTAGAGTATCTTGTATCTGAACCAATCAAGATCTGGAAGAAGGAGGTCCTTGAATTCTTGAGTACAGCTACTCTTGATGAATCTGGACTCAAGATTAAGTCCAAAGTTCATGGGGCAAAAGTCAAGATTACCCTAAAAAGTCTAAGAAAGATTCTACATCTCCCTAGAACTAAAGAAGAGGAAGATGTACCTGCATCAAAGACAAGGGAGGCACTGGCATGGTGTGGACTTGATTCAAGCCTGAAAATTGGATCAGTGTTCAACAGGAAAGACATGAACATGCAGGGAAAGTTCTTATCTGAAATAGTTGGCAAGGTGATATTGAGCAAGACTGGTAGGCATGATAGGATATCAGCTCACATGTTCAGTTTGATGACAAGGATAATTTTCAAACGTAATACTGATTGGTCAGCAGTAATGTTTGAAAAGATAAAAGAGAGTCTGAAGAAACCCAATCTGGGTAGAATTCTGAGTTTATACTTAGCTAGAAGTATTCCTGAAGTGATGAACCAAGCTGCAGGTTCAAAGATAAACCACATGAGGAGAATGGATGTTAGAATTTTCTCAAGATGGGATAGAGTATTGACAAAAGAAATGCCTACACTAAAGAAGGAAACACCTCAGAAGAAGAAGCAGAAGAAAGCCATTGTGGCTCCAGAATCCTCAAGTAGCTCAGAGGAGCAGGTGGTTTTTAGTTCTGATGATGGAGAAGATGACAATGCTGGAAAGTCACCAGCAAGAAAAGAAGATGCCCAGAGGCAGGGGAGCTACCATCAGCTAGCCCTATTCACCTGGATCCACTCCAGGGGGAGCCTCTACATGTGGATGAGCCCACCCAATTAGAGAGTGAAAGGGCTACCCAAACAATTCTAGAGGTAATCACTGAAGTTAATCAATTAAATTTCAATATTGAGGATGAAGTTCTGACTGAATCATTACTTGATGTTGATCAGCATACGCAGTCACATAGTCAACTACAAGATGTTGTCATGGAGGACACATCAGTTGCTGATAAAGTAGAATCAGTTGCTCCAGAGATAAGAGATTCTCCTGTACAACCTCAACATGAGTTTACATTAGAAAAGCTGTTCTCTGATCTTTTACAGACTGACTTTGAGGGAGAGAAAGCAGCTGTTGAGGGGGAAAAGGTCAATCTTGAGGGGGAGCAAATAGAGGAGACTGTTAGACAAGAGACTGAAGAGCAAACGAATGCTGAGGAACTACCAAGGACTGAGAAGGATTTACTTCCTAGTCCTAAGGACAGGGTAGACATTGCTAGTACATCTGAATCTGAAGATGAAGAGGCTGCTAGAGCCAAGAAAAGGAAGTTACAAGTCTTCAAGAGAAGAAGTCAAAGCTACAAGAAAGCTTTACAAACAGTTGCTCCACAATAAGCTCCAACAAATGATTATAGTTCTTTGTTGGTGGCTTTGCAAATAAAACTAGATGAGCAAAGAAAAGCTATGGAAACTTATATGGATGAGCACCATAAGGAATTACAATTATCCTTAGCTCAAGACATCAAGTCCATAAGATTTGAAGTGAATCAACACAAGAAGGAAATGACTGATTGTTTCCATAAAAGAGGAAATGCAGTGGTCTATCTGGCTACTCATCAAGAGAACATTAAGAAACAGGTTGATGACATGGCAGTAAAACAAGGATATGTTCTGGAAAATCAGCTTAGAATGAATGATAATCTGACTGCTTCTCATAATGCCATTGTCACTGAAATGAAAATATAGCTACTGCCCAGACTGCTGTAACTGCTACTGCCAAAGAAGCCTTTGATAAGCAACTACAAGAGAGCCTAACTACTGTTAAAACTGCCATTGAAGATTCTCAGAAGGCAATTACTGACAAGCTACAAAGGTTAAAACCTTTTTATAAAGATGGAGTTAACTATTTAAATGCTCAAATCAGATTCCAAAAGGATGATCTTAGAGATCATATAGAAAGAGAAGTCATAAAGGGGGAGAGGGTGTTAGTCAAAGCAGGCTCTGATCATGCAAAATGGATTTCAAACTCCATCAGAGCTACCCTTGGATATCCACCCTTGTGTGATGACGATAATGTGACAGAATCTGGGATTAATCTTCCATATTTTGGAGGAGAACAAGCTGAAGTGGCTCAAGTGATATATCCTCCTGCAGATTTTAACATGATACATCTGGAGGTACAATCTATGTATAGTCTTCCTGAGGGTAATCAGAATGTTATTCTTGAGAAAGTTGTACAGCATGTGCCAGAGGCGGTACTACAAGAACAAGAGGCCCAATTATCTAAGAAAAGGTTCAGAGAACAAGCTGAATTAAGGCCAGACTTTGAGCAATGGAGCCCAACCTCTAGGAATATCATATTAACTGCTTGGAAGGCTGCAAAAGATAATTTTCTAGAGAGGGGCAAATAGTATTCTGACCAAGAGTGGAAAAAGCATGAAGCTAAGCAAGAGGCCATAATACAATACAGAAGGAAGGCTAAATTAGGGAAGCTACCTCCTAATGCACAGGAGCCTGGCAAGTATTTCACTAAGCCTTATCACTATTTTGAGAGACAGAAGATAAGAGCTGAAGAACAGAAAAAGAAAGATCTTAAAGGAAAGAAGCCTGCTGATGACAATGATGCTCCAGTCCAAGCAAAGATTCAATCTGGAAAGGGCATTGTTATCAAGGAACCAGAGCAGCCATAGATTAGGATTTTCTTAAGTTTACAACTCTGTAATCTTTTACATTAAAATCAATGTAAACTTTTGATTAATGAGACTATTGGAAGTTATAACAAAATAATGTTTGATCTGTTATATTTGTATTCTGTAATGATTGTTTATACATGTTTTGTTAAGTATTTACCCTGTCATATAATACTATTTTACATCATACTGAGAATTTGTTATGTATGGTGTATATCATTGACTAAGGGTTATGACATCTCCAAATAGGGGGAGATTGTTGGGTACATTAGAATATATGTACCTGATTTGAAGAAGCCTCACCCTACTCAATGATATACATCAAGGTGTATTTGATGTGCTTTGAGTTTATATGTGCAGGTTAAGTAATTGCAGAAAAATGCAGAAAAGTTTCTAAGTCCATGTGTCGACACCTAGAAGAAAAGTGTCGACACTTAAGAAGGCTTGTGTCGACACCAAGAGAAACTGTGTCGACACTTGGAGTAATTGTGTCGACACCAGGAAGGCAGAGTCGACACCAGAAGAAAACTGTCGACACATACAGGCTGTGTCGACACAGTGTGAAGAATTATCAACATTATCTGTATCGACACTTAGAGACAGTGTCGACACTCAGAGAAACTTTGTCGACATCAAAAGTGTCGACACCAGGAGGCTGTGACGACACTTAGCAAACTTCAACAAAGTTAAAGTACATGTGTCGACACAAAGGAGATGTGTCGACACTCAGCAAGTTTCAACACATGAAGGTATGTGTCGACACAAAGGAGATGTGTCGACACTCAGCAAGTCTCAAGACAAGAAGGCATGTCTCGACACAAAGGAGTTGTGTCGACACACAGCAGAAATCAACTAAGTATTGAAGAAGAAGTACTTGTGTCGACACACTCAATCAGTGTCGACACATTCTACAGAAGGCTTGTGTTGACACACAGAATCAGTGTCGACACATTCTGAAGAAGCAGTGTCGAGAAGCTGTTACAACAACACAAGGAGTTGAGTCGACACCATCAAGGCTAGTGTCGACACTTAGTCTACCTATGTAGACACTTACTCTGTTTGTATCGACACTTAATGACTCTCTGTCTCGACACTTTCAGACTGTGACAGTGATTTCAAGAAGTGACTGGATGACTTGACAGCTACCATTTCAACCGGTCAACTGCAACTGTCAGAGCCGTCAGAAGGTTGTTAGAAACCGGATCAGCCGGTCACCATTGAGAAAGCTTATATAAAGGACTTTCTCCTTCAATAATCAGAAGTTGAATCAAGCAGAGAAATTAAGAAGAAAAATCTCGAGAGATTACAGATTGACAACAATCAAACAAGAGATCTAACAACACAAAAGAAGAAGACCTTCGACAGAAGATCTAAGGAGTAGGAGAGAGAGATCCTTCTAAGAAGAACAGCTGCTGAACCGAGCTGCTAAGTAAGATTCAGATTGAGATCTGAATCTCAAGACAGTAGTTGATTGAAGATCATCTGCACAGGAGATTCAACCCTACTGTGTTCTAATTCAAGAAGCTTTGAAGAAAGCTAAGGGTGGTTGATCTCTGCCAAGTTCTTCCAAGAACTCATCAAGAAGCCAGTCAATTCATCTCTCTCAGTCAGAGTTGTGGTTAATTATCTTGTATTATTAAATTCTTGTAGGATCCTAAGGGATCTGAGTTTTAAGCCTAAATTATAAAGGATGAGGTAGGGCTTTTGTGCCTGAGTGTAGGAGATTTTATTCTCTGAGTGTAGGCCTTGATTGAAGGCTGAGGTAGGGCTGTTTAGCCTGAGTGTAGGTCTTGGTGAAGACTGAGTGGTAAGGCTTTGTGCCTGAGTTGTAGGAGTGGGGACACTCTGAGTTGTAGGAACCTGTTTGGGGTTCTGAGTTGTAAGATCTGAGTATTTGAGAATAAGTTGAGAAGTTAGCCCGAATCTAGTACACTACTAGATAGGCGAAGGGGGAAAGTGGATGTACCCAGACCTTGGGGAACCACTATAAATCCTGTGTGCACTCTGTGTATGTTTGATTGTATGGTTGTTGTGTTGTGATAATTTTAGAATTGCATTTACTGTACAGTATTTCTGCCTTAAAATTAAAAAGATAAAGGTCACCTATTCACCCCCCCCCCCTCTAGGTGATTAGGCACTATTTCTTTCAATTATGTAACTCCTCAAGTTAATAATGTGAGAAAGACCACTCACAATGTTAACACACATAAGGGTAGTGTGCTAAATAGAGACCAAGAACTCAAACGAGTTTGGGTTCTTAAGGCAAACTAATTTGTGAATGCAGGTATGTCCAAAGGCCACCAAAAATCATATCTGGTATTTGGACAGTGGATGCTCTTGGCATATGACCGGGACTAGAAGCCTACTCCAGAATTATTCTCCAGTCATGAACGGGCCAAAGGTCATCTTTGGAGGTTCTGACATAGGGATTACAAAAGGCTATGGTATGATTATTAATGATAGTGTATCCTTCTCAGATGTGGCTTATGTTGAAGGATTGGAACATAATATTATAAGCATAAGCCAGCTCTCTGATAAAGGATACATAGTAGAATTTCATGCAGACAAGTGTTTGATAAAATCGGTCGATAACCTAGAAACAATTCTATCAGGCACTCGTAGTTGGAATATATTTTGTTTAAATTTTATTTGCATAGACTCTTGATGCGCTGGCGGTAAGATTACCGTTCACGGCCAAGTAATAAAATGGAGGAGTAGCTACCCCAAGTATCGATCTCACACGAGGTGCAAGTAGGGAGCATAGATTTCGCTTTCAGAGAAATGAATGAAAGTGCTAAACAAAATCGAGAGTTTTGATTTCGGTTTTCCTACACTAAGCAACAACAAACTAGTGCGGGTCGTCGTCACCGCGTCGCCAGGGTGAATTACTCCAAGGACTAATAGCGGAGACGTACGAACTAACGAGGGTCGTAAACACCTCTTCGCAACGCGCGCTTCTAGCAGTCACTAGAACGGCTCAAAAATGACTTTCTCTAACAAGGAGGAAACTCATCAGCATATATCATGAACAAGGAATCACCGTACAAAACCGTAATAAGACCTTGAACAAAACATAGTTAATAAATCTCAAGCTAACTAGCACAAGTTCAGTTTAACATAAATCCAAGAAAAAAAGGGGAAAGAAATACAACCAAGCACTTGAAGACTCTCAAAGGTTCACGGCCGGAAGCGAGGGTTGTCGAGCCTCGTCCTAGCTTGGTCTTTGGAAGTAATCCGGTATCCCGAAGGAAGTTGAAGGGCTGTCACTTCCTTCTTCACAACTGGCTTCTTCGTGTTGTAGTCGTTGATGCAGATCGGAGCAAAATGCATCACAAGTTCAGCAATAACGAACTCGAACAGCAACTTGGAGGTTGGCGATAGCGGTGGTGGCCGGAGACAAAGCTTTTGCAAGCTCTTTGGAGGAGAAACGGTAGTCGGATCAATCCTCCAAGGAGGAGAGAGAAAATGACGACTGGAGGGGCGACTTCGCGCTCCAATGGGCGTAAATGGTGGGGGAAAAACGTGGAGTTCTGGTCCAGGAGAAATCTGCGGCTTAAATAGTAAAAGTCAGAAAATTTGGTCACGCACGGTCTGGCGCACGACCGTGCGTGAACCGTGCGATATTAATAACCAGGACGCGCTTGAGGAAGAAGAAGCATTGACCCATCCAATTTTACTAGCGCACGGGCGATTCCGTCCGTGCGTGAAGTAATTCGCACGGGTAACGACAGCAAGCAGAAAATGCAGGCAACCAGGTGAAATCGTGCGTTTACGAGCGCACGGGCGCTTCCGCCCATGCATGAAGAAGACGCACGACCAGCCACAGAACAGAGAAAAACCAAAGGGCTACAGGAAAACCGTGTGCTTCCTTCGTGCATGGTTCCGAAGAAACCGTACGTGAAGCAATCGCACGAGCTTGTCAATCTTCCCAAGTAATCAGCAGGAAAATGCACGACAGAAACAAACCGTGCGTCAATAAAACGCACGGTCGTGCGGTTTCGTCAAATCAGCATTCTGAAGAAGCGAAAACTGACCACATGCACACAAAAGTACTAGCAACGGAGGACCCTCCAGCAATCAACAAAAAGCAATAAAAATACTGGAACGAGCCCCGGGGAGCATCAAGTGCATACCCCCAGCAAACGAATGCGCAATTGCGCACCCTCGGGCTAGAAAGGTGCACTAAACTTGAAACGCAGCAGTAATGAAAAATCAATGAAAATAACTGAAAAGTGAAGTGCAAAGACAGGAAAACAGCCCAGATGAGTCTGCAAAACCCTATATAAACGGGACTCATCACACCCCCAGACTTACCTATTTGCGCGTCCCGAGCAAAGAAGATCCTTGCAGAATAGAAAATGAACCGACTAACATAGTAATTATGATCCAGGGTACCATGCGAAGTCGCACGCTCGCATGTGTAAAAAGACAGTAGAGAAAATTTCTAAACATACAAAATAATTTATACTGTTCAGCATGCGTAACAAAAATTCTATAGCTACTCAAAACAGAATCACGGTGAATCCTACGGCCACGCGTAGGGAGAAAATAGACTATCCGCTAAGGCGAGTATTGCCAAAGATCGGGATTCGGGACAACCTCCAAAGGAATCCACCAATGTCGGGGACCATGTGCTTGCCCGTTTGCACTCTCTCCATGGCACTAGTTTTCCTTAAGCTTAAGTCCGTAGGACTTCGGGTGGTAATAGGGCTTGGGTTATGGCGGGGTAATCAAGGATAAAAATGAAGGCTACGCACAAAACCCAGCTGAGCTAGCACCAAAAGAAGCTATCCGCGATCCACAAAACACATGGGAACACCACACCCCCAGACTTAATTTTTGAAATACGGGTGTGTGCACCGCCTATGCCACAACAAATACTAACTCAAAACAGATTTTCAGTTACGCTTTTCTTTCCACTTTTTCTTTCCTTTTCAAATTTTCTTTTTATAACTTTTCATCTTATTTTTTTTCTTTTTCTTATGCACAATTCCAGCAAATAAATTCATGGGAGCACAACCACATATTTCACAAAGATCCCCACCGCATAAACACCCCCAGCAATCAAATTAGAAAATAGCAAAGCTAGACTTGGGTGTGCGACTAGGGTCGACTACTAGGCTTTGGTGAAATAAAAGTGGGGTTGAATTAAAGGAGGGGTAGGCTCAACGGGGCTAGCGAGGATAAAATGTTAGGAACGGGTACAAAGCTCGACCTAGCCAAAATGATGGCCTACATCATGCTCACGCTTAACTAACCCTGCACCAATACTTTTAGAGTAGCTTGAGGCAAGTTCTTAGCCAACGAGAAAGACTATCCATCCTCCCGACTCGAGCAATACGAATCTAACAGTTGTCTACACACATCCCCAAGCTACCGTCGGATTCACACCGGATTCAGCAATTTTTGAGTAGAATAAAAAGAATTTACGCAATTAGAAAAATATAAAAGTAAAAGCATGCAGAAAAATTAATTCTACTCTAATTTCTACACGAGACGAGAGCATTTGACTAGGAGCACAGCAAGGTCAACATTTTACCCCGTCTCACAATCCTATGTTAGCAAGGTAATTTTTCTAAATCTAACGAAAGAAACAAGTTTGACTCACCTTACGCAAAAAGCTAAGTACGCACTCATATGGGTGCAAAGATGCGCAATGCAATGAACTAAACAAATAAATTAATAACAACTACTGGTATGCAAATGAAGTGCACGTGCAAAGGTAATATCAACAAGCTCTCCCCCGGACTTAAGCTAAAAAGCACAGCAAAATAAGTGGAAGTGAAAATTAAAAATGAGAAAAGGGGTGAAGTTACCCAATGCTCAGAAGATGAGCACACCAGAAGATTGGCCTTAATCTTGATCACTAAGCCCGCATCCCAGGCAAAATCACCTGCAAGAAGCTCATCTCAAACCAGCAAATAATAGGACTGCACACTGAAAAAGCTAAGCAAACAAATTAAACGCAGCGAAATTGGGTTGTCTCCCACAATCCCTTTTCTTTACCGTCCTTAAAGTGGACCAAATACCTATATTAACAGTTTAATATAATGTTCAGGTTCAAAAGTTTAATATGCAGAGAAAGAGAATTCAAAGCCACACAAAGCATTAAGTAAATAAAATGCTAGTAGCAATCAAGACAAAAGGAAAACGGCCCTGGAGATCCCTAACTTTTCAGCTAAATGATGATTTGTGATAGATCCCTCTAGACACGCGAGATGAGGAAGAGGGGAAAGCTTTAGGGCCAAGGAAGACAAGTCTCCCTTGACCCTACCCTCCTCCATCTTGCGCCTGCGGGCAAAACTTTGCGCTTTGCGCAGAAGAAACTCTTTTTGTTTTAATTCCACAGAAGAGGAGCGTCAGGGCGGTAAGGTCACTCCCGGCTCTTTAGCAGGTAGATTAACATCCAAATTCGGGGTCATCCTTTCTTCACCCGCTGATGGTGGAAGATCATCCCACGATACATGTTTCATAGTTTTACAAACTTTAGCTAAACAACTTGCAGTTTTTGAATCTAAATTCTGCACGCCCACACCCAGCGTGCACAGCATATCCATCTTCATAGCAGCATCATGCATCCCATCAAGGACCTATGTCATGTCTTTCCCTTTAGTTATCATTGGCATTTCAACATCTTCCTCCACCTGTTCTCGTCCCATCGACTGAAAATCTGGCTTAGCACCACTAGAAACATCATTAGATGACAAGATAGTTAAGTTCACTTATTCTATGAGGTCAATAACAATCAATTGAGGAGGCGAAGGTGGTAAAGGTGCAATAACTTTGGGCGCAACAGTGATGCCACTAGCATCAAAATGCAACATCGCCTCACTGGCTTTAAGGAAGGGGACCCCAAGGATGGGTTTTGACGTGTTATACCTGGGTCCAAGCACCTGAAAGTCTGTGAAGACAGCCGCCAAATTCAAAACCACCTCTACACCCTTCACCTCTCCATTGGTCTCAACCACAGATCCATTAGCAAGCATTAAAGATTTCCTCCCATCAGAATCGATATTCAAATTCATCTTTTCAACATCTTGCAAAGCAAGAATGTTGCAAGATGAACCAGAATCACAAAGCGCTAGAGTCTCTACGGCATTTATCTCACACTTCACAGTCGTTTCTCAGCCATTACATTCCCCCACATCCTCAACACTCTTATCCTGCTCACGGGGATTCTTCTCCATGTCGCTAGGAAGTGTGCCTCGGGTGCGCTCAGAAAAAACATGGGCCAATTGTCCCAATTGCGTTTCCAAATTCCTCATGGAAGCAGTCTGAGTAGCCATATTCGACTAGGCCATTTCAACAAACTTTTCCATCATCTCCTCTAACGCACTCTTTCACGACCCTTGCAAATTCTGATTATAACCCAGCTGAGATGGTCGCGGCTGGCTACCAGAAGCTTGAGCATCGAATTGATGCTGGCCCCCCTGCCATCTTTGACCAGGCGGGTTTTGGTTCTACGATAAATTAGGATGGTTCCTCATGTTAGGGTTATAAGTATTATTGTAAGGCACAGCACGATTTTTATTATCTATAAAATTAACACTTTCTTCACAAGTCATACCTGACTGTTCAGCAAACAGTTCACCTACGGGGCACTCATAAGCGTGGTGTCCAGAGTTACCACAACCCTGGCACGATATTCTTATCACAGGAGCAGGCGGTGTGGTAGATCGGGTCAACATCATCTTCCCATCCAAAGCAGGATAGCTCGATTTGGCGTGTGGCCCCACCGCATTTGCATCAAACAGATTTATTGTCCCTCTAGGAGCATTCCTGCCTACTGTCCAGTACGTACTGTGGGAGGCCGTGTCTTTAAGGAGTCTCAATGCTTCCTCAGGAGATAAGTTCATGATCGTGCCACCCGCCGCCGCATCAATCATTGCCCTGAAATTTGGCTCAATGACGAAATAGAATATCTCCACCAAATTCCAAGGTTCACAGTCGTGTGTAGGACAACGGCATTGCAGGTCAGCAAATCTCTCACATGCCTCAGAAAGAGTTTCTTGATCCAGCTGTCTGAATGTGGCTATTTCCCTGCGAGCATTAACAATTTTATCAACAGGATGAAACTTAGCTAAAAACATGGAAGATAAAGCTTCCCAAGTGGTAGCAGTGCCAGGTGCAATTGTATGCAGCCATGTCTTGGCTCTATCCCTCAATGAAAAAGGAAACAACTTTAGTTTCACCACTTCATCCGCAATGCCCGCATAGCGAAAAGTACCACATATCTCAGAAAATTCAGACAAATGTGGTTGAGGATCCTCGCTCGGTAGACCCGAGTACTGAGTATTGTTCCTAATCATATTCAAAATCGCAGGCTTGATCTCAAAATGATTATTAGCTATGGCTGGCACGAACCCTGGATAAACACTCCCCACAATAGAAGTAGTGAAATCCTGCATTGTCTTAATGCTAGGCTGGGCCACATCCTGGTTCTCAACAATTCATTCCCCTTGACCATTTCCCAAATGGCCCAAGTCATCCATCCTTCCCTCAGCTGCATTAGCACGCAAGCGAGCTCTCCATGCTCGTGCAGTCTCGGGATCAGCACCCAATTCTTCGTACCTTCCACCAAGGTTCAGATCTGTCATAAATAATCACAGAAAGAAAACACTAAAAGTACCAAAACACTCACAAACTTTTCCCAAAAGAAACGAAATCCACACTGAAAGTCCACCTAGTGTCGGCTATGTGCACCTATGGGGGGGAATAGGTGACGTGTGGTTCTTTTGCGGAATTTACAGATGTACCTGCACAATAAAAACAACAAACACAGCACACAGAATACACAGCAAATTTATAGTGGTTCCCCGACTTGGGTACATCCACTTTCCCCCTTCGACCTATCTCCCCAACAAGGGACGACTCGGTCACTTCACCAACGGGATTGAAATCCAATCCCTTCACTAACGGAAGGAGCCCTTCCACACGTGAGAGTCAACACTCCCACAAAACGGGTTGCACCCAACCCTTACAACACGGAACAAAAGTTCCTTTACAACAAAAGTAAATATGGAATGTATATGAGATACAAACTTCTTTCGGAGACTACGGTGTTCCTCTTTGTTCGACGACGTATTCTTGAAGTCGATGAAGAGTTTACAACCTTGTTCCCTCTTGGAGAGGATCTCCCCGTAACCGGCGGCGGCAACACAAGCGGCGGCTAGCTTCGGGATCGGCGGCTACGATGAAGAGCGGCTGCAGAACTTGGAGATCCAAACTTCGTAGCGAAGCAAACTCGGTCTACCAACGGTCACTCTAGGATCAGTCGTCTTGATCGATTCGGACGGGGAAGTTTTTCCCTGTCAACAAATCGAGAGACAAGAGATCTCCGGATAGACGCGTGAGACTCAAGCTTTGCTAAGCTTCTGTCACCGGAGATCGGGAAGAAGAGCGATCTGCAGCGGCGACCACTTGACGCGAGCGGCGGCGGCGGAGCGGAGCGATTTCGCGAATTTAGGGTTACGTCGAGGCTCGGTTTTTCTTTCTCTCTTGTCCGTAATTTACTGTTCAAAATACCCATGTATTTATACTGTAGTATTCTCAAAGATGACCGTTTGTGGGACCCACAAAAGAAATCCCCAAAATCCGGTTCAAACTAATCCAGAAGCAGAATCCGGTTCAGCAGCATTCTGAGAAAAGGCCAAGTAAAAATCGGCGAGAATCGCAGACGATTCTCGACGAATCGGCGAGAATCACCAAGTGATTCTCGACGATTCGTCGAGAATCGTTTGTGATTCTCGTCGAATCTCTTGTCGATTCTCAACGAATTTGACTTTGTATTCATGGGCTGCTTGGCCACTGGTTCGGCGGGAATCACAAGTGATTCTCGCCGAATCTTACTTGGCACCATTTTGAGATGGCCAGAAGGAGTCGGCGAGAATCACTAATGATTCTCGTCGATTCGGCGAGAATCACTAGTGATTCTCGCCGAATCGGCGAGAATCACTTGGTGATTCTCGTCGAATTTGCCTTGGAAGATATTTCGTCTTCCACCCCAGGAGTTGCTCCCTGATCCTCTGTGCTCCTTGTCTTCTCTTGCATATGAGCGACCCTGTACTTGAAAGTAAGTGCACTCCAATAGAGAGAGTACACATAGGCCAACACACTGATCTGCTCAACGAGGGATTTCGTCGTGCAGACCCATGTATATTGACCTACTGCACCCTGACATTGGTGTGCACTTAGCGTGGAGGTACTGCAAGTACAACTTAAAATGTTTCGTCAAATACATTGTGAATTCATCTTAGCTTGACAGGGGGCTTCCTCAAATCTAGGTAATCGTGGATACAATACCCAACAATCTCCCCCTATTTGACGAAGCCAAAACCCTACTAGCTAAGATGAATAACACCTATCAAATAAAAATTATAGCATTTAAAAATTAAATATGCAACACAAGGGAATATATGCAATCAGAACAGGACTTGAGTCATTCACACATTCAAGAAAATATATATATACCAAGAGAAATATATTCACAGATAATTCAGAATTGTTCATATGACAGTAATAATCATTAAACGTTCTTAAGACACAGTGACCAGCTATAAAATAATGACTATTTGTCCTTAGCTACGTCACCCTTCAGAGTTTGAGCCAAGTACTTTTTGCTTTGCCTTTCCATGTATTCCTTGGGCTTCGGGTAGTACCTAGGAGGAGCAACTTTGTCTGGATCCTTGTTGTTTCTGAAGAAAATGTTGCGTTTGCTTCAAATGCTTTGTGCGTTTCCCATTCGTACTGGCTATATGCTTCATTTCGATTGATCTCTCCTCTTTCGTACAGCCGGAAGGTGTCTAAGATGATGTTCCTTGAGACTGGACTCCACCTTTCATTTCGTACATCCTCCTCATTCATTCGAATTCTCTTTGCAGCCTGTGTCTCCTTGGATGTCCCTTCCTGAACGTTCCTCTTTCCCCTGGCTTTAGCTAAAGCCTCCTGGTCAAACATACTCCTCAGCTTGGATTTGGAGATGGCCCTAGCATCAGCTTCATCAGTGAAAATTTCTGCAGCACTTGTACTTACAGCCTCAGCAATATTTACTTCCTCAACAGCCTTAGAAGTCTCAGGAACCTGAATACCGGCAGGTTGGTCAGGTAGGACGACGCCTAACGTGCCCAGTGCCTGTTGTAGCATCCACCAGCAACTCTCATAGACGTATTTGCTTGATTGGGCAAAGTTTGCATCCATGCTTTCTTGGAGCTCGGCCAGCTTAGCTATATACTCCTTCTCCCCCTTTTTGGCTTCGTCAGCTATGCAATTGGCATATGAGTGCAAGGAGTCATCAATATGCTTAGTTGTCTTGTCGAATTCAGTGATTAGGGCCTGCTGATTTGCATTTAAAGTGACCATGTTACCATCAAATTTCTGAATATTGTTGGCTACAACGTGAGCGTTCTGATTGACAACAGCCAGAGTATCAGTATTCTTTTTCAAGCCGGCCATTAACAGTGTGACAGCTTCGCCGGCCGCGTTATACTTTTCTTCGAATTTCTTCTCCATTACGTACAGCTTATGGTTGATTGCCACCATATTCTTCAGCATGAGATCTTCAGAAGTCTTAATCTCTTGCAGCATTGTTTTCTGAGCTTTATCAAAAGAGGTTTTAAGCTCATTCACGATGCCCTGAATTATATGTACAGTGTGAATAGCTAGGTCATCGCGTAATGGAATAGCTGGAGGCACTTCTTGGCCTTGCTCTTGCTCGTCAGCAGACGCATCGGTGGAGCTGGATACCATCACAGT
Source organism: Platanthera guangdongensis (assembly GCA_039583875.1). NCBI lineage: Eukaryota > Viridiplantae > Streptophyta > Magnoliopsida > Asparagales > Orchidaceae > Platanthera > Platanthera guangdongensis. Next base: position 105,161,249 of record CM077159.1, read on the forward strand.
CTCTATCGGAGGAATGTTGGCGGCCTCTTGAGGTTTATCAAACTCCCCCTCCACTGGTGCAGACTTAGCAGATGGAGGTTCAACGGGATTCGGAGTCCCCAACACTTCACGGTCCTCATTCTCATCGTCCTCTCCGTCCTCATCCAAAAATTCATCCATTTCAGCAGCTTCTTCCACTTCTTGATCAGCAGTGTCCAGTGCTTCAGCTTCAGTTCTTTGAGTGTTTCTGTTCAAGCCCTCCTCATCCGCCAACTCAGGTTCACTTACTTCATGAATTTCGGCCACCGCATCCTTAGCCACCTGGGCGATTTCAGATATTATATCCATATGAGTGGGTAGAGTCTCCCCCTCGATTCCTGCAGTCACAGTATCAGGAATTTCACTGGGGGAGGCGGCGGGAGATACTTCCTCATGCTCTTCTACAGCAGGCTGCCCGATGCGCCGCTCCCATCGATCAAACACAGTAGCATCCATCTTTTTCAAGTAATGGAGAGGGACTCCTTTGCTCATGTCGAATTTGTCTCCGTTGAGCTGGTTGAGATATAGACTGATGATGCGGCTGAAGCTTGGAGTGCCCAGAGTGTCCTTGATCTTTTGGAACAGCAACTCTCCCCAGTTGAATCTCTTTCTGCAGACCACAGCTATGAGAATTTTGAACATATCTCCGGAGATATGATCATGGGAGCCTGGCTTGCAGATGAGTACTTTTCCTATGATGTCAGATAGGAGCTTCCCTTCTTCATTCATCTCTTTTCTCTTAACTGATCGAGTGCCTCTTGGTAGACCGCAGAACAAGAGGGTTCTGGCTTTGTCCTCATCCTCCAGATAGTCCTCCTCCTCTGAACTGGAAAGCTGCAGGTAGCGAGTTAGCTTACTGGCAGACATCTTTACTTTTGTCCCAGCAACCTTGCATTTGATGATGGAGTCTCTATCTCGGAGTCTTGCGGAAGAGAAGAACTCCAGCACCTCTTTATCTAGGACTTTGCAAGGGTGCTCCAATACGAAGGTTAGCCCGGCCTCTTCCAGCATGAGAATGATATTCCGGAACTCGTCCGAGGCATGAGAAAATCCAGTGCGAACCAGCTCGCAGCCAGAAATCAAGCCTGCAGTCGTCCTTGGAGCCATTGAGGATCTAGAAAGAAGCCCGACTCTAAGCATTAGTGAACATTCAAAAGGAAAGCATCACTTGGGGTTCGGCCTTGGAGCCATTGAGGAGGAGGTTACCTAAGGGCTTACACGCAAGTGAGTTGATGAGCTTCGGGAAGATCTTCGGTGGAGGGAAGAGTATCCCGTGGGGTGCGGCCTTGCTAGAACCTTGCGGTCACAGGGACACTTCGCGAGAACCTTGTGGGGTTCGGCCTTGCTAGAATCTCACGGGGAGAGGATGGTCACACAGCAGCGATTCGATGAGAACTCTCTTGGCGTCGACGAGATCGTCGGAGGCTGCGGGTTTCAGCGAATCCGCGGAAGTGCACTTGCGCAAGTCGTCGGGAGTTCTCTTGCGCGAGGGTCTTCGAGTGTTCTCTGGCGCGAGTCGTGAGGAAGGCGAACAGGCGGAGATGGTCTTTCGGCGGGATTTATATACGTCGTCGGGATTCTTAAGGAAGCCGAGCGGTCGGGAGCTTCTTCGGCGGGATTTGTCTAATTTGGTTTCTAATATTGTTTGTCTAATTCGGCGAGATGTAAAATGGGTCGGCGGGATTCGGAGTAAATATTGATGTTTTTCTTGACTACTTTGGGAAGCATTGCACCATTTTAGAGATTTTCCGATGTCAAGTCAATAAAAAGAATGATAAATACAAGTATATTCTAAAGTCAATCTATTTGAATTTTACTGAGGTTTTTGCAAAGTCTTCTAAATGTCAATTGTATGTTGTCGAGATTTACAACGACATGTCTTCGAATGTCAAGTTAATACAAGATTAATAAATACATGTTTATTATAACGACAATCTATTCGGATTTGAGCGAGACTTCTCCAGACACTTCTTGATGTCAATTGTGATGTGTCAAAATTCGCAATGACATATCTTTGTTATCCTTTTATTGATGTGTAATGGTTTGCATGCCTCGTGATAAGCATAAGTATACGTATACACAAGGATAGAAATATATATATATTTACTTTGAATGAGGATGCATCATGACACAAGTCCTTGAACTGATCAAAATTACCTGGGATATGGAGAGTCATCGTCTTAGTCCCACAGGTAGAACATATTAGTAGCTTAAAGTGAGTATGCTCAACAGGTAGCACATCTGTTATTGCAGACGCTTGTTCCAAGTTAGCCTTGAGCCACGTACTGTCTAGTTCCCAAAGTATTCACGGGGACCTAGACTACCCTGCAAGACAGAATTACTTTACCTTAGGAACCCAAATCATATTGGGTCCTAGGTTTCTATTAGCATAAGCATGCAACTGCCTTCCTTCGGAAAACCTGTCTGGAAGACTACCCCTGTCCCTAGAATGTGGATAAGCCCTTGCTGTGGGCACTGAGGGGTTGTGCCAACAGTCAATGGCAAAGTGTCCCACTTTGCCGCAGCACCAACAAGAGTGAATGTTGTATCGCCGTTTTCGACCTGATCTAGTGACGGATGTAGTCACGGTCCTAGGTCTAAAAGGGATAGGGCATGTTCTTGTCGCACAAATTCCTCTTCCATCGAGGCATGAGGAAGGGTGAAACGAATGCATGATGTGAGCGTTATGAGGCCGAGAAGGTGGTGCCATTCTTTCAGGCATCTTCCTTGCTGAGGCTCCATGAAGCCTGACATCATGACTTCTAATCTCCCTATCCCGTGTCCTCGAATGGAGAGAATTCTTCTGTGGACTAGGACATGCAGATCCACACTTTGTTGTGGCAGAGGCCGTGAATACAAAGGGCTCAGAATGAGCCTTAGGTATTTCCTCATGGGTGGCCATGACGCCTCTTGCACTATGGACGTTTCCACATGGGGACACTTCACCCTTGCAGTGACCACGATTATTCCTGTGGTCATACCTGAAGGCATGATGAGTTGCCTTCCCGCTTGGAGTGGGAGGTCGGAACACCGTTTCCCCATTTCTCCATCCCTGGATAATCCGGGAGATCCACCCGGTTTCTTGTTTTCTCTTTATAGCATCAACTTTGGAAAAGTTAGATACTATACGTTTCTCATTATCTAGACTATTCTCTAGAGCTGAGATCTTAGAGTCCTTGACCTTGTTGGACGCCAATTGGAGAACCAACAAGATCTTCAGTCGAGCAATCTCTCGAGCTTGCTCCTCAGCAAGTAGATTGCTTTCCTGAAGGGCTCTCTTCAGGGAATCAGTATTTTCTGGAGGAGAGCAGTTTCTGTCTTCAGAAAAGTCAAAAGATGTGGGACAGGATGAAGATGATACCTGCTCATCTGGGTTATTGTCATTAGAATCAGTGACCAATGTTTCGTCCTCGTCGGAGCTGCTTTCCTCACTATCTTCTTCAGTCTCTGACAAGGATACTGGAGCTCTGATGCAATCCGAAGGATCCTGGCATTCATCTTCAGAAGTGAGGACCCCCACATATGCTTCATCCTCTGATTGGCAGCATATTTCAGCTTTCTCTGACCCCCCCATCAGCTCTGAGATCATCATCCACAGAGATTTAGCCGTTGTACATTTTTCCAATCTAGAGCGAGAGGCTCCAGACCAGACATCCATGATAATTTGTCGAATCCTCTCGTCCAAGAGAAATAGAGATAGTTCCATCTCAGACATCTCAGCAATGCCCATGGGCACTTGGATCCCAGAGTCGGAGGTCTTCATGGGGATAAACGGACCCTCTTCCAGGATGAGGGATGCTTGTGGATCGATGGCATCCAGGTGAAATAACACTCTCATCCTCCAGATGGGATAATAATCCTTTGTGCATGCAGGGAGTTTGAGTGGCAATACGTCATAATCCAGATCCATGCTTCTGACACTGGTGGCAGGATTCTACTCAAGGTGTTAGCCTTTTTAAAGAGTAACCTCCCTCTGATACCACTTGAAAGTCCACCTAGTGTCGGCTATGTGCACCTATGGGGGGGGGGGAATAGGTGACGTGTGGTTCTTTTGCGGAATTTACAGATGTACCTGCACAATAAAAACAACAAACACAGCACACAGAATACACAGCAAATTTATAGTGGTTCCCCGACTTGGGTACATCCACTTTCCCCCTTCGACCTATCTCCCCAACAAGGGACGACTCGGTCACTTCACCAACGGGATTGAAATCCAATCCCTTCACTAACGGAAGGAGCCCTTCCACACGTGAGAGTCAACACTCCCACAAAACGGGTTGCACCCAACCCTTACAACACGGAACAAAAGTTCCTTTACAACAAAAGTAAATATGGAATGTATATGAGATACAAACTTCTTTCGGAGACTACGGTGTTCCTCTTTGTTCGACGACGTATTCTTGAAGTCGTTGAAGAGTTTACAACCTTGTTCCCTCTTGGAGAGGATCTCCCCGTAACCGGCGGCGGCAACACAAGCGGCGGCTAGCTTCGGGATCGGCGGCTACGATGAAGAGCGGCTGCAGAACTTGGAGATCCAAACTTCGTAGTGAAGCAAACTCGGTCTACCAACGGTCACTCTAGGATCAGTCGTCTCGATCGATTCGGACGGGGAAGTTTTTCCCGGTCAACAAATCGAGAGACAAGAGATCTCCGGATAGACGCGTGAGACTCAAGCTTTGCTAAGCTTCTGTCACCGGAGATCGGGAAGAAGAGCGATCTGCAGCGGCGACCACTTGACGCGAGCGGCGGCGACGGAGCGGAGCGATTTCGCGAATTTAGGGTTACGTCGAGGCTCGGTTTTTCTTTCTCTCTTATCCGTAATTTACTGTTCAAAATACCCATGTATTTATACTGTAGTATTCTCAAAGATGACCGTTTGTGGGACCCACAAAAGAAATCCCCAAAATCCGGTTCAAACTAATCCAGAAGCAGAATCCGGTTCAGCAGCATTCTGAGAAAAGGCCAAGTAAAAATCGGCGAGAATCGCAGACGATTCTCGACGAATCGGCGAGAATCACCAAGTGATTCTCGACGATTCGTCGAGAATCGTTTGTGATTCTCGTCGAATCTCTTGTCGATTCTCAACGAATTTGACTTTGTATTCATGGGCTGCTTGGCCACTGGTTCGGCGGGAATCACAAGTGATTCTCGCCGAATCTTACTTGGCACCATTTTGAGATGGCCAGAAGGAGTCGGCGAGAATCACTAATGATTCTCGTCGATTCGGCGAGAATCACTAGTGATTCTCGCCGAATCGGCGAGAATCACTTGGTGATTCTCGTCGAATTTGCCTTGGAAGATATTTCGTCTTCCACCCCAGGAGTTGCTCCCTGATCCTCTGTGCTCCTTGTCTTCTCTTGCATATGAGCGACCCTGTACTTGAAAGTAAGTGCACTCCAATAGAGAGAGTACACATAGGCCAACACACTGATCTGCTCAACGAGGGATTACGTCGTGCAGACCCGTGTATATTGACCTACTGCACCCTGACATTGGTGTGCACTTAGCGTGGAGGTACTGCAAGTACAACTTAAAATGTTTCGTCAAATACATTGTGAATTCATCTTAGCTTGACAGGGGGCTTCCTCAAATCTAGGTAATCGTGGATACAATACCCAACACACACAACAGTTGCACTCTCTAGCAACGGCGCCAAAAACTTGATGCGCTGACGGTAAGATTACCGTTCATGGCCAAGTAATAAAATGGAGGAGTAGCTTCCCCAAGTATCGATCTCACACGGAGTGCAAGTAGGGAGCATAGATTTTGCTTTCAGAGAAATGAATGAAAGTGCTAAACAAAATCGAGAGTTTTGATTTTGGTTTTCCTACACTAAGCAACAACAAACTAGTGCGGGTCGCCGTCACCGCATCGCCTAGGTAGATCACTCCAAGGAGTAATAGCGGAGACGTACGAACTAACGAGGGTCGTAAATACCTCTTCGCAATGCACGCTTCTAGCAGTCTGAAAGGGGAAACTAGATCTGATATACTCTAGAGGGGGGTGAATAGAGTATATGGTGCTTTTTAAAACACAAAGAAAAACTTTTTCAAAGCTTTACAACAATTGTTGTAATGAGTGTAAGCAGGGAAGCAGAAATAAAACTAATCACAAACTAAGCTATGCAGAAACTAAGCACAAGAAAATCTAGGCCAGAAACAAAAAGAAAACATGCAAAACCAGATGACACAAGGAATTATAGTGGTTCCCCAACTTGGGTACATCCACTCTTCTACCACCCTAGGTAGGAATCCACTGCAGGATGAGTTGATCAGGTGTCCTGGGCACCAATGAGCTTTTGATAAGGTGCTCAAAAACCAAAACAGATTTTTTGATCAGGTGTCTTGCCACCAATGAGCTTTTGACAAGGTGCTCAAAAACCAGATTCAAACTTTTGAAGGGAGTTTGAAAAACCCTTTACAGAGTGGGGGTGAGAGAGTGATGGCAGTCTTCTCTTTCTCAAGCAACTGAGAAGACTATGTGGATTGATGTCAAAGCTCCCCCTGAGTCCTTGATCTTCAGGAAGATGAGCTTTGCTGAGGGTGATAGGCCTTCAAAGATAGATCTCCAGCAAAAGATGATTTCAGCAAGCTGAAATGTTGAGTGTCTGGAGTCTTGAAATGATGTTGGCCTTGAACACTTTGAGAGCTGAAGAGATCTGAAGATTTGTTTGAAAGCTTGATCTCTTTGATGAGTGTTCTTCAGAATTCTTGTTGACAGAATATTTTCAAAGAGTCTCTGTATATTGAGTTGTGTCCTGTTCTTGTCAAAAAATCTCTTAGATTCAGAAAACATTCTCTCTTTTATTCTCTGTGTCTGAATAGGATATTACTCTGTCAAAGATAGTCGTTGGTCTGCATTGATTACAGCCTTAATTGCATAATTTGTTCTAAAGGAAAGTCCACTGATTTGTTCCTTGAAAAATCCCTTGAAACTTGCTCCAGAAGTAAATGAAAACGGCTGGCAGATCTTCTGAATTAAATGCAGAATAACTTCTATCTAATTTGAATTTGAATTCTGAAAGATAACTGAAATCGTCGAACTGAGCTCTGCTATCGTCGAGCTGAGCTCAGCGAACTGGAAAATGCAAGCAGCAACATAATCGTCGATCTGAGCTCAAAGATCGTCGAACTGAGCTCAGAGATAAGGATCCAGAGCAGAGTCAAAATCGTCGACCTGAGCTCAGCGATCGTCGAATGGAGTTCGACGATATTGAGAAGTTGAGCTCAGCGATCGTCGAGTGGAGCTCGACGATCTGTCGAAGTTGAGCTAGACGATCGTCGACCGGAGTTCGACGAAACGTCGTGCTGAGCTCGACGATTTGACTTAGTCTCCAGAAAAACTTTGGTCTTCAGGGCAGCTTCCAAACCTAGACTCCTGATCCCTTAGACTCAATTCTAATTGACCTATTAAGCTATACAGAAGGTCAAACACAGATTCCTAGAGACATAGTGATCCTGACCCAAATTAGTAATAGGGTGTTCCAACAATCTCCCCCTATTTGGGTTAGGAAAACTATTTACAGACTTTGGAAAAACAAGCAACATCATACAATCAGAAAAATACAAAAACAACAGCAGCTAGACATTACAGAACCATCACAGAGATATATATATATGTCATCCAGATATCAGTCAGAAAAACCAAGAATTGTCACCTTACAGAGTTACTCTTTCTCTTTGCCTTTTACCAACTTGATTTCTCTGTTAGGATTTAAAGCTTCTTGTTTGGATCTGGTATCATCAGCTGCACCCAAATAAATTTGCTTTGATGTCCTGGGAACCACTGCAGCTGGATGCAACTCCATGTACCTGTCTGCATCAAAAAACTTACTGGAGGCATATCTTTCTAGTTTTTTTTGTCTTTGTTCTGACATTGTAGATATATTGGAGGTGTCCAGGCCTTGCTCTTTGGCTTTCTTTATCTGGTCTAAAGCAGCCAACTCTTTCATTCTAGCAGTCCAAGCAACAGGATTCCTCTCAGGGTCCTCAAATGGAACAGGTGGCTCATACCTGTTGGAAGAAGTATCTTGAGGAGTCCTGGCAGTTACAGTTTCTCTGAGCTTATAGGGGAATGGACCTGAAGATGTATCAGAAGGAACATGTCCTCCCCTGGAATAAGGGTGCTGCCTGGAATGCCCTTTGGAGTAAACCTGAGTCTCTCTTTGATTTCCCCTATATCCTCCCCTTCTAGAGTAAGAGCCCCTAGACTGGCTTTCCCTTTGATATGTTCTAGCATGAGGTTGGTAGGGAGCCTGGCTTCTAGCTGGGTCTGATCTTGCAGAGCTGCCACCTGCACCTGTATCAGGTGGAGGTGGTGGAGGAGGATGAGGGTGCTTGAACTGGGAGGAGTCCTTATCAAACTTTCTTTTCTTCTTCATTGCCTTTAGCTGATTTTTGGAGTACTGCATCCAATGCTCAGTAATTGGACAGTTGTGCAGAATATAGTAAGGAACATCATTGTCATCTCTAACTTTGGCAGGTGGAACCCTCTTCATTGCCTTACTTCTTGCCTTCCTTTTCCTTGCAATGGTGGCAGAAGAATCATCAGAATCTGTCTTAAACTCATCAGAGTCAGAGCTCTGGGCATCATATATAGCATCTATCTTTTTCATCAGATTTTCTTTTAGTTGAACAGCAGCAGATGGGGCAGAAGCAGAAGCAGAAGGGGCAACAGAGACAGATACATCAGCAGATATAACAACAGGTACTGGAGCAGCAGTAGAAGCAACAGTGGTTATTGCAGGAATTATGGCAGCAGCAGGTTCAGAACCAACAACAACATCTACAGCAGGCTCAAAAACAGCAGCCTCTGTCATCAGAGAATCCTGGGAAATGAGCTCATCAGCAGCAGTTGGAACATTGTCTTCTTCAGCAGCAAAAACAATATCAGAAGTAGATACAGCCTTGTCTTTATCAGCAGCAGCAGCAGTCATCACTGAGAGTACAAAGGATGAAAGAATGTTGGGGTCACAGCTGGAGAAAGGCACCATTGCCTTAGACAAATCCTCTGGGGGCTAGACAGCATGAACTTCTGGCAGACAGCTGTAGAATGCAGGATCAAATACAGATAGCAAAGACCTTATATCTATTGCTAAGACTGGAGTAGGCACAGCAACTGGAGCAGAAGATACAAGCACAACAGCAGCAGCAGGAGGAGCAGAAGCAGAAGCAGCAGCAGCAGCAGGAGCAGAAGCAGAAGCAGCAGCAACAGCAGCATGAAGGCTGGCTTCATAAGGCATCTCCCCCTGCCTGGATGCAGATACCTCTGTATCAAGGCACACTGCTGGTGGGGCTGCTTGAGGAATGAGGAAGGAAAGCCTGGCAGACAGGGCTGCCACTGACTGTTGTAGAGGAGCTAAGGAGGCCTCCATGAGAAGAGAGAGCCTGGGGGCCAGTAGCTCATACAACTTGTCAGCTAGGGCTGGCAGATCTACATGCTCAATGGCAGGAGCAGAGGTAGAGGGTATTGGGATGGCTGAGGAAGCTGGAGGTGGAGTGCTGGATGGTGAAGGGATAGAGGGCTGAGGTGTGGGAATTGTGGAGATGGAGGACAAGGGTGTAGATATGGATGGAGTGAATGATGGTTGGTCAAGGATGTGGTGGAGGAGATCTTGGAAAGATGTTGAGGTGGAGGGGAAGTCTGGAGGAGAAGAGGGGGAATCATCCATGTAGGATTCATCCAGAAGTGTGAAGGATGGTATGGATGGGGATGAGGTGACATCTGGAGGTGGATATGAGAATAATGGGTGGAAGTGGTCAACTGGAGGTGATGAAGTGGTTGCTGGGGATGGAATTGAGGTTGGAGATGGGCTGGAGATTGTAATGGGAGATGAGGCTGGAATGGTGGATGGAGCTGGAGGTAGGGTTGAACTTGGAGGAGGAGGAGAAGCAGCACTAGCAGCAGGCAGGTTCTCTGCAGGGGCAGAGACCTGGGGGGGAGTGACTCCTTGAGTCCTGGTGCCTGAAGGGGCAGTTGAAGAGGGCCTGCTGGGCTTGCTAATCTGCCTGTCCCATTTCCCAAATAGGGCACAGGAGAGTCTCTTGGAGGCATTGATGTGCACTCCAGAGGAGACTAGCAGAGCAGGGCACTTTGCCTGAAGGAAGACTCCCAGAATTCTTCCAAAATTTACAAAGTTTTTGTTAATCTTTTTCTTTATCAGGTCAAAGAAGACCTCTCCCCAGTTCAGGCTTTTCCTATCTACCAGAGCTCCCATGAGGCAGAGCTGATGTCTGGAGATAGTGTCATGTGCAGAATGTTTGGCCAACAGGACCTTGCCTACAACATCTGCCAGGAACCTGTATTCAACTGACAGGTTCCTCTTAAACAACTTGCTAGGGTTTCCCTCAGGATGACCCATCCTGGCAAGTAAATCAGAAAATTCTTCTCCAGAAAGTTCAGCAGAGTCTTCACCATTTCTTAAACCAAAAACCTCTGTTAAGACTGTTGGGGTCAGAGGTACCTGGGTGCCAGCAATAGATCCAACAATGGTGTTGTTGTCAAGGTTGTGTGCAGTATATACCCATTCCTTTATTTCATCTGAGGCAAGTTTGATTCTTGTGGTCATGAGGGCAGATAAATGCTGATCTTTGAATAAACTTAGGATGTCCTGGAAGACTTGATCAGTGGTGTTGAAGGAGTCCAAATCAATGTCAAAACCTGCATCAAATTTCATTGCGGCGAGGACAGCGACTGAGACGGCCATGGTACCTACAAAAACTTAACAAACAAAACGACCAAGGTAGAACTGTTTGGAGGGAAGAAAATTTTTTTGCAGAGAAATTGAAAGCGCAAGAGAGAACGACGGCGAAAAAATGAGTTTTATATTAGGGTTCGACGCAGAATTGGAAAGATCGTTGAACTCAGTTCGACGATCGAGGCTTCTAAAGGAATCTAAAGAGACTCCAACATCGTCGATCTCCGTTCGACGATCTGGAAAGGCGTCGAGCTCCGTTCGACGATCGTTCAGGGAACGAGATCATCGAGCGCCGTTCGACGATCGTTGACCAGAAGAGATAGTTCATACTATCTGAGGAGCGCTGAACTCCGTTCGACGATCCAGGAAATCGTCGATCGCCATTCGACGATCTTTGGGGAAATCGTCGAGCGCAGTTCAGAGATCAGAAAATTCTAAACACTAAGAAAAATCAGAATTTTGCCTAGTCTTGGTCAATTTTTAGCTTTCAAAATCTTGGGGATTATTTAAGACTTCCTCCATCTAACATTCCTAACTGATTTAGGAAGAAAGTGTGTTTCTTTTCATCCAAAGGCTTGGTGAAAATATCTCCCCTTTGTAAATCAGTTGGGATATACTGCAGTTCAATTTTGTTCTTTTCAACATTGTCCCTTAAGAAATGATGCCTAATCTCTATGTGTTTTGTCCTACTATGGAGGACTGGATTTTGAGCTATGGAAATAGCACTTGTATTGTCACAAAATATTTTTGACTTCTCTAAGTTGTAACCATAGTCTAGGAGTTGATTTTGAATCCACAATATTTGTGAACAACAACTACCTGCAGCCATATATTCAGCTTCAGCAGTTGAAGTTGACACAGATGTTTGTTTCTTGCAAAACCAGGAGACAAGTCTATCACCAAGGAACTGACAAGTTCCACTGGTGCTTTTCCTGTCAATTCTGCATCCAGCATAATCAGCATCAGAGAATCCAGTTAACTCAAATGCTGAATCTTTTGGATACCAGAGACCTAGATTTGGACAACTTTTAACATACATGAGAATCCTCTTTACTAATGTTAGGTGTGACTCTCTAGGGCTAACTTGGAACCTAGCACATATACATGTAGCAAACATTATATCTGGTCTACTAGCTGTAAGATACAGTAAAGAGCCAATCATTGCTCTATATGTTGTCTGATCAACAGGTTTCCCATGTTCATTAGCATCTAATACAGCATTGGTAGGCATGGGTGTTTTCATACAAGATGCCTCAGACATGCCAAATTTCTTAACCAGCTCATTAGCATATTTGGTTTGAGAAATAAAGATGCCTTCAGCATGTTGTTTGACTTGCAATCCTAGGAAGAAGGATAGCTCACCCATGCTACTCATCTCAAATTTAGAATGCATTAGGTTAGAAAACCTTCTGCACAATTTTGAGTCAGTAGAACCAAAAATGATATCATCTACAAAAATTTGTACTAGTAGGGTATTGGACTTATGGGTTCTAATAAAAAGAGTTTGGTCTACTCTACCCCTTATAAAACCATTTTCCAAGAGAAAGCATGCTAGGGTCTCATACCATGCTCTAGGAGCTTGCTTGAGACCATATAATGCTTTATGTAGTTTAAAAACATAATTAGGGTAAGTTGGAGAGATAAAACCTGGAGGTTGTCTGACATAGACTTCCTCTTTGATGTCTCCATTCAAGAAGGCACTCTTGACATCCATCTGATAAACTTTGAAGCCTTTGTGAGCTGCATAAGCTAGAAAGATTTTGATGGCTTCCAATCTTGCAACAGGTGCAAAAGTCTGGTCGTAGTCAATTCCTTCTTCTTGAGAATATCCCTGGGCAACTAGCCTTGCCTTGTTCCTTATTATTACTCCTTGATCATCCAGTTTATTTCTGAATACCCATTTTGTTCCAACAATGGAATGATCCTTTGGCTTTGGCACTAGTTCCCATACTTTGTTCCTCTCAAATTGATACAACTCTTCTTGCATGGCAATGATCCAGTGTGGATCTTGCTCTGCATCTTGAATGGACTGAGGCTCAATTTGAGAAAGGAAGCAGGTGTGCAACAGGTTTTGGTTGACCTGATTTCTGGTTTGCACACCAGCTGAGATTTCTCCAATTATTTGGGAAATTGGATGGTCTCTTGATGTTGCTAAATCAACAGGGGGTGTTGATTGTTCACCAACCTGTGTTATTGTTTCCTCTTGTGGTACAACAACTGGCTCTTCATGTTGAGCTTCAATGTGTTGAGCATTCCCTTCATCTTCACTGCTTTCATTCTCTTGAGCAACCTGCAACTTGTTCATATCTTCAACTAGAGAGTGTTCCTGCAAAGGTTCGATGGTAGAAGAAATCTTCTCCTTGAAAGACATGTTAGTTTCATCAAAAGAAACATGAACAGATTCCTCAATTTTCAATGATGATTTATTATATACCCTATAGGCCTTGCTGATCATGGAGTATCCCAGAAACACTCCTTCATCAGCTTTGGCTTGAAATTTTGCTAGATATTTCTTATCATTATTGTGAATGTAGCAAATGCAACCAAAAATTTTGAAATAGTCAACTTTAGGTTTCTTCCCTTTGAGTAATTCATAGGGAGTCTTTCCCTTCAGTTTATGTATCAGACTTCTGTTCAGCACATAGTTGGAGGTGTTCACTGCCTCTTCCCAGAAGGATAGAGGTAGATGAGCATCTGACAACAATGTAGTGGCAGATTCAATAAGGGTTCTATTTTTCCTTTCAGCTACCCCATTTTGTTGAGGAGTTCTAGGAGCTGAGAAAGTATGTCTGATCCCTTCACTCTGACAGAACTCTTGCATAAGAAGAGAATCAAACTCTGTCCCATGATCACTTCTGATCAGGGCAATGTGAGTATTGAACTCAATCTTTATACATTTGAGAAACTCTGTCAGACACTTAAAGTTATCAGACTTCTTCCTTAGAAAGAACACCCAAGTGAATCTAGAGAAGTCATCTACAATCACCAAAGTGTAGGATTTCCCTCCTAGGCTTTGTACTGTGATGGGTCCAAATAGATCCATGTGTAACAGATACAGTATCCTAGGTGAATCACTCTTATTAAGTGACTTGAAACTGTTTTTAGTTTGCTTGCCTAATTGACAAGCCTTGCAGAGTCCTTCCTTCTTGTAGGGGCCAGAAGGTAGTCCTCTAACAAGGTTGTCCTTGGATAGCCTAGCAATAGTTCTAAGGTTTAGGTGTCCTAGTCTCTTATGCCATAAAACATTTGGTCTACAAACTGAATTGAATAAACAGATATCTGTAGTAGTTGAAAGAAAATCTACTAGGTAGATGTTACCTTTCCTTTTACCTGTCAACACAGTTGTGTTGTCCTCTGACTTGATTTTGCATAAGGTTTTGCTGAAGGTCACCTGGTAGCCTTCATCACATAGCTGACTGATGCTGATTAGGTTGTGCTTCAGTCCTTCCACATATGCTACTTTCTTGAAGGTTACAGAACCAATCTGGACTGCTCCATAACCTTTAGTTTGTCCAAAATTGGAGTCACCAAAGATAACCTTGGGTCCAAGCTTGGCTCTAAAGGAATTGAGGTTGTCCTTGTTCCCTGTCATGTGCTTAGAGCACCCACTATCCAAATACCATTGCTGGTTAGATGTTGGATAGGTCTTCACCTGCACATAAAGCAATTCACTTATTTTTGACCCAGTTTACCTTGGGCCTAGGTTGATAACCTTTAAATTCAGAAATGAAGGATATCCCTGGCTGACTCTTATATCCTTCAGGATGATATCTCCTTGGAGGTATAATCCATTCAGTATAAGGGTTGAAGGTTTGGGATGAAAAACCCTTAGGATTTAATTTTGACTTGCCTTTGAAAGAATTTCCAGAGCTCTGACCTCTGTTCGACGATCTTGGAGCTGCGTTCGACGATCGTGGGTCTGATCGTCGAGCTCCGTTCGACGGTCGACTATGAGTGAGGTCAGGTATATGAGATCGTCGAGCAGCGTTCAACGACTTTGGCTGAGATCGTCGATCTGCGTTCGACGATTTGCCCTGAGGTCGTCGAGCTGCGTTCGGCGATCGTCGATCTTCATTCGGCGATCGTCGAGCTTCGTTCGACGATTTCTGCTGGGACTTAAATTTATGAGGCAGATCAGAATTTTTCCTGGCAACCTCTATAACTCCCTTTCCCTTGTCAGAAATGAACTTGATAGGGGTTGTTAGAACAATAGGTTGGCTGGATGAGGCACCCAAGCCCAGTGTACTGTTGAATCTTGAGTTCACTGTGCTTGTGATGTCCATCAGCTTGATGCTTCTCTCATTGAGAGATTCTTCAAGCTTCTTGGCCTCAGAGAGCTCACTCTTCAGTGAAGCTATTTGTTCCCTATAGTTCTCCAACTCCTGAGAGAGTTTGAGGTTTTCTGATTTTAAAACATTTTGTTCAGATAGTTGATTTCTGAGAGAGATGATCTCTTTCTCAGACTTTAGCAGGTCTAAACATAGTGCTTTAAATTCAAGTTTAAAATCTTCTGAAGTAAAATCAAAAGAGCTGATTACCTGATCTTCTTCAGGTTGAGTCTCTGAGTCTGACTCTGACTCCTCTTCCTCTGAGTTGTGTTGTGAGGCATTGATTGCCATCATGCAGAACTCCTTTTCCTCTGCATCATCCTCATCATCACTTGAGCTGGAAGAGGCTTCTGACTCCTCTTCAGTCTCACTCCAGGATTCAGCAACAAATCCTTTCCTTGTGTGCTTATTTCTGCTGGAGGAAGGTTTGCTACTGCCATTCCTCTTGGAGTCCTTCTCCTTTCTTCTTTCTTTTCTGTCCCTTCTGTCCTTGTTCTTGTTCTCTGGACAGTCAGGAACCATATGCCCTGGTTTCCTGCAACCAAAGCAAATGATGTCTTTGCTATTGCCAATGGACTTGTCATACCTTGGCTTATCCTGCTCCTTGTATGATCTTCTTCTGAAGTCCTTTCTGGCCATCTTATAGAATCTTTTGGCCAACAAGCTGAGAAGTTCATCATTGGCTGTTCCTTTTTCTTCAGGCAGATCCTCAGTTGCCTTGAATGCTATAGTCTTCTCCTTTCTTGTGGCTGGTGAAGCAGCCTTCTGTTCTTCTTCTCTGTTCTTGATGAGTAGCTCATAAGATTTGAGCTTACCCAACAAGGCTTCAGTGGTGATCTCATTCAGACTTCTGGCATCTTTAATTGGCCAGATTCTTGAATCCCAAGTGCTGGGGAAGCACATTAGGATCTTGTCATTAAGTTCTGTCAGTGAGATCTCTTTGTCTAATGTCCTCAGTTCACTGACAATTAGACTCAGTCTGTTGTACATGTCTCCCACTGACTCTGTTTCTCCCTTCTTGAAGTTCTCATATTAGGAGATGAGATGGGATCTTCTGTCCTTTCTCTCATCAGCTGAGCCAGAGACAATTTCTGAGAGCTTGTCCCAAATTTCCTTGGCTGAATTGCATTCAGCTACTTTTTGAAAAATGTCATCTGACATTGTCTGAGCTAAGATGTTCATTGCCTTGGCATCAGCTACTTTCCACTTTTTGATGTCAGCATCTGTTCCTGATGGAGGTGGAACAGCATTTATGCTTGTGCCCTCTGGAGGTCTTGGACACACTGTCAAAACAGAATTAAAAATGTCTTCGTCAATAGAATTCATGTAGAGTCTAATCCTTGCTTTCCAAAGTGCAAACTTTGACAGATTGCACACTGGAGGTCTGGTGCTAGCATAATCTTTGTTTTGGGTCATGACTTGTGCAAGCTAAATCTAATAATGAAATATAAAAGAAGGATCTAGTTTGGGATCTTGGGGTTCAGGTGTTAGCCTGTGCAACCAGTCAGGTATGGTATGTTTAACCAACCTGCCTCTGATACCAATTGAAAGGGGAAACTAGATCTGATATACTCTAGAGGGGGGTGAATAGAGTATATGGTGCTTTTTAAAACACAAAGAAAAACTTTTGCAAAGCTTTACAACAATTATTGTAATGAGTGTAAGCAGGGAAGCAGAAATAAAACTAATCACAAACTAAGCTATGCAGAAACTAAGCACAAGAAAATCTAGGCCAGAAACAAAAAGAAAACATGCAAAACCAGATGACACAAGGAATTATAGTGGTTCCCCAACTTGGGTACATCCACTCTTCTACCACCCTAGGTAGGAATCCACTGCAGGATGAGTTGATCAGGTGTCCTGGGCACCAATGAGCTTTTGATAAGGTGCTCAAAAACCAAAACAGATTTTTTGATCAGGTGTCTTGCCACCAATGAGCTTTTGACAAGGTGCTCAAAAACCAGATTCAAACTTTTGAAGGGAGTTTGAAAAACCCTTTACAGAGTGGGGGTGAGAGAGTGATGGCAGTCTTCTCTTTCTCAAGCAACTGAGAAGACTATGTGGATTGATGTCAAAGCTCCCCCTAAGTCCTTGATCTTCAGGAAGATGAGCTTTGCTGAGGGTGATAGGCCTTCAAAGATAGATCTCCAGCAAAAGATGATTTCAGCAAGCTGAAATGTTGAGTGTCTGGAGTCTTGAAATGATGTTGGCCTTGAACACTTTGAGAGCTGAAGAGATCTGAAGATTTGTTTGAAAGCTTGATCTCTTTGATGAGTGTTCTTCAGAATTCTTGTTGACAGAATATTTTCAAAGAGTCTCTGTATATTGAGTTGTGTCCTGTTCTTGTCAAAAAATCTCTTAGATTCAGAAAACATTCTCTCTTTTATTCTCTGTGTCTGAATAGGATATTACTCTGTCAAAGATAGCCGTTGGTCTGCATTGATTACAGCCTTAATTGCATAATTTGTTCTAAAGGAAAGTCCACTGATTTGTTCCTTGAAAAATCCCTTGAAACTTGCTCCAGAAGTAAATGAAAACGGCTGGCAGATCTTCTGAATTAAATGCAGAATAACTTCTATCTAATTTAAATTTGAATTCTGAAAGATAACTGAAATCGTCGAACTGAGCTCTGCTATCGTCGAGCTGAGCTCAGCGAACTGGAAAATGCAAGCAGCAACATAATCGTCGATCTGAGCTCAAAGATCGTCGAACTGAGCTCAGAGATAAGGATCCAGAGCAGAGTCAAAATCGTCGACCTGAGCTCAGCGATCGTCGAATGGAGTTCGACGATATTGAGAAGTTGAGCTCAGCGATCGTCGAGTGGAGCTCGACGATCTGTCGAAGTTGAGCTAGACGATCGTCGACCGGAGTTCGACGAAACGTCGTGCTGAGCTCGACGATTTGACTTAGTCTCCAAAAAAACTTTGGTCTTCAGGGCAGCTTCCAAACCTAGACTCCTGATCCCTTAGACTCAATTCTAATTGACCTATTAAGCTATACAGAAGGTCAAACACAGATTCCTAGAGACATAGTGATCCTGACCCAAATTAGTAATAGGGTGTTCCAACACAGTCGCTAGAACGGCTCAAAAATGACTTTCTCTAACAAGGAGGAAACTCATCAACATATATCATGAACAAGGAATCACCGTACAAAACCGTAACAAGACCTTGAACAAAACATAGTTATTAAATCTCAAGCTAACTAGCACAAGTTCAGTTTAACATAAATCCAAGAAAAAAGGGGAAAGAAATACAACCAAGCACTCGAAGACTCTCAAAGGTTCGCGGCCGGAAGCAAGGGTTGTCGAGCCTCATCCTAACTCGGTCTTTGGAAGGAATCCGGTATCTCGAAGGGCTGTCACTTCCTTCTTCACAACCAGCTTCTTCATGTTGTAGTCTTTGATGCAGATCGGAGCAAAATGCTTCACAAGTTCAGCAACAAAGAACTCGAATAACAACTTGGAGGTCGGCGATGGAGGTGGTGGTCGGAGACAGCTTTTGCAAGCTCTTTGGACGAGAAAGGGTGGCCGGATCAACCCTCCAAGGAGGAGAGATAAAATGACGGCTGGATGGGCGACTTCCCGCTTCAATGGGCGGAAATGACGGGGGGAAAACATGGAGTTCTGGTCTAGGAGAAATCTGCGGCTTAAATAGTAAAAGTCAGAAAAATTGGTCACGCACGGTCTGGCGCACGACTGTGCGTGAACCGTGCAATTTTAATATCCAGGACGCGCCTGAGGAAGAAGAAGTGTTGACCCATGTGATTTTACTCGCGCATGGGCGATTCCGCCCGTGTGTGAAGTAATTTGCATGGGTAACGACAACAAGAAGAAAATGCAGGCAACCAGGCGAAATCGTACGTTTACGCGCGCAAGGGCACTTCCGCCCGTTTGTGAAGAAGACGCACGACCAGCCACAGAATAGAGAAAAACCAAAAGGCTACAGGAAAACCGTGCGCTTCCTTCGTGCACGGTTCCGAAGAAACCGTGCGTGATGCAATCGCACGAGCTGGTCAATCTTCCCAGTTAACTAGCAGTAAAACGCACGATGGAAACAAACCGTGCGTCAATAAAACGCACGGTCGTGCGGTTTCCTCAAATCAGCATTCTGAAGAAGGGAAAACTGACCACCTGCACACAAAAATACTAGCAACGGAGGACCCTCCAGCAATCAACAAAAAGCAATAAAAATACTGGAACGAGCCCCGGGGAGCACCAAGTTCATACCCCCAGCAAACGAATGCGCAATTGCACACCCTCGGGCTAGAAAGTTGCACTAAACGTGAAACGCAGTAGTAATGAAATGTCAATGAAAATAACTGAAAATTGAAGTACAAAGACAGGAAAACAGTCCAGATGAGTCCACAAAACCCTATATAAACGGGACTCATCAACTCTTCTACGTTATGTGTGTTTTCTTGGCAAAAGATAGTGTGTCTCTTAGTGATCAATGGCACAAGAGATTAGCACATATAAATTACAAAACTATTAATAAATTATTTTCTCTTAATTTAGTATGTGATGCACCCAACATTAAGTGCTTTAAAGATAGACCTTGTCATGTATGTGTAAAATGCAAACAAATAAGGGCTACTTTTAAAATCGTTAGTGGCAAAGACTCTAATAGGTGTTTATACCTACTTCATATAGACTTGTTCGGTCCACCGCAAATTAGAAGTTTGGGAGGTAAGGATTATACATTGGTTATTGTTAATGATTACTCTCGCTTTGTGTGGGTGTTCTTTCTAAAACACAAGTTAGATACTTTTGATATCTTTACTAATTTTGTCAGGCAAGTTCAAAATGAACACAGTTGCTCCGTTGTCAAAATCAAAAGTTACAATGGAACAGAGTTCAAGTATGGGGCCATGACAGAATTCTGTGAAAGTCTTGGTATCGTTCATGAGTTTCCTCTCCTCGTACTCCTCAACAGAACGGAGTTGTTGAGAGAAGGAATAGAACACTCATCAAGCCCTACAGAACCATGTTGAGTGACGCCTCACTACTGAATATTTTTGTACTGAAGCCGTCAACACTGCATGCCACGTGCAAAATTGAGCACTCGTAAACATGAACCATAATAATACGCCTTACGAACTACTAAAGGGCAGGAAATCGACTATTTCATATTTTATAATCTTTGGTAGTAAATGCTTCGTCCTTAACAATGGGAAGTATCACACAACTAAATTTAGTGAAAAGAGTTTTGAAGGTATTTTCGTAGGTTATAGTAGCCATAGTAAGGCATATAGGATTTTCAATAAGAAAACCCTGGTTGTAGAAGAATCTATTAATGTCATATTTAATGAGATGAGCTTGCTGCAAGGCAGCTCTTGTAGTATGTTTATTGAAGATGCAAGTTCAAGGCTAATGGAATTTAACTTGGATGAGCCGACTGAAGAAAAAGCTCAAAAGTTCATCAAGATATCCACTCCAACCCCAATTAGAGAGGATGATCACAATGATGAAAATGTCATCCAAGTAGATGAAGTCACTCCAGTGATAGAGGAAGCTCTAGATGCAAGAACACTAGAGCTCAGATGTAACACCTCCATCTGTTACATGACATATAATAGAAGGTCTGGTCGGGGCCCCATACTATATGCCATAAAAAGATGGCGAGGTTACAGGTTAATATCAAATACTAAATCATGCATCCTAACTCAGAGCATTCTATCGGAAGCATTAAGGGTTAAGTTTGAACTCAGCTAGCATGAATGTCCACTATATATAAATAACCACATTTATATATCTACAAGGAACGTTCACAAAATACAAAAAATATTTGTCCTTAAGGCCTTACAGGTTTTCTTCATACGTGTGGATTACAAACATCGGCACGCAGGCCGGCCACGCATGAAAATCACAAAACATTTCATTCTTTGGCCTTCGAGGGCCAGCATAGTAGCAGCAGTAGCAGCAATAACAGCAAGCACTTCAGCCCACTATTTTCTGTGCGGCTCTCCTGCACCTGCACGGGAACAATTCACCACAACGGTGTCAAACAAAGTAACAGTCAGCATTCAGCTGACCAATTTATAACGACCCTACCCCTTACCCGGGGAAGCAGAATTCCTTCCCTGCAGGCATAGCATTTCACAAGCAGATATACCACAAGAACATCCACTCACGCACAGTTCAACATATCACAAACGAATGCCACAGCGGCCAAATGTTCTGTGCACTCAGGGCACATTTTCGGTGTGCCGAAGTATCAGGCCCCACTACCATTTCCAACGGCAACCTTGAGCATTGCGCTCCATGGCCTACAGCTTGAGACTTTAGTCTTAATGGCACGCATGCCTAAGACTCTCATTATGTGTTACAATGAATGCCCAATAACCCGGGCAACTCAAGTTGACAACCATAATGCGGAGACATGACAGCCCTACTCGTTGCTCAATTCGCCATAAGTGACGTGGGTCGGCTTCTCCCTTATGTATTCGGCATGAAGCCTTTTAAGAGCCCATAGCTCACAATAGCCACGGCGTCCACCAAGGACTGGCTTCACAATCAAAAGGTTAGCTAGGAGCTATCGCCAGCGACAATCACAATTTCCCGGCATTTAGCGACAAAACTCTCTTTTCGTCCCCAACCCTAACCATAACTGGACAAACCATTCAGAAATCCCTGTAGCCATCTATAGTGCCAGAAACACTAGACTTTCATAGCATACAGCACATGCACTTTGAGGGTATTTTCCTGGAATTCCACTCCAGTACTTCTTGCTACTCCATTTCACAGGCACAACCCACTGTCTCCACAAAATACTCGTTTATATGTTGAGTCTTCTTCGGTGCACAAAATAAAACATCACCAATCCAGACCAACCTGTCCAGATGGGCTTCACACAGTATTCCTATTCTATACTACACATTTATGGATCTATATGCAAGATCTCTTGGGGATATTAAGAATCAACCCAATGGAAATCCCTCAATATTCCACTCTATATGCAAGACCTCTTGGGGATATCAAGAATCAACCCAATAAAAATCCCTCAATATTCCACCTTTTGGTGGGGGAAATCCATGCATATGCTAAATAAGGACTTCACATGCCCAAGGAAGAAGATCGTTATCCATGAAGATCTCTTTGGAGCCATGACCGTGATCTATGATCTCGATGGAATTGATTGCCATAACTTCCACTCCGTGGATCTAGCGTCGACTCGCGATTCCAATCACAACCAAACCTTGGATCAACCTTGACACAAGCTCCTGGACATTTCTCCTGTAACGCCCTGAAAATCGTAATCGAGTTGGTCCCGTCCAAAGAAATTTTTGGTGCCTGTATATGGGTACACGCCCTCGGACACGGGCGTGTCCAAGGCAGTATCGTTCTCTAGGTTGGCCGGTCGTGTCCAGAAAAGGACATGGCAGGAAACACGGCATTGACACGATCATGTCAAGTGTGATACGGGCGTGTGCATACCCATGTCACCACCCATGTTCCCAATAGAAGTGTGGGTTGGCGTGGCGGTTATCTGCGATACGGCCCTAGGTCGCGGGCGTATCAGGACACGACACGGGCGTGTCAGGTTGAGACACAGGTGTGTCTTGACCTGTATCATTTTTTGTGCTCGACGATCGTGTCTGGATCGAGGCACATGGCCTAGGACACGGTCATGTGCGAGGCCGTGTTCGGCCCAGGTTTGAGTGATTTTGGGCGGATCTGAGCCGTTCATTTTCTTTAAATAAGATCCAACGGCCCAGGTGTGTTCCTGCTTTATTAAGGCTGGGAAAGGAGGTTTAATTCCTCATTATCTCTTAACCATCCTCTTCCTAAGGAGTTAGTGAGAGGAAAGAGCAAGGAGTAAGAAAGAGGAGGATTCCGACTGCCGGCGGAGCATTGGAGCACCAATTTGAGAACCGAGATCGGATCCGCGGAGTAAATTCCATTTCGAAGCCTTCTATCTGTATAGATTTTTATGGAGCAAAAGCGTACTACAAGGGTAACTATTCTCTACTTGAGCATGTGAATCTCTCCTTCTTGTGTATAAGTAAACCCTCTCCCGCGAGTGTGCGGTGAGCGTGCGGTGTTCCTTGGGGTTGACAGGAATAGTCCCTCTTGTATTGCATATAGAGTCCGGAATCGAAGTACGGACATAGGCATTGTGTGTGAAGCCTACCCGGACGTGTTGGTATGGATCGGTGATGTTGCATTTTGTGTGGTTTGTCAGATAAGACCCGTGTTTTGTGTTTTCGGGTTTCTACGCGGTAGATTGTAGCAGGGATTCTTGGGGATTAACTCCAAGGCGCACCTGAAAAACTGAGCGGAAATTTAATTCTGCTAACTTGGTGGGTGGGGAGCCAGCCTTGAACATAACTAGGTTATGTGTTGTTTTGAATGTTTGGGATCCGAGAGAAGCTTGGCCCTCGCGTACATCTTAAAGTGACTAGGCGGAGTGAGCAACGGGCAAGTGGAATCGGACTTGGGCTATATGGTCCGGTGATAGAGACCCATAGTGGCACTGGCCGTTGGCATAGTCGAGAGCCTTAGACGATGGTCAGAAAGGCTAAAATGCTCACAATGTTGCCATCCTGGGGATAGTGGTGAAGCCACGGAATTGACCAGATTCACCGATAATGTGCCCTGAGTGCACTGGGTGTTTGGTCGTGCGAGCCTACACCTGTGGCGAAGTATGTTTGTACTCTATTGTTTAGCTGGGCTAATGAAATGCAGGGAAGGAGCACCGCCGTCCCGAGTAAGGGGCGGGGTCGTAATAATTTGGTCGGCTTTGGCTGACCGTTACTTTGTTTGCCACCGTGCAGTGGAATGTTGCTTGCAGGTGCTGCGGAGCCAAGTACCAAATAGCGGGCTGAAGCCTATATTGCTGAGCTGGCCCTCGAAGGCCAAAGCGAATTGTTGTTTTACTTTTGTCATGTATGGCAGGCCTGCGAGCCAATGTATGTAAAATATTACTTTGTTAAGTGAAACTCTTGTAAGGTCATAAGGCAAAGTACTTTCAGTGTATTTGTTGTTTCATTCTTATAGTAGTTTGTGGACATTCTTGATAGTTGGTATTCAATTATGGGTTCTTGACAACTGTTTAAAAGCTTTCACTAGAATGCTCTGTGTTATGGGCCCTTCCGACTGTCTGCGGTATATGGTGTCGGGTTCCAGCTGGACCATCTGTTATATGCCATACGATGGATGGGGGTGTTACAATTTGGTATCAGACTTCTGGTTTCGGTCAACTTAAATGAATTCGTGGACGAATTCTTTTTAAGGGGTGGTGAGCACATGTGTGCGTCATCATTGCGTCATCGTTATAACATCAAAAAGAACCCATAAATGTCCACTTAGGAATGAAAAATACACTTGTTTTGAGGAATCTGAGTGTTCCAATGATTGCTTTTAGCAATCTGTTTGTCGTCTAATCAAGGGTCTTTGCTATTATAGGCAGCTAGGAGCGGTGTTGGGCAATCGGAACATCCGCAATCGGCGGAAAGTAGTGCACCAAGGGATGTGCCTACAACACCTCCTTCAGCAGAAACCATCAGATTGGTGGCTGAAGCAGTCTTTGCTATGATAAATTCCCAACCTATAGGGCAAGAGCACCATGCACCACCGGTTAATGAGCAAGAACCGATTAGGGCGGCAGAGCCGGGAGTGGTAGAACGCGCGGCAGTTGATCAAGTAGCACCAAGGAGAGCTACGGAGAAGCAGCTCAAGCATGTAATGGGCTTTAATCCTCCGAGGTTCGACGGGATTGGAACGCCAACTCAAGCTGAGGATTGGCTCTCTACGATAAAGAGAGTCTTGACGGCCATAGAAACTGTTGAGTGGCAGAAGACCACCATAGCGACCTTCCTTTTGGTTGGTGAGGCGAGGCTGTGGTGGGACGAGTTGGAGGTTCAGCTCTTAGTGGGAAGGCAACTTGCTGATGTGCCTATGGAGGAATTCTCAAGGTTGTTCTTGTCCGAATATCTACCCTCTGCTCAGAAGCTGGAGATGGAGAATCAGTACCTTGGTCTGACTCAGGGAGGCAGAAGCATGGATGAGTATCTCCACGAGTTTACGTGGTTGGGTCGCTATGCTGGTGCTATGTTTACTGAAGAGGAGTGAAAGACCAACCAATTTTATGAGGGTCTACGTGGCGACCTACAGCTACTCCTTGTTGGGCCTAAGGCACAGGGCTTCCTAGCCTTGGTCAATTCGGCCTAGTCAAAGGAAAAGGTCGTGAATAAAGTGCAAGAGAAGAAGGACCCAGGGGAAAATAAGTCTGAGTTCAAAGTGCCAAATTCAAAGTCGGGTTTCCGCAGATGGAACAAGAAGCTGAAGACTTCGAGCTCAGCCCCTTCGTCTAGTGCAGCGGGGGCAACCATAAGTCGAGTCCCAGGAGCTTACTACAATTGTGGAAAGGTTGGGCATTTTGCTCGTGAGTGTTGGAGCGGACGCGCAAAGTCCGATAGGAAGCCTGGAGCAAAATATAAAGAAAAAGGGAAGGCGGTGGAGTCAACCGCGTCCCACCATGCTCCAACCCAGCCTAGAGTTTATAACCTTGGTTTGCAAGAGGCCATAAAATAAGCTGACGTGGTGACAGGTATGAGTTAAATTATAGCAGTTTAACTTTATGTAGTTGTTACCTTTTTATATGTTAGCTTATATTTGTTGGTGCTAGGCTTCGTGTTGACTTTTGATTGTCCGGCGAGAGCCCTGTATGGTACGGGATCTTCGCATTCCTTCATGTCCGAACGATTCGTATCGTGCATCGGGGTCCCTTCCTCGATGGCTAAAGACAAGTTGGATGTGTTGTTGCCCAATGGGTGCTCAATGCACACGGATTGAGTCTGTGTGGTTACGATTTGGATTGGGGATCAGGAGTTTGTCTTGCAAGCGTCGGTACTGTCGTTAGTGGAGTTCTACGTAATCTTTGTTATGGACTGTCTCTTGAAGCAGCGATCATGCATTGATTGCAACCGAAAGGAGGTTAAGTTGGGACTGAACACTGATCGGGAGACTACGTTTGCAGGCATGAAGGGGTCGGGTAAAATTTTGATGTCGGCCCTTCAGGTGATTAAGGCGGTTCGGTCTGGGGCAGAGCTATTTGTCACATTAGTGCAGGCTTCAACGCCTAAGCCAAGTCTGGGCAGTATTATAGTTGTGTCCGAGTATCCTGATGTGTTTCCATATGATCTCCCTGGTGTAGGGATTCGTCGGATTAAAATAGCGTACGGATTTTCTTACAACTCAAGCCACGTAACACGTTCTAACGCGTCCTAACACAAACATTCTAGCCGCACGATTCACCGTCATCCCGCACAAACACGCGGAGGGGAGTGGACTAAAAGCGACGATCTAATTAAAGTCCAATCCTTTCCCACCGAAGATCGAAAGCAAAGGTCGCCACACCTTTTTGAGAGGAAGATCAATAACTATATGCCAAGATCTTCCTCAAGCAAAAGGATCCACCCGATCCGGCTTCTTGCAAGGTTTCGAAAATAAACGCAAGAAGGTTTTCGATTAAATCCAAAAGATTGTATTCAAGATCGCGGATAAAAAGCCATTGCATCCATTCCAAATCTCACAAGAACTCACAAAGGAAAGATGTAGATATTACCCTCCCCAAGATGGGGTGAAGATCACACAAGGAAAGTGGAAGAGTCACACGTCCACGCACCAGCGGCGTCACACCGAGAGGCAACCTTCTTCTTCGCCGGAGTCACACCGAGAATCATCCGCCTCCGCATTTCACAAGCCTTGGATCACCCAAGCGATTGGCTAACAAGGAGGAGAAGGAGGATGAAGGGGGCGGCAATCCCAAAGGGAGGTGGCCGAAATTCTAAAGAGAGGATTAATTTAGGTTTTCAAATAGCATGCCTTCATTTCTCATCAAATAAGCCTATATATAGGCAAGACCCAAAACAAGCAAAATAAATCGAGCCATCCAATTTATCATCTATTGGATGGCTATGAGCACACCAAAAATTAAACATGTCCAAAATAAAATACAACATGAAATAATGATAACATTAAACTAGGAAAATAAAGGTGCAAATAAGGAAAGGGCTTAAGCCCGCCGCGAACGAAGATTGTAGCCACGAAGGTCACGAGTCGCGGTAGAAGGTCGTCGAGCATCTTTATGTTGCGCCGCATCAACTTGGTCACGAGCAACTTGATCATCATCCACAGCAACTTGATCACGAGCACTCTTAGCATCAACAGGCAAGGGGATGGGAGACGAGCCGACATCAATCCTCCGCCCCCCCCCCCTTAAAGTCACTCAACACCGATGAGTGGGCTGCAAGGTAGCGGCGGAGGAGGTCCTCATCCAAGCGAAAGAGATCCGACTCAATAACCCAGGAGTCGTCGGAGGGCGGACGATCACGCCAACGAACGAGGAAGCGGCGATGGCCGCCATCAGCTGGAGAAGTGTAGCCATCTGCAAGTACCTGAGCTGGGACAAGAAATGTACGGGGAAATCTAGGAAACATATCAGCATGTGGAAGCAAAGTAGAAGACTTACCACCCGGCGCTAGGCCTGTAGGTGCAATGGAAGAATGACTCACGGAACTACCACTCACCAACCCAGAAGAGACATTTGTGGAGGAAGAAATATTGGGGGAAAAAGAAGGCGTAGAAGTCAACTCAGTTGGAATGGAAACATACGGCGTTAAATCCGAAACATTGAAAATGGGTGAGATAACGTGTTTGTTTTGGATTTGCCGACGGATTGGGGTATTTCACCCATTTTCAATGTTTCGGATTTAACGCCGTATGTTTCCATTCCAACTGAGTTGACTTCTACGCCTTCTTTTTCCCCCAATATTTCTTCCTCCACAAATGTCTCTTCTGGGTTGGTGAGTGGTAGTTTCGTGAGTCATTCTTCCATTGCACCTACAGGCCTAGCGCCGGGTGGTAAGTCTTCTACTTTGCTTCCACATGCTGATATGTTTCCTAGTTTTCCCCGTACATTTCTTGTCCCAGCTCAGGTACTTGCAGATGGCTACACTTCTCCAGCTGATGGCGGCCATCGCCGCTTCCTCGTTCGTTGGCGTGATCGTCCGCCCTCCGACGACTCCTGGGTTATTGAGTCGGATCTCTTTCGCTTGGATAAGGACCTCCTCCGCCGCTACCTTGCAGCCCACTCATCGGTGTTGAGTGACTTTAAGGGGGGAGGATTGATGCCGGCTCGTCTCCCATCCCCTTGCCCGTTGATGCTAAGAGTGCTCGTGATCAAGTTGCTGTGGATGATGATCAAGTTGCTCGTGACCAAGTTGATGCGGCGCAACATAAAGATGCTCGACGACCTTCTACCGCGACTCGTGACCTTGGTGGCTACAATCTTCGTTCGCGGCGGGCTTAAGCCCTTTCCTTATTTGCACCTTTATTTTCCTAGTTTAATGTTATCATTATTTCATGTTGTCTTTTATTTTGGACATGTTTAATTTTTGGTGTGCTCATAGCCATCCAATAGATGATAAATTGGATGGCTAGATTTATTTTGCTTGTTTTGGGACTTGCCTATATATAGGCTTATTTGATGAGAAATGAAGGCATGCTATTTGAAAACCTAAATTAATCCTCTCTTGAGAATTTCGGCCACCTCCCTTTGGGATTGCCGCCCCCTTCATCCTCCCTCTCCTCCTTGTTAGCCAATCGCTTGGGTGATCCAAGGCTTGTGAAACGCGGAGGCGGATGCTTCTCGGTGTGACTCCGGCGAAGAAGAAGGTTGCCGCTCGGTGTAACGCCGGTGGTGCGTGGACGTGTGACTCTTCCACTTTCCTTGTGTGATCTTCACCCCATCTTGGGGAGGGTAATATCTACATCTTTCCTTTGTGAGTTCTTGTGAGATTTGGAATGGATGCAATGGCTTTTTATCCGCGATCTTGAATACAATCTTTTGGATTTAATCGAAAACCTTCTTGCGTTTATTTTCGAAACCTTGCAAGAAGCCGGATCGGGTGGATCCTTTTGCTTGAGGAAGATCTTGGCATATAGTTATTGATCTTCCTCTCAAAAAGGTGTGGCGACCTTTGCTTTCGATCTTTGGTGGGAAAGGATTGGACTTTAATTAGATCGTCGCTTTTAGTCCACTCCCCTCCGCGTGTTTGTGCGGGATGACGGTGAATCGTGCGGCTAGAATGTTTGTGTTAGGACGCATTAGAACGTGTTACGTGGCTTGAGTTGTAAGAAAATCCGTACGCTATTTTAATCCGACAAATCCCTACACCACTCCCACGAGCCCCTCCTCAGCGGGAGATTGATTTTACTATTGAGCTGGTGTCAGGTGCCAAACCGGTATCACGCTCTCCGTATCGGATAGCGCCAAGAGAGATGTCGGAGCTGAAGGTGCAACTGCAGGAGTTGTTGGAGCAAGGGTATGTGCGTCCAAGTTTGCCGTCTTGGAGCGCACCGGTACTCTTCGTTAAGAAGAAGGATGGGAGCTTGTGACTCTCTATCGACTATCGGGAGTTGAACAAGCTTATGGAAAAGAATAAGTATCTGATCCCAGGGATTGACGATCTATTTGATCAGTTGGTTGGGTCTATAGTATATTCGAAGTTAGATATGAAATCCGGTTACTACCAATTAAGGATAATGGAAAGCGACATCCCAAAGACAGCGTTCAGCATGCGGTTTGGGCATTACGAGTTCACGGTCATGCCTTTTGGGTTGACTAGTGCGCCATCGTGTTTATGGATCTGATGAACAGGACGTTCAGAGAGTACCTGGACCATTTCGTGATAGTATTTATCGACGATATCTTTGTGTACTCGCAATGTGAGGAGGATCACTACAAGCATCTGCATATGGTGTTGGAGACGTTGAGAAGAAATCAATTGTATGTTAAGTTCTCCAAGTGTGAGTTCTGGTTATCCTTGGTAGCTTTCCTTGGTCATGTGGGTAGTGGAGAAGGGATAGCGGTGGATCCGGCGAAGATAGTGGCGATACGGGAGTGGCCTGTATTGACTTCAGTGGCGGATGTCCGGAGCTTTCTGGGACTTGCCGGCTATTAAAGGCGCTTCGTAGAGAACTTCTCACGGATAGCGCTACCACTCATGACGTTGACAAGGAAGGATCAAAAGTTTGTGTGGTCGCTGGTGTGCGAGCAGGTATTTGAGGAATTGAAGAGGCGGTTGACCACGGCGCCTATTTTATGTTCGCCGAGTGGGACTGAAGGGTTTGAAATCTATAGTGATGCTTCGAGCAGTGGTTTGGGATGTGTTCTGCTACAGTATGGGAGTGTGATAGCCTATAGTTCACGACAATTGAAGGTTCATGAGCGGAATTATCCGTCCCATGACTTAGAGTTAGCGGCCGTGATATTTGCTTCGAAGCTGTGGAGGCATTATCTGTACGGTGTGAAGGTCGATATCTACACCGATCATAAGAGCCTGAAGTACTTGTTAGATCAGAAGGATCTAAACATGAAGCAGCGGAGGTGGATGGAGTTCCTGGGGGACTACACCTTCGAGATATATTATGTGCCGGGGAAAGGAAATGCAGTGGTGGATGCGTTGAATCGCAGGGTTCCTGCGCGAGCCAGCCAGTTGTCGGCACATGATGAGAGTTTGGTCCGTGATTTGGAGGCATTAGAGATAACTTGCATCGACAAGCAGTCTAGTGCCGAGGTGAAATTGTATTGGACAGAGGTGCAGTGTGACCTATCTGATAGAGTTAGGCGGGCTTTGGTTCAGGATAGCAGCATGAAGGAGATCTTAGATGAATCTTTGGATGGGTCAAATTCCCAATTTGCTATTGAGGAAGGACTGCTAAAGAGGGATGGTCGCCTATGCGTTCCTAGTGCGGATAATCTTCGGGAGGAGTTGATGTATGAGGCTCATCATGCCAAGTACTCAATCGACCAAGGGAGCATGAAGATGTATAAGGACATGAAGAAGTTGTTCTGGTGGCCAGGATTAAAGAAGGATGTAGCACTTTATGTGGCCAAGTGCCAAAATTGTGCCTTGGTGAAGGCGGAGTGCCAGAAGCCCGGAGGTTTCTTGAAATCCTTGCCTATCCCGGAGTGGAAATTCGACGGCATTTCTATAGATTTTTTACATGGTTTGTCAAAGTCGCAGAGGGGAAACGACGCCATCTTGGTGGTCGTGGATAGATTGGCAAAGGTGTCGTATTTCCTTCCGAACAGGAAGGAATATCCGGTGGAAAAGTTAGTCAAACTCCATGTGGATAATATTGTTCGATTGCATGGTGTGCCCCGCAGTATTGTTAGTGACCGAGATGGACGCTTCACATCGAAGGGCTGGAGGCTGGTGCATAGTCTGTTGGGAACTAAGCTGAGTTTCAGCACAGCCTTTCACCCACAGATGGATGGTCAGACCGAGAGGGTCAAAAGGACGATGGAGGACATGCTTCGCATGTGTGTCCTGGATTTCGGAAAGTGGTGGGAAGATCACCTGTACATGGTGGAGTTTGCATATAACAACAGCTTCCAAGCGAGTATTTGTATGGCACCCTTCGAGGCCTTATATGGGAGAACGTGCCACACGTCGTTGGCTTGGTTGGAGACAGGCGAGTCGAAGTTATACAAACATCAAGCGGTGGAAGACCCCACTTCAATGATACGTACAATTCTGGAAAGGTTGAAGATCGCTCAGGACAGGCAGGAAAAATACTATAACGCCAAGCATAGGAACGTGGAGTTCGGTGTTGGCGACTGGGGGTATTTGAAAATCAAGCCATTCAAGGCTGTCTCGCGGGTTCGACGCTTGAAGAAGTTGATTCCAAGATACCTTGGACCGTTTGAAATCTTGGAGCATGTTGGCGAAGCAGCATATTGATTGAGGCTGATAGTGGAGTTGAGTGGGCTACATGATGTGTTCCACGTTTCGGTGCTGCGGAAGGCGGTGCAAGATCCTTCGCAGGTCGTTGCGGTCGATCAAGTACCGGTTGAATATGGGTTGATGACAAAGGTCAAGCCAGTACGCATTGAAGACTTTGAGGTCAAACGACTCCGTAATAAGGAAATCCAAATGGTTAAAGTCCGTTGGGATAACTGCAGAAGTTAGGAGCTTTCTTGGGAGAGAGAGCAGGTTATGATGGAAAAATATCCCGAGTTATTCCCCTCAGGTAACATTTAAATTTTTGTGACCTTTTCATAATTTCAGGACGAAATTCTGTAAGTGGGGAGATTTGTAACGCCCCGAAAATCGTAATCGAGCTGGTCGCGTCCTAAGAAATTTTCGGTGCCTATATAGGGGTACACAGCCTCGGACACGGGCGTGTCCCAAGCCGTGTCGTTCTCTGGGTTGGTCGGCCGTGTTCAGAAAATGACACAGCAGGAAACACAGCATTGACACGGGCATGTCAAGTGTGATACGGGCGTGTGCATACCCGTGTCACTACCTGTATTCCCAAGAGACGTGTCAGTTGGCATGGCGGTTATCTGTGACACGGACCTAGGTCACGGGCGTGTCAGGACACGATATAGGCGTGTCAGGTTGAGACACAAGCGTGTCTTGACCCGTGTCCTTTTCTATGCTCGACGATCGTGTCTGGATCGAGGCACACGGCCTGGGACACGGCCGTGTGCGAAGCCGTGTTCGGCCCAGGTTTGAGTGATTTTGGGCGGATCTGAGCCGTTCGTTTTCTTTAAATAAGATCCAACGGCCCAGGTGTGTTCCTGCTTTATAAAGGACGGGAAAGGAGGTTTAATTCCTCATTCTCTCTTAACTAGAGTTGTCACTTAAAGACCAAAAACCGTAAGCCGAACTGGAACCGAACCAAACCCGCAAAGAACCGAACCGAACCGTTAGCGAATTCATTGGGTTCCGGTTTGAATTTTGGAACCGAAAACAACAATGGTCCAGGTGTGGTTCCTTCATTTTATTATCCGGACCGGAACCGGAACTGGAACCGCAATAGACAAGTTTCAAACGGTTTCAAAATTTCTAAACCTGATCCGGACCGAATTGACATAGAACCGAACCGTAACCCATTAATTATTATTATTATTTTAATCTAAAAAGTTTATTTATCTTCAAAATATAAATAATTAGTATTTAACTATTTATTTAATATATTAAAAATTATAATAAAAAACTAAAATCCATCATTTTGGCTACATCTAATCAGCAGGCTTTTGGTCCTACCTGCCTACACTTCTCATCAGCACTCAGCACATCTACGGTCTGCAGAGCATAAGGATCTCGACAACACGGTACTGCACTTGAGCACTTCCTTCTCTCCCGAAGACTTCCATCTCCGCTCTATTTTTTTTTCTCTCCTCTCCCGCTCTCCGACACTTAGGTTCTCCGCTCTGCTCTATTTTTTTCTGATCTCATCGCGGAATTTCAGGCTTCCAACTGGTTTCTTTGAACTCCACCGCCGATAACTTCTCAGCATAGCTCGGGTACGAAGGTAAGGTCTCTCTTCGTCTTTTTCAGTCCTCTGCTTTTTCTGATTGGGGTTGGGCCATGGTCGACCGAAGGGGTGTGACAGTGTGAGTCGCGTGATAGGAGGAAGGGGTCAAGGGGGAGAGGTCAAAGAAAGAAATAGAGGGAGAGCCACTTGAGTCGCATGTTGCTCGCCGCCCATCAACAGAGTCGTTCCCTTGCTTTGATTCGTCCTTGTCATCCCTCCAATTAAAAAAACAAATCCCCCATTTTTTGTCGGGTGAAGGGGCGGCGGGCCGGAGAAAAGAGAGAGTAGGGAGAATAGAAATGGATTAAGAGCAGGCGCTGCTACCTCTTCTTCCTTTTTTTCCTTTTTGAAGGAGACTTTCGTCTCTGACTTATGCAGAATTTTTAAATTAAAAAATTTAGGGTTTACTAATTTGGTTTGCTTGGCCCCCTACAGCCCCAGTGACTAAAATAAAAAGACAGGAAGAAAAAGCTGGGAATTCCAAGTGTATAACTGAACGGATGATGATTAAACTTAACCTAAGTACTTAATTTGTTAATCACTATCATTTAGCTAATTATATATGTTAATTATAGTATTTATTTGATAAATAATAGCTTATATATCATTAATTTAATTTAGACGAGAAATATAAAGCTTGGGCTTACTTTTGTGTTTGTGTGGAAATTATTGTTTCTTCTTGAGTTTCCATTTTAATGTATTATGAATGTTACTTTTTCCAATAATTATCGCCCCTTAGCGAGAAATTATTGTTTTTGCTTTAGATGTATTTTTCGCCTCTTTCATTTTTAATCTTAAAAGTCTCATTTGTATCATTCCTATCTTACTTTAAATTGATTTATTTAGAAATTTTATTTTATTTTACTTGGCAGATGTTGGTCAAGAACTATGATGATGGTTGAAATATGTTATCATTGTTTATTGCAACAAAACAACTTGAGAGGATAAGGTATTATTATTCAACAGTCCTGGATATGTATTATTATTGGT
The DNA here is from genome assembly GCA_039583875.1 of Platanthera guangdongensis. Taxonomy (NCBI): domain Eukaryota; kingdom Viridiplantae; phylum Streptophyta; class Magnoliopsida; order Asparagales; family Orchidaceae; genus Platanthera; species Platanthera guangdongensis. The sequence continues at coordinate 105,195,618 of CM077159.1, forward strand.
AAAGCTTCTAAAAATGGGTTTACGATGCGTGAAATGGAGAACATTGGGACCGCCTCTACTGTAGCACCCAGTCAAGGTATCAATCTTGAGTAATATTCTTTTACTTAATAAAATCTCATTTCTAGAATTTTAAGTGTGCATATTATAATTCCATATTTAGGTTCAACTCCATCCAACAGTAAGAAAAGGAAAGGATCAGAAATATGGGAGAAGGATTTTAGCAAAGATTTAGTAAATGCAAAGACAACTTGTCTTCATTGTCAGAAAGTTTTCGTTCACACATCAACCAATGGAACTTCTACGCTTAGAAACCATTTGAATTCCTCCTGTCTGCATTACAAAAGAAAACAGATGGCACGAACTCAATTATCAGGTAGTCATGAGTCTTCAAATGAATTAAAATTTTTCAAATTTAATCAAGAGCAAAGCCGAGATAATATCACTCGATGCATAGTAATGTGTGAACTTCCATTTTCTATTGTGGATCACCCAGCCTTTAGAATCATGATTCAAAACCTTCAACCAGAGTTTAATCTAAATCACAAAACAGCAAAGACGAATGATATATCACCATTATATAGAAAAGAAAATAAAATCCTTCAAGATTTAATTCTTAAATCAAAAGGACGTATTAGTCTTACTACCGATACATGGACTAGTATTCAAACAATGTGTTATATGAGCATCATTGCACACTATATTGACGAAAACTGGAAACTCCAGAAAAAGATAATCAATTTTTTTGCATCTTGATGAACGTCATACTGGTATCATATTAAGTTTGACAATTGATAAATGCTTAGCTGAATGGAGAATTGAAGATAAATTATGTGCTCTTGTATTAGATAATGTGTCAGCAAATAATATTGTTGCATCTACACTGAAAGGGCACTATTGATTACCTCTTCCGCTTGCTGGAAAGTATTTTCATATTAGATGTTCTGCACATATCTTAAATTTAATCGTCGAGGAAGGCCTCAAGGAGCTAGATGATAATATAGTTCGAATTCACGATGCGGTTAAATTTATTCGTTCATCGCCACAACGTTTAAAAGTATTTGCTGAATTGAAGTTGGGTGATCGAGGGCTACTTCTGGATTATGTGACGAGATGGAATTCCACATATCATATGTTAAAGAGGGCTTTAGAACATAAAAATATTTTTTATAGATTCAATTTGATTGAGAGTTTCAAGCATCCACCTACAGAAAATGATTGGTCAATAGCTCAGGAATTATGCAACTTTCTTAAAGTTTTTGATGATTCAACTAATATTTTCTCGGCCATCAAAACTCCAACAACTAATTTGTATTTTTTTCAAGTCTTCATGATTCAGCTGCATTTAAAAAAGAATAGGAATTCTATACTTATATCAAAAATGCAAGTGGCTATGTTGGAAAAATTTACACAATATTGGGAGAATTATTCTATGGTGTTAGCCATTGCTGTTGTACTCGATCCATGGAGAAAATTGGATTTTGTGGAGTTTTGTTATACTAAAGTGTATAATGATTCTAGTCAGATGTATGTGAAAGATGTGTTCGGTGAGCTTTCAAATTTATTTGATTGGTATAAGGAAAAAGTAAATTCTTCTAGACATCATAGTGTTGCAAGTGATTTTCACGATGTGTCATCTTCATTGGTGAGTTCTAATGAAGATTTAAGTATGAATGATTTCTTAAAGTTTAAAGCAGAAACAAGGAAGGAAAAAGAATCAAAAACAGAGCTGGAGATGTATTTACAAGAACCGATATATAGTTAATTTATGTTCTTATTTTCTTTTAATAGAGTTTTATTTTACTTGATGTACTTATGCATTTATATTTTTTTATTTTCTTCGGATGATGCAATATTTGATATTCTGAAGTGGTGGGAAGTTAATGAGAGCAAATATCCAATATTAGCTATAATGGCACACGATATTTTGTCGATTCCTATTTCAACTGTGGCTTCAGAATCTGCATTTAGCACATGCTCTAGAGTAATTCACATGAAACGTACATGTCTAAAACCGTATACCATCCAAGAACTGATTTGCTTACAAGATTGGCTAAGGGAGAAATTTTCAAATCCATCAATGTCAAATGGTAAAGTACATAATGTGATTTAAGTTTACCTAGACTGTTATATTAAAATTTTATATTTACTTACTTTCTAGCTTTTGTATTGTGAAGATATACATTTTGATGCTTACAATATAGATGAAGGTTGCGATGACAAGCTTGATGATTCAACTTTAGAGGTAATTTATTATTATTGAAAAGATGTGAGCACTCATAAATAACAATCTCTTTACTATTGGAAATTTGTGAGCAATAATAATCTTCATATGTGTAGTAAATAAAAAGAGAAGGCATTGAACTTTTTTGGGAAGAAACACCGTGATTTTCTAACAAAAAACTGCATTCAAAGTGTTTGATGAAATTCATATTTGAGGTACTTCAAACTCATCTTTTGGTAATATATTATTTTGTAGTTAAATTATATAGTTAACTTGTAACCGAATTATCTTTACTTCCGTCTCTTACAAGCTTCATTATTGTCTCAAATTCTAGATGATTTCTTTTGTCGATGCTTCTGCTTGGATAAATGCATGGATAGCTTTATGTAATTGCCTCTATCTCCTTTCGTTGGGCTTTTTTGTCATATGACCGTGAGTTCAATTTAATGATGTTATTTTTATTTTTTGTATTACTTTATTTAGTGTTAGTTTTCTTGCACACCAGCTTTTTCTATAATAATAAAGATTATTGGTAGATTTCTTTCTGACTAATTTTTTTTTCTTAGTTTGTGGAGGACTTGCTTGGAAGTTAGAATTAGTTTATCTTATAGTTGGATCTTGTCCCTCCAGTAATGTGGATAATTTCTTCTTCTTTTTTGTATTGTTTTGTTATAGATACGGTTCTCTATATCCTTTGGCAGGATAATGACTTTTGAAGCTGAAATAGATATGATAGAACTCTGGAACGAATTTACTAATCTCCTTTACAAATTCTACTTATATTAATACCTATAATATTGAGATCAGGGCTACAATATTTTAAAAAAAACATTTATATTAAAAATAATACCTACAATATAGAGCTAAGGGCTAGCAATTCTAAGATATACAAGTGTGTTGATTGTTAACATACAATATAGAAATCAGAGCTAGTAATCCTATGATATATAGGTGTGTCAAATATTAATAATATTAATAATATAAAATTATCATGGAAAAACAAACAAACATTAATCGACAAATATGATCGAACCGGAACCGCAAAGAACCGGACTGAACCGCCAATAAATAATTTGGTTTTGGTTCTTAGTGAACAGGAACCGGAACCACAGGCTCCATGGTTCTAAAAACTTTTTTGTAACCGGAACCGAAACCGGTCAAAATAAATAAGATTTTGGTTCTAATTTGAAGAACTGTTACCTTAACGGTTCCGTTCATGGTTTTGGTAGAACCGGAACCGAACCGGAACCATGACAGCTCTACTCTTAACCATCTTCTACCTAAGGAATTAGTGAGAGGAGAGATCAAGGAGGAAGAAAGAGGAGGATTCTGGCTGCCGGCGGAGCATCGGAGCACCGATTTGAGAACCGAGACCGGATCTGCGGAGGAAATTCCATTTCAAAGCCTTCTATTCGTATAGATTTTCATGGAGCAAAAGCGTACTACAAGGGTAACGATTCTCTACTTGAGCATGTGAATCTCTCCTTCTTTTGCATAAGGAAACCCTCTCCCGCGAGTGTGCTATGAGCGTGCAGTGTTCCTTGGGGTTGACGGGAATAGTCCCCCTTGTGTTGCATATAGAGTCCGGAATCGAAGTACGGACATAGGCATTGTGTGTGAAGCCTACCCGGACGTGTTGGTATGGATCGGTGATGTTGCATTTTGTGTGGTTTGCCGGAGAAGACTCCGTGTTTTGTGTTTTCGGGTTTCTACGCGGTAGATTGCAGCAGCAGTCCTTGGGGATTAAATCCAAGGCGCTACCGGAAAACTGAGCGGAAATGTAATTCTGCTAACTTGGCGTCCGGAGAGCCAGCCTTGAACATAACTAGATTATATGTTGTTTGGAATGTTTGGGATCCGAGAGAAGCTTGGCCTGCGCGTACGTCTTAAAGTGACTAGGTGGAGTGAGCAACGAGCAAGTGGAATTGGACCTGGGCTATGTGGTTCAGTGCTAGAGACCCATAGAGAGACTGGCCGTTGGCATAGTCGGGAGCCTTAGATGGTGGTCAGAAAGGCTAAAATTCTCACGATGTTGTTATATTGGGGATGGTGGTGAAGCCACGAAATTGATCGGATTCACCGATAATGTGCCCTGAGTGCACGGGGTGTTTGGCCGTGCGAGCCTACACCTATGGCGAAATATGTTTGTACTCTATTTTTTAGCTGGGCTAATGAAATGCAGGGAAGAGCACCGACGTACCGAGTAAGGGGCGGGGTCGTTATAATTTGGTCGGCTTTGGCTGACCGTTACTTTGTTTGCCACCGTGCAGTGGAATGTTGCTTGCAGGTGTTGCGGAGCCAAGTACCAAATAGCGGGCTGAAGCCCATGTTGCTGAGCTGGCCCTCGAAGGCCAAATAGAATTGTTGTTTTACTTTTGTCATGTGTGGCCGGCCTGCGAGCCGATGTATGTAAAACATTACTTTGTTAAGTGAAACTCTTGTAAGGCCATAAGGCCAAGTACTTTTAGTGTATTTGTTGTTTCATTCCTATAGTAGTTTGTGGACATTCTTGATAGTTGGTATTCAATTATGGGTTCTTGACAACTGTTTAAAAGGTTCCGCTAGAATGCTCTGTGTTAGGGCGAGTAGTCGTAGTTGGAATGTTTTGATATTCTTATGTAACCCTTCCGACTGTCCGTGGTATATGGCGTCGGGTTCCAGCTAGACCTTCTGTTATATGTCATACGACGGATGGGGGTGTTACATCTCCTCTTCCCTTTCTAAAAGTACAGCAGAGAAATGATTTGAGAAGATGAGAATAAAATCTCAAGTCCATTCTTATACAAAAGCTACCACCGTGCGGTAACTACTACCTCTATGCGGTAACTTAGGCGGTAACCGCATTGACCAGTCGGTGCCCCTATCAGAACTAGCACCCCGCGAGAACAATTTAGCATTTGGCGGTAAACCGTTCGATATTCGTCGAGCGATTAGCGCGGCGCGGTACCTCCTACCTCCTGGCGTTAGCACGCTTGACGATTGTTTGACAGCATTGAGTGCTCGAAAGCGTTGAGTGGTCAAAAGAATTGAGTGGTCGAAGCATTGAGTGGCTACCGCAGTGCGCTAGCTTCGCGGTACCCATCCCGAGCACTATGTCTTTTAAATCACTGAGCTACCTCCTGCGATAAAACTATCATGGCGCGTTTGCCACTAATGACCACTATGCCTTTTGGGGGTATTACAATCCCCCCCCCCCCATAGTTGCAAAAATTTCGTCCCGAAATTTTCATATGTTACCATAACAGCAACTAGTAATAACTTTGTTACAACAAATAGTTTCTACTCAACAAAACCAAATGTTACAACCTTTTATTTAAACAACTAGGGATATTCTGCACGCATGGTCTGCTCCCGCTCCCATGTCAGCTCATTAGGGCCATAGTTGTCCCACCGAACCTTGACTATCCCGATTGTCTTGTTCCGCAGCAGCTTAACTTCCTTATCCTCAATCCGAATAGGCCTAACCTTCATCGTTATCCTAGCTTCGACCGATATGCGATCATTCGCAATCACTTTAGTTGGATCCTTCACGGCTTTTCGAAGCACAGATATATGGAACACATCATGCAATCCACTCAATTCCTCTGAAAGAGCTAGCTGATAGGCAGCTTCTCCAACTTGTTCCACTACTTCAAATGGGCAAAGATACCTTGGACTCAGCATTTTGAAGTGCTGAATCCTAGATACGCCTTTAAATGGCTTAATTTTCAGATATACCCATTCGCCAACTGCAAATTTCACATTCTGGTGCTTCGCGTAGTAGTATTTGTCTTGCCTATCTTGGGCTGTTACCAGCCTCTCTCGAATAGAGCGTATAGTCAAATTCACCTCTTCGACTTCCCTGTGCTTGTAGAGCTTTGACTCGCATGTTTCCGCCCAATCTAAGGGTGTATGGCATTTTCTACCATACAAAGCTTCAAACGGTGCCATATTTATACTAGCTTGATAGCTATTATTGTAGGTAAACTCCACCATATAGAGATGATCTTCCCATCTCTTTCTGAAATTCAAGGAACACATTCGGAACATGTCCTCCATGGTTCTGTTGGTCCTCTCAGTTTGGACATCCGTTTGTGGATGAAAGGCCATACTGAATTGTAATTTTGTCCCTAACAACTGATGGATTAGCCTCCAATCATTCGAAGTGAAGCGCCCATCTCAATCACTTACGATGCTATGGGGATCACCGTGTAATTGTACTATTTGTTCAACATAAAGCTTTGCCAAAACTTCCACTGAATCGTCACTCTTATTCAAAATGAAGTGAGCCACTTTAGTCAACCAGTCCACGATCACCCAAACTGAATCATTACCGCATTGAGACCTCGGCAAACCGTGCACAAAATCCATGGAAATATCATCAAACTTCAATTCTGGAATAGGTAGCGACTACAGGAAACCTCCAGGCTTTTGGCATTCAGCTTTCACTAAGGCACAAGTCTGACATTTAGCCACATAAAGTGCTATGTCTTTCTTCATGCCCGACCACCAAAATAACTTTTTCATGTCTTTATAGATTTTTGTGCTTCCTGAATGAATTGAGTACTTCGAAAATAAGCTTCATACATCAATTCATCTCTTAGCTTACCCATCTTCGGGACATACAAATGACTATTTTTTCGCAAAAGGCCATCGTTCTAGGAGAATTGGCCAGTTACTCCATCCACTGCATAGAGTTGTAAACTTTCAACAAGTTCTGTTGCCTGCCGAACCCTGTACGCAAGCTCATACTGTACATCCGTCAAGGTCAAGCATGCATTTGTAGTGGAATTCTTGTCAACACAAGAAATTTCTAACCCTTCCAATTCCTGGATCAGACGCTCATCATGCATCTGCATCCAAGTTTCCCTTGCTCCGTCCTACAACTCAAGGCATCTGCCACAACATTTCCCTTCCCGGGAGTATAGTGTATTTGGAAGGTGTAGTCCCCGAGGAAATCCATTCACCTTCATTGTTGCATGTTCAGATCCTTCTGATCCAACAAATATTTGAGGCTCTTATGGTTCGTGAATATATCCACCTTCACGCCAAATAAATAATGACGCCATAGTTTAAGTGCAAAAATCACCGCTGCCAACTCCAAGTTGTGGATGGGATAGTTCTGCTCATGCACTTTCAACTGGCGTGAGCTATACGCAATCACCTTTCCAAATTTAAGAAGAACGCAGCCTAAGCCTCTCCCGAACGCATCACTATAGATTTCTGATGAGTTGTAAATATATGCATTTTTATCTACAATAAATAAGTCATTTTAATTTATTTTCGTTATTTTTACTCAATTTTGTTCAATAAAATGCTCCTATTTTGTAAATATTATGCTAACTTAGCTTTATTTTATTTTCCTAAAATTTGCAGAAAAATGTCAAAATTTGCCAAGTACACGCCCGTGTACTTCAGGTCACGCCTGTGACCTGGGCGTGTACCTTCAATTCCAAGTGAAAAGTTATCACCCGCAAAAAATAGCTAAACACGCCCTATGACACGCCCATGTCAAATGCCACGCCCGTGACCAAGGCCCGTGTCACCCGCTCAACGAACCGCATTCAAAGTTCGCTAAACGGACACGACACGCCCGTGTCAAGATTCGACATAGGCGTGTACTTCTCCACCTGGCCCGACAAGACATCGTCGGTGACTTGTTGACACGATGTCGTCCCCGGATCAACCTTCCCAACACGCCCGTGATGAACAGAGACATGCCCGTGATCCTCCACGTGTACAACTGAAAATTAAAACCAGCGTCAATTCTCAAAACTAACTCACCAACAGTGCTTACACGCCCTCAGTACAAGCCCGTGACCTAGGGCGTGTACTTTGAATTTTTTGCCTATAAATTGGAAGTTGCTGTATGAGCTCCTGTTCCCCTTTTTTGAACCATTTTGCCTTAAGAGTTGGTTGTTTAGGTGATTCCAACGTTATGTAAGGGATTTTCTCCCTCTCTCCTTAGTTTTTGTTTTTAGCTTTCATTGTAACTCATTTTTACTTAATAAAATTTGTGTTTTTCTCCCTTTATATGGTTTTGGATTCCATCTCAGCACCTCTCTTAGGAAATCTTTTTTTTATTTGTTTTAACTTTTGTTTTTCTCTTTCTATGGGTGTGTGTGTGTATGAGAGTAAATGTTATGTTTTCATTTTTATTGTTAAGTAGTTGTTATATTAGCTTTTCATCTCATCCCCCTTAGCTTTTTATAGACGTTATTTTGTTCTTGTTCTATTTATTCATTCCTATAAATCGGTAAAAGTGTTTTTAAAGTGCTTTTCATTTTTCTTCAACTAGATTTTCTCGTTTAGGTTGTAAAACTTTTTCGTTCTTTTTACTTTATTTCGACATTTTTAGCACTTTTACGGAGTTATAAGAATGAATATATAGTCCTCTTAATTTTTCGAGCACTTTCATTTTGCGTTTATTTGCAAAACATTCTGCTCCTTTAATTTTTATTTTATCTTTTTATGCATTTCTACCACATTCTAGTGGTAGAAACGTAAGTATTTTAATTTTTCGAACACTTTCATTTCGTGTTTATTTTCAAAAACATTTGCTCCGTTAATTTTAACTTCTGCGTTTTATGTATTTTTAACAAAATCTACCGGTAAAAATGTTATCGTTTTAATTTTTCAGTCACTTAGTTTTTCTTTTTTTTTGTATGTGTGCGTGTGTATATGAGATAGATTTTTTAGCTTTTATTACTTTTTGTAGAGTGCGTCTGTGTGTTTTTATTTATGTAGAGTGAGTGTGTACGTTTTAATTTCTGCAGAGTGCATGTGTTTTCCTTCATGTAGAGTGCGTGAGTGTATGAGTTAGATTTTAATTTCTGTTGTGTGTGTTTGTGTGTGTGTGTTTTTATTTTCAGTAGAGTGGGTGTGTTTTTATTTTCAGTAGAGTGAGTGTATTTTTATTTTCAGTAGAGTGGAGTTTTCAATTTCTGTAGCATGCGTGTGTTTTACTTTCTGTCGAGTGAGTGTGTGAGTTTTACTTTTCTGTCGAGTGAGTGTGTGTTTTACTTTCTGTCGAGTGTGTGTGTGTGTTTTACTTTATGTAAAGTGTGTGTGTTTTCATTTCTATAGAGTGTGTGTGTGTGTGTGTGCATTTATTTTCTCCTACTCGTTTTGGTAGGACTAGCTTTCATTTCTCCCTACTTGTTTGAGTAGGACTTGCACATTTACTGCTTTCATTTTCCCCTACTCGTTTGAGTAGGACTTGCAATTTACCGCTTTCTTTCCTGCTTTATTTTACTGCTTTCATTTTTAGCTGTCATTTTATCGCTTTCTTTCAATAGTCGTCCTCATTCCTATGAGTGGCTAACCGCTCTTAGCCCTCAGTATCGAAGAGCATTGGGACAGATAAAATTGCTTTAAATAATTAACGGTCTTTTTTTCTAATTAATTAAAGTACTTAAGGTTTGCCCCGGGTCTACGATGCGTAGAACCACATATCGATGTGTGGGCTCTATTTCCATAGTCCATACACTAGCTAGACGAGAGGCTGTGAGTATGGACCGATCACCCCTTAGTAAATTGAGTTCCACACTAACCCTCGAGAGAGGAGGCATGCAAGCTCTACCGGATTGGGTTCCCCATCCAATATCGGGGTTCTTAGCGTAATGCGGGCATTAAGAGGAATTCTTCATCGGACGAGAGCTCGGTCGAATAGTCTTAATGTTCAGGTGAGCAATAGTCCTAGAGATAGGTGAGCTCATTTTTTTGGAACCTCCATGGCCAAGTCTCCGCCTTAATTAATTTGAAATTTAGGATCTTTTTTTATTAAAAGTTTATTTTTGTTCAAATTCTTTTAGATACAGTTGCACTAAGTTATTCATCAGCTCCATCTTTAATGCTTTTATTTTTTGCTCTTTTATATATATAAATAATATCACGACAAGATAATATTTGTTAAAATAATATTCCCCTCCAGGGAAGAATAGAAATAATCAACTCATCCCCGAGAACAATACGACCCCGATATTCCTCACTGGAATATCCTGTACTACACGCGATAGGTGCACTTACCTCATTTCGTTAAAACTCGATTTCAACTATTTTATATCTAAATAATAAATCTACGCACCACGTCTTCCTAAATAAAACCAAATCAGCTATCTTAAATAAACCTCCAGGGGCGTCGCGCGTCCTAAATAATTTTTGGAGTTTTAATAGCCATCAATTTCAAAGCCATCCAAACCACATGGCGACGTCAAGATTGGCGTCGTGGTCAAGCAACTCTTCAGCTCTTCAAAAGCTCGTGCGCACTCTGGTGTCCAAAATAAACTTCTGATCCTTCCTCGTTAGTGTGGTAATAGGCAAAGTAATCCATGAAAAGTTTTCTATGAACCGTTTGTAGTAGCTCGCCAGTCCAAGGAAACTCCTGACTTCGGTCATATAAGACAATACTGGCCACTCCCGAATGGCTTTTATCTTTGACAGATCCACTGCAATGCCCTCTCCACTCACCATATGGCCAAGAAAAGCCACTGACGACAGCCAAAACTCACACTTTGAGAACTTGGCGTAGAGCTTGTTTCTCCTCAGGGTGTGCAACACCATTCGTAAATGGTTCGCATGATCTTCTTCCGACTGAGAGTACACTAGAATGTCATCGATGAAAACGATGACAAACAAATCCAAGTACTCTCGAAATGTTCGATGCATTAAATCCATGAACACTGATGGCGCATTTGTTATTCCAAACGGCATTACAGTGAACTCATAGTGACCGTAGCTTGAACCAAATGCTATCTTGGGGATGTCACCTTCCCGAATTCTCAACTGGTAGTACCCCAACTCCAAGTCCAGTTTAGAATAGATGGTTGATCCCACTAGCTTATCAAACAAGTCATCAATTCGAGGTATTGGATACTTGTTCTTCTCCGTCAGCTTATTTAACTCGCGATAGTCGATGCACAACCGCAAGCTACTGTCCTTCTTTTTCACAAAGATAACAACTGTGCTCCAAGGTGACATACTTGGGCCTATATAACTCTGTTCCAGCAACTCTTGAAATTGCACTTTCAGTTCCGCCATTTTCTTTGGCGCTACTCGATATGGCGAGCGGGCCATAGGTTTTGCGCTGGGACCAACTCAATCGACAAGTCAATCTCCCGCTGTGGTGGTAACCCCGGAAGCTCCTTCGAAAACACATCAGCAAACTCTGAAACAATCGGAATAACACTCACACTGGTTTTTGGCTCAACAACCTCAATAAGCGTGAAGAACAACTCCGCGCCTTTCCGAACAGCTTTGATGACTTGGAGAGAACAAATCAACGTCTTGCTCGATCCTTGCATACCAGCGAATTTCATCTCTCACTTGGTATTCTACCCTAGTGTGACTTCCTTAGACGTGTAGTCTATAGAGGCACGCTGCTTCGAGAGCCAGTCCATGCCAAAGATCACATCAAATTCCGATATTGGCAACACAGATGCTTCCAATCTGAAATCCCGACTTCCAATTCGTACCTCCACAAATCTAGCCCTGTCCATATGCATCACACATCCATTCGGTAATAGCACCTTCACACTATCTGTCATCATACGAATCAGCATACCGATCCTTGACACGAAGTCCATGGATAGAAATGAATGTGAAGCACCCGTATGAAACAGTGCTCTCACTGGATAGTCTCGAATCAGGACAAAGCCTAAGACAAACACATCATACACAAGCTACATACAAGGTATGAAGTATCAAATGCAATAACAAAGTATCTTAACTCGTACCTGTGACGACGTCACTTTCCTTTATGGCCTCATGTTGGCCAAGATTATATACTCAGGGCTGCGCCTGGGATGCTGAGGATTCCACCACTGCTTTCCCTTTTCCGCATAAGATGCTCCTGTCTTCTTAGCACCTGTTGGAGGACCAAATCGACATTCACGGGCAAAGTGTCCATTCTTGCCGCAGGTATAACAAGTACGCGGGCCTTGCCCTGAAGTTGCTCCAGACGCAACTGTAGAAGGAGCCTGTCCAGAATAATTGGATCTCTTACCCCATTTCCTTCAGAAGTTTAGTTTTCCCGGGTGCGGCGCTTTGAACTCGGGCTTTGTCCCAGCCAAGTCCCTTTTACCCTGAACCCGCTTCATGTCCTTCTCCAACACACGAGCCATATTAACCAATGCTTGAAACCCCTGGTTCACCGAACTTGAGAGCAGGAATCTCAACTCATCTTGCAACCCTTCGTAGAACATATTAGTTTTACGCTCTTCGTTAGCAAAGATATTTCCTGTATAGCGTCCCAACCTTATAAACTCATGTAAGTAGGTATCAACACTACTTTCTCCATGAGCTAGACGCTGGAATTCATTTTCCATAGCTATGCGCTGAGCCAATGGCAAATGCTTTGCCAAAAATAGTTTCGAAAACTCCTCGATCGAGACTTCCATCAGTTGTATGCCCGCCAAGTGGTGCAGCTCAATCTCATCCCACCATAGCAGAGCCTATCCTTTCAACAAGAATTAGGCCAAGGTGACTTTTTGTTCTTCCTCTATCCTTATCGCCGTCAATATTCGCTTGATGCGTGACAACCAATACTCTGCCTGCGTTGGGGATCCCACCCCCGTAAACTTAGGAGGATTGAAGCTCATAAATTGCTTCAGTTGTCGTTCCGCTTCTTTGGGATATATAACAGCCGCCACAGGTTCGGGCCGCACACCCACCTGTTCTAGCACTACCGCGGGCCGCGCCTACCCAGTAGGTTGTGCCTGGATCATAGCAAACAACGCCTCCGCAACTAAGCGTACTGTCTTCACAGAAGGAGGAGGTGTAGGCATGATGAGTTGTAAATATACGTATTTTTATGTACATTAATTAAGTCGTCGTAGTTCATTTCGGTTAGTTTTAGTTAATTTTGTTCAATAAAATGCTCCTTTTTATAAATTTTATTTTAACTTAAGTTTATTTTATTTTTCTGAAATTTTTCAGAAAATGTTAAAATTTTCCAAGTACACCCCCGTGTACTTCAGTACACGCCCGTGACCTGGGCGTGTGACTTGGATTTAAACATAAATCAGCCAAAGCCGAAGAATTGCTAGACTTGCCCTCTGACATGCCCGTGTCAAATGTGACACGGTCATGACCGAGCCCCATGTCACGCGCTCGACGATCGTCGACCGACCCAACACGCCCATATTAAGATTTGTTACGGGCGTGCCTCCACCTGGCCCGACAAGACGTCGCCGGCGAATTTTTAATGTAACCCGTCCCAAAATCCACCTGCTGGACACGCCCTCCGACATGCCCGTGTCGACAGAGACACGGGCGTGACTTCCACGTGGACCACCCCGAAGTCAATAGGCATTGAATGCTCGGCATCCTTCATCAATAGTGCTGACATGCCCCCACCCCCCCACCCCCTACACGCCCGTGATCAAGGGCGTGTAATCTTATTTTTTTGGCTATAAATAGGCCCTTACTGTAAGGTGTTTGGGTTCCGAATTTTGAACCATTTTGGTGTTAAGAGCTGCTGCTAGGAGCTGTTTTAGTTCTATGTAAGGATAATCTCCCCCCTCCTTTTTAAATTTGTTTAAACTTTTGTAATAAATTTCTTTGTTAATAAAATCATTTCTTTCATCCTTACAATGCTTTGGAATGTCTCTGACTACCTCCTTTTCATCAATCTTGTGTATATTTGTGAAGTGAAAGTGGGTGAATGGAAGGCTTGGGAAACCTATCCGCGCGGACTACGCGGACTGGGTTGGCGGACTGCTAGGTCGGCAGGGATGTTGCAGGCGGTTTGCTCTGTGGCGGCCTGGGCGGTCTGTTCGCACGGACTGCGCGGACAGCAGCAGCGGTCTGACAGGCCAGTGTATGCTCAGCAGGCGGTTTACTCCCAGGAAGTAACCGGGCGGATAGGAATGTTATCCGCGGAGTCCGGCTTGAAGCGGACTGAAGAGCTGGAGCTCGGCAGACCGGTTTGGCAGATGCCTTGGTCTTGCTCTAGTGAAGCGGCAAGTGAAAGCCGCGGAGACCGCCGGTCAGCGCGGAAAGGAACTGGAGGTCGCCCGGTATGGCGGGCTAGATCCAGTGTCCGCCTGTAAGTGCGGACTGGCCCTTGCGGCCAGTGGGCTGGACTTGGTGGGAACTGAACCAAGTCCAGGAGGCTCAGTCCGGGGAGATCGCGCAGTGGAGCGCGGGCTGGTTTCTCAGTCGCCAAGCGTAGTAGAAGTGCAGTTGCCTTGTTTGCTAGCTTGGGAAATGCGGACTGGAGAATTGCTTGTGCAGGAGCGTGCGGACTGGAGCCAGAGTCCGCTGAGTCCGGTTAAGCCTTGTGATGAGGTTTTGGACTCGGGGATGCGGACTGAGGCAGTCAGCAGGAATGCGGGCTGGAGAAGTCTGGAGTGCATGCGGACTGGAGTCTGCTGTTAGCGGACTGGATTGGCGTGTCCGCTAAGTCCGGAGGTGCCTTGGCAATGAGGTAATGGACTTGGGATATGCGGACGGAAGCCGGGTGTCCGCTGAGTCCGGCAGGTGCCTTGATGGCGAGGCTGCGGGCTCGGGTTTTGCGGGCTGATGCCTTGTCCGCAGAATGGCGGACACGGCTTTTGTGGAGTCCGGCTGTGGTGGTCCTGGCTTGGCCTCTGGCGGCAAGGCGGGCTGGATATTGGAGTCCGGCCTTGGAGATGCTGGGGCGGACAGGCTATCTGCACAGGAGCGGCGAACTGGCATGTGTGTCCGCGGGCTGGCGGACACACTAGTTCTAGCTGCGGGTTGTGGTGGTGATCCTATCGGCTAGGGCGGTGACCATACTCATCGTCGTGCCTATAAATAGGACCCATGTCACATCAGGAATAGTAACCAACCGGAACCTGGACCGAAGTAAGTGAACAGTAAGTGAGCTCGCGTAAGTTGCTGCGGTCTGGACTTTGTGTCCGCGCGGATAGAGTTGACCCGGTTGTGCTGTGCAGGTTGTGCGGATAGCGCTGGAAAGCCAGGACTTGGCTCTGATTGCGGTCAGGGACAGTGCAGACTCTGCGGTTAAGCAACAGGCGGTAAACAGCAGGTCGCGGATAGCGGCCAGGCGGTCTTCTCTTTGGCGACTTGGTTCGGGGTTCAGGAAGTCGCCTGCTTCAGGCGGACTGTTCCATTCGGTGGCGCAGCTTGTGCGGTCTGGCGGCGTGCAGACCGGCGGTGAAGAGCTAAGCATTGGAGTAAGGGTGAGTCCGCGCGGCTTGGGTTGCGGTCTGGCGACCTGGCGGACTGAGCGGACTCCACAGCAGTAGGTCGGCGGCTTGTTGATTGAGTCCGCGCGGCTTGTTTTTTGTTCTTGTCTTTGTAACTGTCTCTGCTCTCCCGGTGTTGGGTTTTGGTGAAGCATGTCTCGCCATGTATGTCTCGCCTTGTAAAGAAGTTTGCTCTTGATCAATAAAGAAGCTTGTGCTGCATGTGTTGCTGGTTGTTACTGCTTTGTTGAGATAATCTCTGCTAACTCCACGATCCGGGAAAACTTTCAACATATAAGTGGGCGTATTCTCCTTCGGTTTGTTGAGTTTTCAGCAGGGTATCCAAGAGGGCGTCTGCGGTTTGTTGAATTTTAACATGGTATCAGAGCCAGGTTGTTGGAGTGGTCAAGCAGTGCTCAATGGAAGTAGTTGCTCGTCTGTCGAGGAAACCAGTGGTAGAACCATGGCAGTGGAGGATGCAAGTTGTCTTGGTATTGATCTTCTTACAGAGGCGAACTGTGAACGGTGGAAGTCCTGTATGAAGAGCTTTCTTCTTGGCGAGGACCTTTGGGAGGTTGTATGCGGAGCAGGAAGACAAGAGGATACTGCTGGCAATGCTGAGGCGATGAGAGCTTAGAAGGAGGCAAATGCGAAAGCGGAGTCTATTCTCAGGCAGGTGATCTCATCGGAGCTCTTGGACCACATCAGTGGATGTCGGTCAGCTGCGGAGGTTTGGACTTCCCTTGATAGGTTGTTCAGGAAGGAGGTGAAGGTTGCTGCAGAAGATGGTCCCTCTACTTCATATCAGGAAGAAAGGAGTGTTTCTCCTAGGCGTGATAGGAAGAGGAAGGAAGGACCACGGTGCTATAAATGCAAGCAGCAAGGTCATCTTCGGAAGGAGTGCAAGGTTACCTTGCTCTCGGCGAACGTTGCTCAGGTAGGGAGGAAGGAGAAGAACGTAGTTGGGACTTCAACTAGTTCTGGATCTGATCGGCTGGATGCCAGTGATAGTGCAGCTATCTGGCATGAAAGACTGGGGCATGTAGGGATGGACAAGCTGAAAGCAATGGCGGAAAGAAGACTCGTAAGAGGCTTGCCTAGATTGTCATCCTATGGCGATGGTCGGGGGTGTGCGGGATGTCAGGAAAGTGGAGCCTATCGCTTCATGGTCGACAAAGCACAATCCAGGAGTAATGCACCATTGGCGGTTGTCCATTGTGCTCTGGTGGGACCGACCGTCACGGCCAGTCTTGGAGGCAGCAGGTTCATGCTGATATCGGTTGATGACTATTCTGGGTATACTTGGGTATACTTTATGAAGGAGAAGTCCAACATGGTACGCTTGTTTGTGGAGTTCAAGAAGCTTGTCGAAGGCCAGCTTGGCCGGAGGATCAAGGTGTTGAGGACAGGTTTCGGTGGTGAGTTTGACTCAACCGAGTTCTCACGCTCTTGCAGGAAGCAAGGGATCCGGATGGAGCTTTCTTGTGGACATACTTCACAACAGGGTAGTGTTGCAGCTCGGATGATCCGTTGGTTAACGGAGACCTGCAAGTGTTGGCTTCGGAGTAAAGGCGTTCCGAAGGCTCTTTGGGCGGAGGGAATAGCCTGTGCTACTCATGTCATCAACCGGATGCCTCTTAGTCCGATCATAATGAAGACTCCTTATGAGCTAATGTTCGGAGTGAAGCCCTCAGTGAAGCACCTTCGGGTGTTTGGATCTACCTGCTATATACACTCTCCGGGTCCTCTCAAGACAAAGCTAGTCTTTGTTGGGTATGATGAGCAGAGAAGAAGATGGAGGTGTATGGATCCTGCGACGAAGAAACTCATAGTGTCGAGGGACATTGTTTTTGATGAGTTGACGCCGTATTGGGGTAGCTCTTATGTGGAGCTAGAGATAAGCAGGTCAGATGGTGGGCTGAAGGAGGCTGCTGCTAAGGAAGTGGAGTTGCCTGAGTCACCAGGTGCTCCAGGTTGTTCTAGCTCCGGGGCAAAGGCGTCAGAGTCGGGAAGAAGGGGGAGCGATGCTCCAGGACCTTCTGGCTCAAAGGCGAGGCTTCCTGTTCAGGAAGCAAGGGGAGCGATGTTCCAAGCCGTTCATGTTCAAGAGGGGAGTCTTCTGGTTCAGGTAGCAGGGGGAGCGTTGCTCCAGGTGCTCTTGGTTCCAGTAAGGAGGCGTCTTGTTCAGGGAACAAAGGGAGCATTGTTCCGGGTTTGCCCGGGAACGGAGCTGGTTCAAAAGCAGCGGAGGTGGTTAGCCATGATCAGGTCCTTCGGAGATCGAAGAGGATCAGTAAGCCACCAGCTCGATATAGTGAAGGAACACGGCGGACTTGGTCCCGTGTTTCCTTGTTAGCCCTCAGGTCGAGCAAGGGACTTCTGGCTGTGATGACCCCACTAGAATCAAGGAGGTGGTTGACACCAAGTCTGAAGAGGTGACTTCTCTCAGAGGCAACGAGGCTTGGGCTTCTGGGTCCAAGGAAGTTGGTGATACTCCTATGATGCATGAGTGGAGGTTGAAGCTAAAGAAGGCAGAGGGAAGCATGGCTCCTTTTGGGAGATGCTGGAGGGCTCCCTCATGGTCCATGATATGCGGGGCGAGGACTATGTCTTGGACATCTCTTCGTAAATGCTATCGGAAGGACCAGGTGCAAGGTTACGGGAGCTGCTGGAGCTATTCACCACTTCTCACTTCAAGGGGGAGTGTTGAATTCTGTGAAGTGAAAGTGGGTGAATGGAAGGCTTGGGAAACCTATCCGCGCGGACTACGCGGACTGGGTTGGCGGACTGCTAGGTCGGCAGGGATGTTGCAGGCGGTTTGCTCTGTGGCGGCCTGGGCGGTCTGTTCGCACGGACTGCGCGGACAGCAGCAGCGGTCTGACAGGCCAGTGTATGCTCAGCAGGCGGTTTACTCCCAGGAAGTAACCGGGCGGATAGGAATGTTATCCGCGGAGTCCGGCTTGAAGCGGACTGAAGAGCTGGAGCTCGGCAGACCGGTTTGGCAGATGCCTTGGTCTTGCTCTAGTGAAGCGGCAAGTGAAAGCCGCGGAGACCGCCGGTCAGCGCGGAAAGGAACTGGAGGTCGCCCGGTATGGCGGGCTAGATCCAGTGTCCGCCTGTAAGTGCGGACTGGCCCTTGCGGCCAGTGGGCTGGACTTGGTGGGAACTGAACCAAGTCCAGGAGGCTCAGTCCGGGGAGATCGCGCAGTGGAGCGCGGGCTGGTTTCTCAGTCCGCCAAGCGTAGTAGAAGTGCAGTTGCCTTGTTTGCTAGCTTGGGAAATGCGGACTGGAGAATTGCTTGTGCAGGAGCGTGCGGACTGGAGCCAGAGTCCGATGAGTCCGGTTAAGCCTTGTGATGAGGTTTTGGACTCGGGGATGCGGACTGAGGCAGTCAGCAGGAATGCGGGCTGGAGAAGTCTGGAGTGCATGCGGACTGGAGTCTGCTGTTAGCGGACTGGATTGGCGTGTCCGCTAAGTCCGGAGGTGCCTTGGCAATGAGGTAATGGACTTGGGATATGCGGACGGAAGCCGGGTGTCCGCTGAGTCCGGCAGGTGCCTTGATGGCGAGGCTGCGGGCTCGGGTTTTGCGGGCTGATGCCTTGTCCGCAGAATGGCGGACACGGCTTTTGTGGAGTCCGGCTGTGGTGGTCCTGGCTTGGCCTCTGGCGGCAAGGCGGGCTGGATATTGGAGTCCGGCCTTGGAGATGCTGGGGCGGACAGGCTATCTGCACAGGAGCGGCGAACTGGCATGTGTGTCCGCGGGCTGGCGGACACACTAGTTCTAGCTGCAGGTTGTGGCGGTGATCCTATCGGCTAGGGCGGTGACCATACTCATCGTCGTGCCTATAAATAGGACCCATGTCACATCAGGAATAGTAACCAACCGGAACCTGGACCGAAGTAAGTGAACAGTAATTGAGCTCGCGTAAGTTGCTGCGGTCTGGACTTTGTGTCCGCGCGGATAGAGTTGACCCGGTTGTGTTGTGCAGGTTGTGCGGATAGCGCTGGAAAGCCAGGACTTGGCTCTGATTGCGGTCAGGGACAGTGCGGACTCTGCGGTTAAGCAACAGGCGGTAAACAGCAGGTCGCGGATAGCGGCCAGGCGGTCTTCTCTTTGGCGACTTGGTTCGGGGTTCAGGAAGTCGCCTGCTTCAGGCGGACTGTTCCATTCGGTGGCGCAGCTTGTGCGGTCTGGCGGCGTGCAGACCGGCGGTGAAGAGCTAAGCATTGGAGTAAGGGTGAGTCCGCGCGGCTTGGGTTGCGGTCTGGCGACCTGGCGGACTGAGCGGACTCCACAGCAGTAGGTCGGCAGCTTGTTGATTGAGTCCGCGCGGCTTGTTTTTTGTTCTTGTCTTTGTAACTGTCTCTGCTCTCCCGGTGTTGGGTTTTGGTGAAGCATGTCTCGCCATGTATGTCTCGCCTTGTAAAGAAGTTTGCTCTTGATCAATAAAGAAGCTTGTGCTGCATGTGTTGCTGGTTGTTACTGCTTTGTTGAGATAATCTCTGCTAACTCCACGATCCGGGAAAACTTTCAACATATAAGTGGGCGTATTCTCCTTCGGTTTGTTGAGTTTTCAGCAGGGTATCCAAGGGGGCGTCTGCGGTTTGTTGAATTTTAACAATCTTATGTATATTTGTTTTCATATTTGTATGGGGCGTGTGTGTGTATGAGTTAGATTTGGGGAATTTATGCTTTAAAATGAAAAATTGCTTTGCTTTACGTTAATTTTTTTCAAAATTACTAGTCGTTGTTAAAGCCATTTTTCTTATCATACTACTTATAATGGTTTAGATTTAGGATTTTTATGATTTTATATTCGTTTTTATGAATTTGTAAAATGATTTCAAAAGTGGTTTTCATTACTCTTTAACTTGGATTTTTCCTTTTTTAGGTTATAAAATTTTTGCTTCTTTTTAACTTTCTTCCACTTTTTAAACCCTTTTACAAAGCTATAAGAATGGATTAGGTGTTATTTCAATTTTTCAACACCTTTGATTTTCGCATTTACTTAAAAAAACGTTTACTCAAATAATTTTTATTTCTACTTTTTATGCATTTTCATCAAATTATAACGGTAAAAATGTAAACGTTTTAATTTTTCAAGCACTTGCTTTTCTCGCATTAATTTGAACACTCTTTTCCTCAAACAATTTTTATTTCTACTTTTTATGCATTTCTAACACATTCTAGCGATAGAAATGTAGTTTTTTTTTATTTTTAGATAACTTAGTTTTTCGTTGTTTTGTATGTGTGTGTGCATATATGAGATAATTTTTATCGCTTTCATTCAATTTTGTAGATTGTGTGTGTGTGTGTGTGTGTTTTATTTTATGTAGAGTGTGTGTTCTATTTTATGATTGTGTGTGTGAGTTTTTTTTATTTTCTGCAGTGTGTGTGCATTTTCATTTCTGTCGAGTGTGTGAGTGTGTTTTTATTTTTAGTACAGTGGGTGTGTTTCTATTCCAAGTAGAGTGAGTTGGTGTATTTCATTTCATGTAAAGTGTGTGTGTGTGTTTTTCATTTCAGCAAGTGTGTGTGTGTGTGTGTGTGTGTGTGTGTGTGTGTGTCATTTATGCAAGTGTATGTGCATTTTTCATTTATGCAAGTGTGTGTGCGTTTTAATTTCAGAAAGTGTGTGTGTGTGTGTGTGTGTGTGTGTGTGTGTGTGTGTGTGTGTGTGTGTTTATTTATATAGAGTGTGTGCGTGTGTGCATCTATTTTCTCCTACTCATTTGAGTAGGACTCGCTTTAATTTTCCTCCTACTCATTTGAGTAGGACATGAGTGTGAGAGTTTTTAATTTCAGTAGAGTGTGTGTGTGTGTGTGTGTGTGTGTGTGTGTGTGTGTGTGTTTTACTTTCTACAGTGTGTGTGCGTTTTCTTTTCAGTAGTGTGTGTGTGTGTATGTGTGTTTTAATTTCAGTAGAGTGCGTGTGTGTGCATTTATGTCCTCCTACTCATTTGAGTAGTACTCGCTTTCATTTCCTACCTAATCGTTTGAGTAGGCCTTGCAATTTTCAGCTTTAATTTACCGCCTACTCGTTTGAGTAGGACTTGTAATTTCATTTATGCAATTTTCTCTTTTTTGTAATTTAGTTTTTTTTTCTTTTTTCTTTATTATGTGTTTGGTTGAGTACGTGTGTTTTTTATTTTTTTAGTAGCTTTTTTATTTCTAATACTAGGTTATCTTATTCTTTATCTTTTTTTTTGTAACCCTTCAGCACTTAGTTTAGAACTCACGCCTAACCAAACTCATAAGCCATCCTCATTCCGATGAGTGGCTAATCATTTTTAGCCCTCGGTATCAAAGAGCATTGGGATATAAAATGTTTTAAATAACTAAAGGTCTTATTTTTATATTTAATTAAAAAAACTTAAGGTTTACCCCGGGTTAACGACGCGTAGAACCACATATCGATGTGTGGGCTCTATTTTTATTATCCATACGCTAGCTAGTCGAGAGGCCGTGCTTATGGACTGATCACCCCTGGGTAAAGAGAGTTTCGCACTAACACTCGAGAGAGGAGGCGCGTAATTCTACCGGATTGGGTCCCCCCCCACAATAGCGGGGTTCTTAGTGTATTGCGAGCATTAAGAGGATCCTTCGTCGGACGAGAGCCCGGTCGAATAGTCTTAATGTTCAGGTGAGCGATATTCCTAGAGATAGGTGAGCTCATTCTTTTGGAACCTCCACGGCCAAGTCTCCGCTTTAATTGAATTGAAACCTAAGATCTCTAATTATTTAAATCTATTTTAGTCCTAACGTAATTCGATACCGAGCCTTATTTCTTCATCGACTTTGCTCTTAATTTATTTCCAGCTTTATCTTAGTTAAAATTGACAACTTAAATATTTCGGTAAAATAATAGTTTTTTTCGGAGCAGTAGGGATAATCAACCCGTTCCAGGGAAATTTATGATCTCGATATTCCCCCTGAATATCATGTATTACTTGCGATAGGTGCACTTGCCTATAATTTGTTGCGCGAAATCCGGACCTACCGTGCTCCCTAGATAATTTAAAGTCGGGCTTCGCGCGCATCAAGTTTTTGGCGCCGTTGTCGGGGACTCTTTGAGTTGTTATTTTGAATCCGAAGTCTATTACTTTTACCTATATTTCTACAAACTAAAAAAACTTATAAACTTTACTTAAAAATCCAAAAAAAAGTAATAAAGTTAATTTTTTTATATTTTAGGGTGTATGACCCGTGGACAACCTTCGGTGTTCGAAAATTTGGATTTCGATCCTGAGATCGAACGCTCACTTGCGCGTATTCGATCTCAATGCCGAAATCCCTCTTTGGATCCCGAAGAATCCGTCGGAGAACCCTCCATCGTTACTATGGCCGACCCTAATCCGAACGTGGTCGTCGAGCCTACAATGTCTCATTACGCCCGACCGAATTTGGACGATACTGTGTCCAGTATTGTTTGCCCAACGATGGCGAACAATAATTTTGATATCAAATCGAGCGTTATACAAATGATCCAAAATGTCGTGCAGTTCAATGGACTGCCGGATGAGGACTCGAACGTTCATTTGTCTAGTTTTTTGGAAATCTGCGATACCTTTAAGATTAATGGCATCACTGATGATGCCATTCGTTTGCGCCTTTTTCCATTCTACTTAAGATCCAAAGCTAAGGCATGGTTGAATTCCCTCCCACGAGGATGTATTACCACCTGGGCCAAGCCTGTGGAACGGTCCTTAACAAAGTACTTCCACCCGCCAAAACTGCAAAGTTGGGGGCGGACATTTCTTTGTTTGTGCAGAACGATTCTGAGTCTCTTTTTGAGACTTGGAAACGGTTTAAAGAATTCCTCCGTAGATGTCCGCAACACGCGCTGCCTGTGTGGTTTCAGGTCCAAATCTTCTACAATGGCTTAACTATCAGACGCGTCAAATGATTGACGCGGCTGCCAGGGGTACCTTGAATAATAAGACCCATGAGGCTGCCCAAGCTTTTATTGAAGAGATGGCTATAAATGCTTACCAATGGAACGTCCCGCGGGGACGTCCGAAGCAGGTAGCCGGCCTCTTCGAAGTGGATTCCACTGCCCACTTAACCATTCAAGTTGAAAGGCTGACGAAGCAGGTGGCGGAGATGTCTGCTGCCTCCTCCACTCTGCCTTGTGCGATTCCCCCTAATGTCAGCGTAGTCAATGAGTTTGTAGACTATGTGGGAAATGCTGGGCGACCTTCCTTCAACCCCAACAACAACCCTTATAGTAATAACTATAATCTGGGTTGGAGGAACCACCCTAACTTCTCATGGAGCAACGCGAACAATGCGCAGCACCCGCCCAATTCTTTTGCGCCCGGATTTCTGCCGCCTCTCCCTCTTCCAAAACCCTCCCCGATGGAGGAAACATTTTCTAAATACATAGATTCCAACGAATCAAATATTCATAACATCACCGGATCGCTAAAAAACTTAGAACTCCAGGTTGGACAGCTAGCGCGAATGATGTCCGAGAGCACACTCAGGGCACTGCCGGGAAATATGGAGCCCATTTTGTGGGAGAATAACAACGTTATAACCCTCCATAGAGGAAAGTAGGTGATCGATCCAAAACGGATCGATCCACATGTAAATATTTCACCTCTGACCCCTCTTCCCTCTTCTTTGATTACGCCACCTTTACAAATTTTAAACAAAAAAATTATTAAAATGCCCTTGTCGTATCCACATAAGCTCGATAGTGAGCGTAAGGATGCGCAGTTCGAAAAATTTGTTTTATTATTAAAATAAATTCATATTAATGTTCCCTTTTGTTAGGCGATCTCGCAGATGCCTAAGTATGCAAAATATTTAAAACAACTTTTGTTCTAATAAACAAAATTAGAAAATATTTTGCATATATCTATGAATGCTGACTTCTCAGTGGCTCTTACTAATAAATTGCCCCTTAAATGAAATGACCCAGGACGGTTATCCAACCCGTGCATTTTTGGCAATATATTAGTAAAATACGCTCTTGTAGATTTAGGGGCGAGCATTAATTTGTTGTCATTCTCGCTCTTTCAAAAATTAGATTTGGGCACGCCGGCCCCTACTAAAATGTGAATTCAACTAGCTGATTGCTCGGTTAAGTTTCCCGTCAGGGTAGTGGAGAACGTACTTATCTGAGTTGATATGTTTATCTTTCTGGTAGACTTCGTCATCTTAGACATCGAGGAGGACACCGATGTACCAATTATACTCGGTCGTCATTTTCCCGCCACCTCCCGCTCATTAATTGATGTAAGTAATGGTCATCTACTCCTTCGGGTAGGAGATGATGAAGTTACTTTCTCTATTAATCCCTCTATAGGGGACTCGTCATCGAGCGATGACTTTTGTTATAATTTAGATACCTATCTCGGAGATTGTTCTTCCCCTATTTTCGAGTCTACTTTTTTAAACGACGACACTTTTGCACTCGAAAATTTTAACTGCGAAGAGGATAACTCTACTAATTTGTCTTTCGAACCTTTTGGATCAAAAGACTTTAAAATTAAAACCTCGTTAGAAGAACCGCCCTGCCTTGAACTCAAACCCCTACCCGAATCACTCAAATACGCATTTTTGGGAAAAGATGATACCCTTCCCGTTATCATTTCTTCGCATTTGAGTTATTCGGAGACTTCCGATTTATTGGAAGTTTTACTTAAACATCTCCACGAAATTGCGTGGCAAATTTTTGATCTAAAAGGGATTAACCCTTCTTTCTGCACCCATAAGATTTTCCTTCACGATAATTGTCGCAAAACTATTAAGCTGCAACGACGACTTAACTCAAACATGAAAGACGTATTTAAGGACGAAATTATTAAATTATTAGAAGCGGGGATTACTTATTTTATATCAGATAGCACATGGGTTAGTCCCGTTCACATGGTGCCCAAAAAGGGCGGTCTTACCGTAGTGGAAAATGAGCATAATGAACTCGTCCCAACTAGTACTATTACGGGTTGGCGGGTGTGCATCGATTATAGAAAACTAAATGATGCCACCCATAAGGATCATTTCCCACTACCGTTCTTAGACAAAATCCTGGAGCGTTTATCCGGTCATCCGTATTTTTGTTTTCTTGATGGCTTATCGGGGTTTTTCCAAATCCCCATTTCCCCCGATGACCAAGAAAAAACAACTTTTACCTGCCTGCTTGGTACCTTCGCATACCGAAGAATTCCATTTGGACTCTGCAATGCGCCAGCTACATTCCAAAGATGTATGCTGGCGATCTTTGGCGAGCTGTAGGAGATATTATGGAAGTCTTTATGGATGACTTCTCTATTTTCGGATGCTCTTTCTCGTCTTGTCTTTGCAATTTAGATCGTGTCCATCAGCAATGCGAGGACACGCATCTTAATTTAAATTGGGAAAAATGTAACTTTATGGTTCGAGAAGGTTTGGTTCTCGGCCATAAGATTTCATCTAAGGGGATGGAGGTCGATAAGGCCAAAGTTGAAATTATCGAAAAACTTCCCCCGCCTTCTAACGTTAAATCTATTAGGAATCAAATTTTGCCTTTGATAGCAAATGCGAGTCTGCATTTAATTTTATAAAACAAAATCGTATCAATTCACCCATTTTAGTGGCGCCAAATTGGACCATTCCGTTCAAGATTATGTGCGATGCTAGTGATATTGTCGTAGGTACCGTTCTTGGCCAACGTATAAACAAATATTTTCATCCAATTTACTACGCTAGCAAGACGCTCACTTACGCACAAGTAAATTACACGACAACGAAAAAGGAACTTTTAGCCGTCGTTTTTGCATTTGATAAATATCGCTCGTATATAACGTTATCTAAAGTTATCGTATTTACCAACTACTCCGCCTTAAAATATTTGTTAGCAAAAACGGACGCTAAACCCCGCCTTCTTCGATGGATCCTCCTCCTGCATGAATTTGATTTGGAGTTCCGGGATAAGAAGGGAGCTGAAAATTTAGCCGTCGATCACCTCTCCTGCATAGAAAATCCCGGTGCAGAAGCGCTCGTCGAATCTGACATAAATGACAGATTCCCTGAGGAACGCCTCCTAGCCATAAATATTAGTTCATCATCTCTGCCTTGCTTTACAGATTTTGCAAACTATTTAGTTGTGCGGGTGCTCCCAAAAGACTTTTCGAGCTAGCAAAAGAAGAAATTCTTTTATGACTTGAAATATTTCTTTTGGGGGGACCCTTTTCTTTTTCGTATCTGTGCGTACCAAGCGGTCCGAAGATGCATCACGGGTGTGGAGTGCACGCAAATACTTAGGCACTACCATGAGGGTCCGGCTGGTGAGCATTATCAAGCTAACCAGAACGCGCGGAAGGCGCTGGAGGCAGGCTTTTTTTGGCACACTCTATTCAAAGACGCTCACAATTTTGTGCGCTCCTGCGATAGTTGCCAGCAGACGGGTAACATCTCTCATCGTGAGGAGATGCCCCAAACTTTGTTTTTAGAATGCGAAGTCTTTGATTTATGGGCCATCGATTTCGTTGGCCCCCTACCTCCGTCTTTTAAAAATAATTATATTTTAGTGGCGGTCGACTATGTATCGAGGTGGGCGGAAGCGCAAGCTTTCCCCACCAACGATGCGCGAGTCGTTGTTACTTTTCTTAAAAAAACTATTTTCTCGCTTCGGCACACCTCGCGCTATTGTGAGCGATAAGGGCACGCATTTCTTCAACACCCGGATGGCTAAGACATTAGCTAAATACGGCGTCACGCACAAACTTGCCACCCCCAACCACTCGCAAACTAGTGGCCAAGTTGACGTAGTAAATCGAGAGATTAAGCGTATATTAGAGAAAATCATTGCACTTAATAGGAAATATTAGTCCATCAAACTCGACGATGCGTTGTGGGCATATCATACACCATACAAAACCGCAATTGGTTGTACGTCGTATTGATTAGTCTATGGAAATGCGTGTCATCTCCCTGTAGAATTAGAACATCGCGCTTTTTGGGCTTTAAAACTCTTAAATCTCGACGCTAACTTAGCGGCTCAAAATAAAAAAAATTGCAATTAAATGAGCTCTATGAATGGCATGCAAACGATTACGAGAGCAATAAATTCTATAAGGAGCGTTCTAAGCTTTACCACGACCGCAAAATCAACACCCAAAAAACTTTTTCTCCGGGCGATCTTGTCCTTCTATATAACTCACGACTTAGACTTTTCCCAGTAAACTAAATTCACGATGGTCCGGCCCCTTTAAAGTTGAAGAGGTTTGGACATATGGGACCGTACTCGTCTCCCACCTGGAAAAAGGCTCGTTTAAAGTGAACGGTCATCGCTTAAAATTATATATAGCAGGTGATCCTGTGGGCGGTAATTTTGAATCCATAACCCTCCTCGACATATAAACCGCCAAAATAGTCAAGCTACATGACTATAAACAAAACGCTTCTGGGAGGCACCCCAAGTTTATTTTTTTCGCTAGTTCTTTACTTTTTCTTTGCTATTTTTTTCTAATAATGCAGGATTCATAAATTGGGCGTCCCCAACCTCGTTTCAGGGAAGCTTCTACTCCCCCCCTCTCTTTATTTTCTTTGTAAATATTGCATTTTCTTTTTGTTCCGCATACTTACATTGCAACATTGGAGACAATGTTAGACTTAAGTATAGGGGTGTTTTCTTGCTTTATTTTCTGCACTTCTACTTTCTGCACTACAAAAAATATATATATACAAAAAAAACAAAACAAAAAATTTTAAAATGAAAACGCCAAAAAAAAATATTTTCCCTTTCTTTTTATCATAAAAAAACAAAAAAATTATAAAACAAATATTTCAAAAAAATTTATAAAACAAAAATTTCAAAAAACATTATAAAACACAAATTTCAAAAAATATTTAGTTTTATTTTATAAATAATTGTTTGTAAATACTTTATGCACATATCTTTTTGTAAACAATTTTGCAAATATTCTTTCCTCTCTCTTCCTTTCTTTCTCTTCTTTGTAAATAACTTTTCTCTCTTTCGTTAGTTTGTAAATATTTGCTTATAAAAATAAAAAAAATAGAAAAAAATTAGAAAAGAAAAATAGTTCAAAAAATATATATATCTTATCACTTTTTTAGTATGTATATAATAACAAAATTAAACACAAAACACAAAAAAAAGATAGTAAGTCAAATATTCAAAAAAAGAGTAAAACAAAACAAAAATTCACAAAAAACGATAACAAATTAAAAACACAAAAATGATGAAAACTCTAAAAATCCCAAAAAACTTTATGAATCAAATAAATCGAATATTCCATTATTAACCTTTTTTGCTCTCCAAAAATTTTGTTGCGAGTTTATTTATAAGTGAATTTCATTAATTCTTTGTTTACTATCTGTTTATTAATTAGAGATTGATAGATTTAAATACCCGGGGTTAAGTTTTAAAGAATTTTTTATGTTTTGGTCTTATGGTAGGAGACTTATTTTAGACACTCCTTTTAATTTATCTAAAATAGAGGCATGTGTATTATGTTTGGAAAAAACAACTATAGACTTCAATTATTTCTAGTTCAAGCTTTTTAGAAACACAGGAACGTTCAATTTATAAAGGTTGCTCTCAAATTTATTAGTATTAAAATCTAGTTTTATTTTTGAAAAAAAATCATCTCCCCATATTTTATCCTTAAAAGAACCTGAAAGAATTGGTTCCTAAACACCTAGAGGGGGTGAATAGGTGCAATTCCTTTTTCTTCTAAGGCAAAATATTAATTCAGCTAATTAATAGAAACATATAGTTCTACAGCTATCACAGCACAGAAATAACAATACCACACACAATCATAGATGGCACACTGATTTATAGTGGTTCCGCAAGGTCTGGGTACATCCATTTTCCCCCTTCGCCTATCTAGCAGTGTGTTATATTCAGCCTAACTTCTTTCCTTCTCCTCAGATCCGCAGATCTTACAGCTCAGAACCCAAACAAGGCTCCTGCAACTCAGAGTGAATCCACACTCCTACAGCTCAGGCAATCTGCCCTACCTCAGCCTTCAATAAGGCCTACAACTCAGAGATGAAAATCTCCTACAACTCAGGCTCTCGGCCCTACCTCAGCCTTCAACAAGGTCTACCACTCAGAGAACTTAATCTCCTACAACTCAGCCTTTATAAATCAGGTTTACAACTCAGATCTTAAAAAGATCCTACTGAAAATAGATGTAACTTTGAAATTTACCACCACCCTGGTTGAGAGAGAAAGGATGGAAGGTTTCTTGATCAGTTCTTGAAAGAATCTGATGTTAGAGATTAATCTGTCTTAGCTTTTTCAAAGCTTCTTGAATCTGAACACAGTAGGGTTGATCTCCTTTGAAGTTGATCTTCAATCAGCTTCTTTCTTGAAATTCAGAAATCAATCTGAATTCTTCTTGGCAGATTGGTTCAGAATCTGCACTTAAGAGACTTGTTGATGTAAGTCTCTTTCTTCACTTGAATAGATGGAGCTCTCTCTCTCCAAATTCTTCTGAAGATTCTTCTGAATTCTTCTTTGAATCCTCTTGACAAACTCTGAGTAGATCACCACTTGAGAATGTCTTCTTAGATCTTCTGTTGAAAATCTTCTTCTATTTTTCATGTTTACTTTTTTATCTCATGTGTGTAACTTCTCTTCTGTTGATAGAGAATGTCTTTATATAGACTTTCTCCATGGTAACCAGTTGATCCGGTTTCTAACGAACTTCTGACAGCTCTGACAGTTGCAGTAGATCGGTTGGTTATGGCAGCTGTCAAGTTTTCCAGTCACTTCTTGAAACTCTGTCTCTGTCAGCAAAGTGTCAAGACTGAACTTCATCATGTGTCGACACAAGTAGACTAAGTGTCGATACAAGCCTTGGTGGTGTCGACACAGCTCCCTTGGTGTTGACACTGCTTCTCGACACAGCTTCTGTATAATGTGTCGACACTAGTTCTATGTGTCGACACAATCACTTCTTTTCTTCATAAAAATCAACTTTGTTGAAACTCTGCTATGTGTCAACACAAGTCCTGTGTATCGACACAGTTGATGTCGATAAAGTCTTCTGTGTGTCGACACTGCCTCTGTGTGCCGACACAGTTGATGTCGACTAAGCTTTTCTGTGTGTGTCAACTCTACCTCTGGGTGTCCATACAGTTTCTTCTAGTGTCAACACAGCCTTTCCAAGTGTCGACACAATTGACTCCAGGTGTCGACACAGCTTTTCTCCAGTGTTGACACAAATCTTCATAAGTGTCGACACAGCTTCTTCTGGTGTCGACTCATGGACTTAGAAACTTTTCCAACATTCCTGCATTTTCTTAACCTGCACATATAAACTCAAAACAACATCAAATACACCTTGATGCATATCATTGAGTAAGGTGAGGCTTCTTCAAATCTGGTACACAGTTTCCAATATACCCAACAATCTCCCCCTATTTGGAGAAGTCATAACCCTTAGTCAATTATATACACCATTCATAATAAACATATATTATGATGTATAAAAACATTACATAACAGGGTAACAAATAAACAAAACATGTATAAAATGTCATCACAAAATTAAGATGCAAACATAATAAGCATTAATCATTGTTTTGTTTAAACTTTCAAAAGTTTCTTAACAATAGTTTACATAGATTTTTAAAAACTAAAGATTACAATGTTGTAAAATCTAGTTAATCTATTCTATGACTGATCAGGCTCCTTGAGGACTATGCCTTTTCCTGACTGAATCTTGGCTTGTACTGGAGCTTCAGTATCTTCAGCTGGCTTTTTGCCCTTCAGATCTTTCTTCTTTTGTTCTACAGCCCTTATCTTTTACCTTTCCAAATAGTGAAAAGGCTTTGGGAAGTACTTGCTAGGCTCCTGAGCATTAGGAGGTAGCTTCCCAGCTTTTGCCTTTCTTCTATATTGTAGAATGGCTTCCTGCCTAGCTTCATACTTGATCCATTCTTACTCAGTGTACCATTTACCCCTATCATGGGTCTTGTCCTTCACAGCTTTCCAGGCAGTCAAGTTGCCTGCTTTGACTAACACTCTCTCCCCCTTTATGACTTCTGTTAAAATTCAACAAACCGCAGACGCCCCCTTGGATACCCTATTGAAAACTCAACAAACCGGAGGAGGATACGCCCACTTATAATGTTGAAAGTTTTCCCGGATCGTGGAGTTAGCAGGGGTTATCTCAACAAAGCAGTACCAACCAGCAACGCATGCAGCACAAGCTTCTTTATTGATCAAGAGCAAACTTCTTTACAAGGCGAGACATACATGGCGATACATGCTTCACCAAAACCCAAACCAGGAGACTCGAGACAGTTATAAAGACAAGAAAGAAAAACAAGCAACGCGGACTCAACCACCAAGCCGCCGGTCTACTGTTGTGGAGTCCGCTCAGTCCGCCAGGTCGCCAGACCGCAACCCAAGCCGCGCGGACTACCCCTTATTCCAATGCTTAGCTCTTCACCGCCGATCTGCAGGCCGCCTGACCGCGAGGTCACCTAGCCACCAGACCTCACAAGCTGCATCACCAAATGGAACAGTCCGCCTGAAGCAGGCGACTTCCTGAACCCCGAACCAAGTTGCCAAAGAGGAGACCGCCTGGTCGCTATCTGCGACCTGCTGTTTACCGCCTGTTGCTTAACCGCAGATTCCAAACTGTCCCTGACCGCAATTAGAGCCAAGTCCTGGCTTTCCAGCGCTATCCGCACAACCTGCACAGCACAACCGGGTCAACTCTCAAACCGCGCGGACACCAAAGTCCAGACCGCAGCAACTTACGCGAGCTCAATTACTGTTCACTTACTTCGGTTCAGGTTCCCTTTTCCTGATGTGACATGGGTCCTATTTATAGGCACGATGATGAGTATGGTCACCGCCCTAGCCGATAGGATCACCGCCACATCCCGCAGCAAGAACAAGTGTGTCCGCCAGCCCGCGGACACACATTCCAGTTCGCCGCTCCTGTGCAGATAGCCAGTCCGCCCCGGCTTCTCCAAGGCCGGACTCCAATATCCAGCCCGCCTTGCCGCCAGAGGCCAAGCCAGGACCACCACAGCCGGATTCCACAACAGCCGTGTCCGCCAATCTGCGGACAAGGCATCAGCCCGCAAACCCCGAGCCTGCAGCCTCGCCATCAAGGCACCTGCCGGACTCAGCGGACACCCTGCTTCCGTCCGCATATCCCAAGTCCATTGCCTCCTCCAAGGCACCTCCGGACTTAGCGGACACGCCAATCCAGTCTGCTAACAGCAGACTCCAGTCCGCATGTACTGCAGACTTCTCCAGTCCGCATCCCTGCTGACTGCCTCAGTCCGCATCCCTGAGTCCATAACCTCATCACAAGGCTATACCGGACTCAGCGGACTCTGGCTCTAGTCTGCATGCTCTTGCACAGGCAATCCTCCAGTCTGCATATCCCCAAGCTAGCAAACAAGGCAACAGCACTTCTACTAGGCTTGGTGGACTGAGAAACCAGCCCGCGCTCCACTGCGCGATCTCCCCGGACTGAGCCAACCTGTACTTGGTCCAAAACTCACCAAGTCCAGTCCACTGGCCACAAGGGCCAGTCCGCACTTACTGGCGGACACTAGATCTTGCCCGCCATACCGGGCGACCTCCAGTTTCTGTCCGCGCTGACCGGCGATCTCCGCGGCTTCCACTTGCCACTTCACTAGAGCAAGACCAAGGCAACTGCCAAACCGGTCTGCCGAGCTCCAGTTCATCAGTCCGCTTCATGCCGGACTCCGCGGATAGGATTTCTATCCACCCGGTTACTTCCTGGGAACCAACTGCCTGCTGAGTAAACCCCGGCCTGACAGACCGCCGATGCTGTCCGCGTAGTCCGCGTGAACAGACCGCCCAGGCCGCCACAGAGCAAACCGCCTGCAACATCCCTGCCGACTTAGCAGTCCGCCAACCCTGTCCGCGTAGTCCGCGCGGATAGGTTGCCCAAGCCTTCCATTCACCCACTTTCACTTCACAAGTTTCAACACTCCCCCTTGAAGTGAGAAGTGGTGAATAACTCCAGCAGCTCCCGTAACCTTGCACCTGGTCCTTCCGATAGCATCTACGAAGAGATGTCAAAGACATAGTCCTCGCCCCGCATATCATGGACCATGATGGAGCCCTCCAGCATCTCCCAAAAGGATCCATGCTTCCCTCTGCCTTCTTCAGCTTCAACCTCCACTCATGCATCATAGGAGTATCACCAACTTCCTTGGACACAAAAGCCCAAGCCTTGTTACCTCTGAGAGAAATCACCTCTTTAGCCTTGGTGTCAAACACCTCCTTGATTCTAGTGGGGTCATCACAGCCAGAAGTACCTTGCTCGACCTGATGGCTAACAAGGAAACATGGAACCAAGTCCGCCGTGTTCCCTTCACTATATCGAGCTGGTGGCTTACTGATCCTCTTCGATCTCCGAAGAACCTGATCATGGCTAACCACTTCCGCTGCTACTGAACCAGCTCCGTTCCCGGGCAAACCCGGAACAATGCTTCATTTGCTCCCTGAACAAGACGCCTCCTTACTGGAACCAAGAGCACCTGGAGCAACGCTCCCCCTGCTACCTGAACCAGAAGACTCCCCTCTTGAAGAAGAACTGCCTGGAACATCGCTCTCCCTGCTTCCTGAACCAGAAGCCTCCGCCTTCGAGCCAAAAGATGCTGGAGCATCGCTCCCCCTTCTTCTCGACTCTAACGCCTTTGCCCCGGAGCTAGAACAACCTGGAGTACCTGGTGAATCAGGCAACTCCACTTCCTTAGCAGCAGCCTCCTTCAGCCCACCATCTGACCTGCTTATCTCTAGCTCCACATAAGAGCTACTCCAAAACGGCGTCAACTCATCGAAGACAATGTCTCTCGACACTATGAGTTTCTTCGTCGTAGGATCCATACACCTCCATCTTCTTCTCTGCTCATCATACCCAACAAAGACCAGCTTTGTCTTGAGAGCACCCGGAGAGTGTATATAGCAGGTAGATCCAAACACCCGAAGGTGCTTCACTGAGGGCTTCACTCCGAACATCAGCTCATAAGGAGTCTTCACTATGATCGGATTAAGAGGCATCCAGTTGATGACATGAGTAGCACAGGCCATTCCTTCCGCCCAAAGAGCCTTCGGAACGCCTTTACTCTGAAGCCAACACTTGCAGGTCTCCGTTAACCAATGGATCATCCGAGCTGCAATACTACCTTGTTGTGAAGTATGTCCACAAGAAAGCTCCGTCCGGATCCCTTGCTTCCTGCAAAAGTGTGAAAACTTGGTTGAGCCAAACTCACCACCGATACTTGTCCTCAACACCTTGATCCTCCGGCCAAGCAGGCCTTCCACAAGCTTCTTGAACTCCACAAACAAGCGTACCATGTTGGACTTCTTCTTCATAAAGTATACCCAAGTATACCTAGAATAGTCATCAACCAATATCAGCATGAACCTGCTGCCTCCAAGACTGGCCGTGACGGTCGGTCCCACCAGAGCACAATGGACAACCGCCAATGGTGCATTACATCTGGATTGTGCTTTGTCAACCATGAAGCGATAGGCTCCACTTTCCTGACATCCCGCACACCCCCGACCATCGCCATAGGATGACAATCTATGCAAGCCTCTTACGAGTCTTCTTTCTGCCATTACTTTCAGCTTGTCCATCCCTACATGCCCCAGTCTTTCATGCCAGATAGCTGCACTATCACTGGCATTCATCCAATCAACTCCAGAACTTGTTGATAACCCAACAAGGTTCTTCTCCTTCCTCCCGACCTGAGCAACGTTCGCCGAGAGCAAGACAACCTTGCACTCCTTCCGAAGATGACCATGCTGCTTGCATTTATAGCACCGTGGTCCTTCCTTCCTCTTCCTATCACGCCTAGGAGAAACACTCCTTTCTTCCTGATATGAAGTAGAGGGACCAACTTCAGCAGCAACCTTCACCTCCTTCCTGAACAACCCATCAAGGGAAGTCCAAACCTCCGCAGCTGACCGACATCCACTGATGTGGTCCAAGAGCTCCGATGAGATCACCTGCTTGAGAATAGACCCCGCTTTCGCATTTGTCTCCTTCCAAGCTCTCATCGCCTCGGCATTTCCAGCAGTATCCTCTTGTCTTCCTGCTCCGCATACAACCTCCCAAAGGTCCTCGCCAAGAAGAAAGCTCTTCATACAGGACTTCCACCTTTCAAAGTTCGTCTCTGTAAGAAGATCAATACCAAGACAACTTGCATCCTCCACTGCCATGGTTCTACCACTGGTTTCCTCTACAGAAGAGCAACTACTTCCATTGAGCACTGCTTGACCACTCCAACAACCTCCCTCTGATACCATGTTAAAATTCAACAAACCGCAGACGCCCCCTTGGATACCCTGTTGAAAACTCAACAAACCGGAGGAGGATACGCCCACTTATAATGTTGAAAGTCTTCCCGGATCGTGGAGTTAGCAGGGGTTATCTCAACAAAGCAGTAACAACCAGCAACGCATGCAGCACAAGCTTCTTTATTGATCAAGAGCAAACTTCTTTACAAGGCGAGACATACATGACGAGACATGCTTCACCAAAACCCAAACCAGGAGACTCGAGACAGTTACAAAGACAAGAAAGAAAAACAAGCCGTGCGGACTCAACCACCAAGCCGCCAGTCTACTGCTGTGGAGTCCGCTCAGTCCGCCAGGTCACCAGACCGCAACCCAAGCCGCGCGGACTACCCCTTATTCCAATGCTTAGCTCTTCACCGCCGATCTGCAGGCCGCCTGACCGCGAGGTCGCCTAGCCGCCAGACCGCACAAGCTGCATCCCCGAATGGAACAGTCCGCCTGAAGCAGGAGACTTCCTGAACCCCGAACCAAGTTGCCAAAGAGGAGACCGCCTGGTCGATATCCGCGACCTGCTGTTTACCGCCTGTTGCTTAACCACAGAGTCTGCAATGTCCCTGACCGCAATCAGAGCCAAGTCCTGGCTTTCCAGCGCTATCCGCACAACCTGCACAGCACAACCGGGTCAACTCTCAAACCGCGCGGACACCAAAGTCCAGACCGCAGCAACTTACGCGAGCTCAATTACTGTTCACTTACTTCGGTTCAGGTTCCTTGTTCCTGATGTGACATGGGTCCTATTTATAGGCACGATGATGAGTATGGTCACCGCCTTAGCCGATAGGATCACCGCCACATCCCGCAGCAAGAACAAGTGTGTCCGCCAGCCCGCGGACACACATTCCAGTTCGCCGCTCCTGTGCAGATAGCCAGTCCGCCCCAGCTTCTCCAAGGCCGGACTCCAATATCCAGCCCGCCTTGCCGCCAGAGGCCAAGCCAGGACCACCACAGCCGGACTCCACAACAGCCGTGTCCGCCAATCTGCGGACAAGGCATCAGCCCGCAAACCCCGAGCCCGCAGCCTCGCCATCAAGGCACCTGCCGGACTCAGCGGACACCCTGCTTCCGTCCGCATATCCCAAGTCCATTGCCTCCTCCAAGGCACCTCCGGACTTAGCGGACACGCCAATCCAGTCTGCTAACAGCAGACTCCAGTCCGCATGTACTGCAGACTTCTCCAGTCCGCATCCCTGCTGACTGCCTCAGTCCGCATCCCTGAGTCCATAACCTCATCACAAGGCTATACCGGACTCAGCGGACTCTGGCTCCAGTCCGCACGCTCTTGCACAGGCAATCCTCCAGTCCGCATATCCCCAAGCTAGCAAACAAGGCAACAGCGCTTCTACTAGGCTTGGCGGACTGAGAAACCAGCCCGCGCTCCACTGCGCGATCTCCCCGGACTGAGCTAACCT
Organism: Platanthera guangdongensis; assembly: GCA_039583875.1. Classification (NCBI taxonomy): domain Eukaryota; kingdom Viridiplantae; phylum Streptophyta; class Magnoliopsida; order Asparagales; family Orchidaceae; genus Platanthera; species Platanthera guangdongensis. The sequence continues at coordinate 105,232,727 of CM077159.1, forward strand.
GGACTTGGTCTAAAACTCACCAAGTCCAGTCCACTGGCCACAAGGGCCAGTCTGGACTTACTGGCGGACACTAGATCTAGCCCGCCATACCGGGCGACCTCCAGTTTCTGTCCGCGCTGACCGGCGATCTCCGCGGCTTCCACTTGCCGCTTCACTAGAGCAAGACCAAGGCAACTGCCAAACCGGTCTGCCGAGCTCCAGTTCATCAGTCCGCTTCAAGCCGGACTCCGCAGATAGGATTTCTATCCGCCCGATTTCTTCCTGGGAACCAACTGCCTGCTGAGTAAACCCCGGCCTGACAGACCGCCGCTGCTGTCCGCGTAGTCCGCGCGAACAGACCGCCCAGGCCGCCACAGAGCAAACCACCTGCAACATCCCTGCCGACTTAGCAGTCTGCCAACCCTGTCCGCGTAGTCCGCGCGGATAGGTTGCCCAAGCCTTCTATTCACACACTTTCACTTCACAAGTTTCAACAACTTCTCTCTCAATATGAGCTCTGAGGTCATCTTTCTGAAATCTTACTTATTCAACTAGATAATTAACACCATCTTTATAAAATGACCTTAGTTTCAGTAGCTGATCAGAAATGATTTTTTGAGAATTCTTAATAGCTGTTTGTATAGCAGCTAGTTCTTCCTGGAATGTTTTATCAAAATCTGACTTGTCTTTAGCCCTTGCCTCAGTCAGGACAGTAGCAATAGTCTTTAATTCTGTAACAATCACATTATGTAATTCAGTCAGACTTGTCATTCATCCTTAGTTGATTTTCTAGGACATAACCTTGCTTAACAGCAATATCATCAACTTGAGCCTTTATGCCTTCTTGTTGTTTTGCAAGATAGACTACAGCATTGCCACCTTTGTGGAAGCAATCTGTCATTTTCTTCTTGTTCTGATTTACTTCAAATCTTATGGATTTGATATCTTGAGCCAAGGAGAATTGCAGATCTTTATGAGTTTCATACATATATTTCTCCATGGCTATCCTTTGTTCATCTAATTTGACTTGCAAAGATACAGTAAGGAGCTATAATCAGTGGCGGGGGCAGGTTGTGGAGCAGTTTGTAATGCCATTTTATAGCTTTGGCTTCTTCTTTTGAATACCATCATCTTTCTCTTCTTTGCTCTTAGAGCTTCTTCATCATCATAATCAGAAGTACTTTCTAGATTCACAGTGTCCTTTGGACTTGTGGGCAGCTCTTTGTCAGGTCTAGGTAACTCCCGCTGAGTCCCTTGCTCCTCCCCCTCAGTGCTGACTTGCTCCCCCTCAATTATAGATTGCTCCTCCTCAGTTCTTGCTTGCTACCCCTCAGTTCTGACTGGCTCCCCCTCAGTTCTTACTTGCTCCAAATCAGGGAACAACTCTTCAAGGGTAAACTCTTATTGAGGTTTGACTAGAGGTACTCTTAACTTTGGAGCATCGGCAGTTGTAGATGTATCCTCCATGATAACATACTGTGCTTGATTTTTGAGTTGAGTGGTCTGGTCAACATCAACCAAAGGCATAGTTAGTGTTTCATCCTCATTATTGAAAATTGTTTGATTAACTTTATGGATTACCTCAAGAATAGTTTGAGTAGCCATTTTACTTTCCAAGTGTGTTGGCTCTTCCTCAAGATGAGGCTCCCCCTACACCTGAGCACCATCTGTAATGTCTTGTGCAGGAGATTTTTCAGCAATCTCTGGCCTCTCTTCATCAGGCATGTCCTTTGTTAGGACTCTATCCCATCTAGAGATTATCCTTATATCCATTCTTCTCATGTGGTTGATCTTAGAACCAGTAGTCTGTTCCATTACTTTTTTAATTGTTCCAGCCAAGTATAGACTCAGGATTCTTCCCAGATTTGGCTTCTTAATACCTTCCTTAATCTTTTCAAAGATTATTACAGACCAATCTGTGTTCAGTCTGAAGATAATCCAAGTCATCAAGCTAAACATATAGGCTGAAACCCTATCATGTCCCCCTGGGTTGCAGAGAATGACCTTTCCAACCACTTTAGAAAGGAATTTTCCTTGCAGATTCATCCCTTTCCTGTTCATTGCAGATCTAATCTTCATGGTGGGATCCAATCCACACCACTGAAGTGCTTCCCTAGTCTTGAATGAGGTAACTTCTTCTTCTTCTTGAGTTCTTGGGAGTTGAAGAGTGTTCCTCAAGCTATTCAAGGTAAGTTTAACTTTAGCTCCCTGAACTGTAGATTTGATCTTAAGTCCAGTCGAATCTAAAGTAGTTGCGCCATAGAATTCCAATATTTCTTTCTTCCATATCTTTGTAGGTTCAGATACCAGAAATTTCAAACCATTCGCAGTAATTAGGGTATCTACTGTTTTAATCTCGGGTTCCGCATTATCAAAAGCAATGTGAACCAGCTCATAGCCTTCGTTGATGTTATCTTCAAGCTTTGGCGCCATTGGGGTTGAGAGAAATCTTCGATTGAGAAGAGAGAAGTTGTCGACACAAGGTTTTGTTCTCGAAAATATGGAGAGTGTGTCGACAGGGTTTGTTGTTGACCTATTTATACCCTTCTAAATAATGAAGTTCAAAAGGCACGTCAAAATTCTCTTAATGTGTCGATACAGACTTCTAATGTCTCGACAGAAGTGTTGACTTCTATGTGTTGACACCAATTGATGATGTGTCGACATAGACATTCTTATCAGTTCGACACAACTAATACCACAGAAATTCTATGTCGACTCTAATTCTAAGTGTCGACACAACTTCTAAATGTGTCGACAGAACTGCTCTGAAGTGTCGACATCAATTTTCTAGATGTGTCGACATCACTTTCCTGGAATGTCGACACCAACTACTATGTGTCGACACAGACAACTTTTTGTGTCGACATAATTTTACTTAGCCAAATTTGTTAAACTAATTTATGTTCAACATTCCTAATTCAATTTTGAAATTATTGAATTTAGTTTCTTCTAATGGCTTAGTGAACATGTCAGCAATTTGTAAATCTGTATTAACAAATTCTAAAGAAATATCTTCTTTTTTTACATGATCTCTAAGAAAATGGTATCTTATTTCTATATGCTTTGTTCTACTATGAGAAACGGGATTATGAGCAATAGAAATAGCACTAGTAGAATCACATAATAATGGAGTTCTACTTACCTGAATACCATCATCTTCTAACTGATGGTGTATTCATAACAGCTGTGCACAGCAACTTCCTGCAGCAACATACTCAGACTCAGCTGTGGAAATTGCCACACTACTCTGCTTCTTACAGCTCCATGACACCAGTCTTCCTCCTAGAAATTGACAGGTTGTTGTTATGCTTTTCCTATCTACTTTGCATCATGCAAAGTCTGCATCTGAATAGCCTATTAGTAGAAAATATCTATTCCTAGGATACGAAAGGCCTAGATTAGGTGTGCCCTTAAGATATCTCAAAATCCTTTTGACAGCAGTAAAATGAGATTCTTTACGGCACGATTGATACCTAGAACAAACACATGTAGCATACATGATGTATGGTCTACTAGCAGTCAGATAAAGGAGGGAGCCAACTATCCCTCTATACAAAGATTCATCTACAGGTTTTCCTGCATCATCTTTGTTTAAAGACATACTTGTCCACATTGGAGTTCTTATGGTAGTGGATGATTCCATACCATACTTTTTAATTAACTCATGGGTGAACTTAGACTAAGATATGAACAGGCCATCATCAGTCTGTCTTACTTGGAGTCCCAAGAATAACTTAAGTTCTCCCATACTGCTCATTTCAAATTTCCCTTGCATAAGTTTTGCAAACTTTCTACAAAGGTTGTTTTCAGTAGAACCAAATATATGTCATCAACATATATTTGGACTAGTATGATCTTTCCTTTGGATTCTCTAAGGAATAGAGTCTTGTTTATTTTCTCCCTTGAGAATTTGTTCTCAATGAGGAAAGTAGATAGTGTTTCATACCAAGCCCTTGGGCTTGTTTCAACCCATATAAAGCTTTCCTAAGTTTATAAACATAATTAGGATTGAGTGGATCAACAAAACCTGAGGGCTGTTCTACATAGACCTCCTCTTTTAAGTCTCCATTTAAGAATGCTGACTTAACATCCATTTGGAACACTTTGAAGCCTTGATATGCTGCATAGGCAAGGAATAGACTTATTGCTTCCAACCTTGCCACTGGAGCAAAAGTCTGATCAAAGTCTATGCCCTCTTCCTGCATGTATCCTTTGGCAACTAGTCTTGCCTTGTTCTTCACTATGATCCCACTCTTATCAAGCTTGTTTATATAAATCCACTTTGTCCCTATGACATTGTGGCCCTTTGGTTTTGGAACCAACTCCCAGAACTTGCACCTTCTGAATTGATTTAACTCCTCCTGCATAGCATTAATCCAGTGTGGGTCTTGAATAACTTCTTCAAATCTCTTGGGTTCTAGTTGAGATAAGAAGCTTGAGCAAAGAACTGTATTTAAGTTCCTGCTTCTTGTTTGTACTCCATGTCTTGGATCACCAATGATTTGGTGTGCAGGATGATCTTTTAAATGTCTAACTGCTGGAGGTAATCTATCAACAGTTTGACATTCTTCAATCTCTTCATTATGTTGCACCTCATGGTCTTCATCAGCCTCTTGAGTGTCTTGTACTCCCCTGGACAGCAACTACCATTTTCCTCATCCTGCTTTGCAGTTGGATCTTCTCTGATAGTAAGCTGGTCCATCTTCTACTGTATATCTGTAGAGCTACAAGAACTACTAGGCAACTCACTATTAATAAGTCTAGATTCATCAAATATGATATGAACAGACTCTTCTACAACTTGAGTATACAAATTGTAGACCCTATAAGCCTTACTATTGTTGTTGTACCCAACAAATATCTCATCTTGGAATTTGGCAGCAAACATAGTTATGTGAGACTTGCCATTGTTAAGCATATAGCACTTGCAACCAAAGATCCTAAAATATGATAAGTTTGGTTTTCTGCCTTTCATAACCTCATATGGTGTCTTTTTGTGGTTTTTGGTGATGGAAGCCCTGTTGATCACATGACATGCAGTGTTTACTGCCTCAGTCCAGAAATATTCTGGGAGAGTAGTGTCACTCAATAGTGTTCTTCCAGCCTCAATCAATGTCCTATTCTTTCTTTCAGCAATGTCATTTTGCTGAGGTGTTCTAGGTGAGGAGAATTCCTGATGAATCCCAAATTCTTCACACAACCTTGTCATACTTTCAGATTGGAATTCAGTTCCAAGGTAACTACTGATTTTGACCACTGAACTATCTAATTCATTCTGAATTTGTTTGACAAAATTGCAGAAGACATTTGGGGTTTCAGATTTCTGCCTCAGATAGAATACCCATGAAAATCTAGAATAATCATCTACAACCACAAAAGTGTAGACCTTCCTACCTATACTATGAACGTGCATAGGACCAAATAAATCCATATGCAAGAGGTATAAGCACCTCACTGAGTCTTTGGTTTCTAGGCTATGAAAGGAGGATCTGGTCTGCTTGCCTTTTTGACAAGCTGAGCATATTCCATCCTTAAAGCACTTAACTTGAGGATCATTCCTCACTAACTCTTTACTAAAGAGTTAGACAATAGTATTGTAGTTAAGATGAGCTAGCCTCTTGTGTCATTTGACACAATGAGAGGCTTTCTCATCAGCCACAAGACAGATAGGAGAATTTTTATTCTCACTCTTAAAGTTTAGGCAATACACATTTTTTTCTATAGCCAGTCAATATGACTTTTTGATCACTTGACCTCTTGATATGACACCCATTCTTGATAAATGAAATGTCATATCCAAGATCACTCAGCTGGCTTATGCTTATTAGATTGTGTTTCAAACCCTTCACATAAGCCACTTGAGTGATAGTGATTAAGTTGTTAGAAATATTACCAAATCCTTTGATGACTCCTTTTTCAGAACCACCAAAGATTACTTTAGGCCCATTCAATATAGGTGAGTAGTCCTTCAGCAATCCTCTTGTTCCAGTCATGTGCCTGAAACATCCACTGTCCAAGTACCATATAGGGGCATGGCAACTTGGACTCAGCTGCAATAAAGATTACTTAACCTTAGAACCCAAATAACTTTTGGGTCCTTGGTTCAAGTTAGCCTAAAACTTGACAAATCTACCTGCAGCTCTTCTAACAGGTAGACTGCTATTCTTCCTGACACTGGAGTTGTGCCAACAGTCTAAGGCATAATGGACTATCTTGCCACAGCACCAGCACTCATACTTATTATACCTCTTTTTAGGTACAATCTTAGCTATATTGTTTGCAGCAGATCTTTTGTTTTGTGCTGGGGCTTTGCCTTTATTATTGCACTGGGCAGCCCATGCAGTTCCCTTAAAGCCTAATCCTGCCTTACCCTTTTGAGATACAAAGTCATCAATTAAGGGTAGGATAGATTTTGTCTTAGAGAAACTAGCCACTATTTCCTTCTCTTTCTGAAGTCTGTCTTCCAGACTTTTGATCTGATCATTTTTGAATGTGATTGTACCCATCTGAATAATAGTTATGTTTTTCAGCTTGGCAATCTCATTCATCTTCTGATCCAGCAGTTTTTCTGAATTAGATGCAACCAACTTAAGAGCTCCAATTTCCTTAGCCTGATTTTTGGCCAGGTTTTTGCTTCTCTTGAGTGCCTGCAACAAATCCCCATATTCATCTATAAGCTGATGAATATCTCCTTCGGATTCAGACCCATCCACATCTCTTGATGCAGATGCATCTGATTCTGACCCAGTGTAGTAATCAGAATCTACAGATAAACTTTTTACTTACTGGGACCAGGTTGATCCTGGCACTGGTCTTCTTCAGACATAGCCATCAGTCCTTTGCACTGATGGTCTTCTTGCTCATTGATAGAGTCCAGTAATTTCAATAACTCATCCTCTTCTTCTGTTGCAAACAAACCAATATAGGCCTCGGCCTCAGATTCAGAGTCTAAAGTTGATTGATCTATCCAACTTTTCTCTTTCTTAGCTACCAAGGATTTCTCCTTCTTGCTCTTCTGCTGAGACTTCTTTTTATCAGCAGACTCCTTCCTTTTGTCTGGACAGTCAGCCACAACATGTACAGGTCTGTTGCAGCAATAACAAATAATCTTTGATGTAGTTGACTTGCTAGGATTTGTCCCACTCTTGTCCTTCCTGGATGATTTCCTCTTCTGATAATAATCATCCATGGACTGAGATGAGGATGGCTTATATTTCCACTACTTCTTCTTTAAGAATCTCTGAAACTACCTTGTTAAAGCAGTAAAGTCTTCATCAAAATTACTGCTGTCTGAACTGTGATTATAAGAATTTTCTGAGATCACTTCTGCAGCTTTCTTAGGAGAAGATGGAGACATCCTCCTATTCTTCCTTGTGGCTTCTACCTTGAAGGCCACTGACCTATCTCTATAGTAAACCTTTGTATTTTTCTCTTCCTCCTTTCTGGCCAACAGCTGCATCTCATAAGACAGCAATTTGCCAAATAGTGTTGGAGGTGAAATTTCTGCCAGTCTAGCCGCTTCCCTCATGGCACAGATATTTGTATCCCAATCCTTAGTCAAAGTCCTAAGGAATTTGTCATTCAGCTCATATGTACTGAAGATTCTTCCATAGTACATTAGTTCATTTATAATTCTGTAGAACTTCTTATAACATTCAGTTATGCTATCAGACTTGGCTTGTCTGAAACTCTCATATTCTTGATTAAGCATAGACTTTCTATCTTACCTAACCTCTTCAGAACCCTCCATGTAGACAACCAATGTGTCCCACTTCTCCTTGGAGGTTTTGCAGTGAATCAGATTCTGGAATGTTGAGTCATCTATGACACTCACTATAAAATTCTGTGCTCTTTTATCCATTGTAGCCAAGATGATCTCATCCTTAGTCATTTCTGAAAAATCCTTAGGAATCTTTTGATTACCATCACGAACAGAAACCTTCATTGGAATATATGGTCCTTCCTTAACTGTTATATAAATTCTAGAATCAGATGCCTCCATAAATAGTCTGACCCTTTCCTTCCATATTCCAAAGATTTCCTTCCTACAGATAGGCAACTTCATTGAATCAAGTTCTTTATGGTTTTCTCCTGAACCCATCTTCTTTAACTTACTTCTGCCTTACAGATCTTACTCAGACTGTTAAGTCTTTCTTTGAGTAACCTCACTTTGATACCACTTGAAAGAATTGGTTCTTAAACACCTAGAGGGGGGTGAATAGGTGCAATTCCTTTTGCTTCTAAGGCAGAATAATAATTCAGTTAATTAATAGAAACATATAGTTCTACAGCTATCACAGCACAGAAATAAAAATACCATACACAATCACAAATGGCACACTGATTTATAGTGTTTCCCCAAGGTATGGGTACATCCACTTTCCCCTTCACCTATCTAGCAGTGTGCTAGATTCGGCCTAACTTCTTTCCTTCTCCTCAGATCTGCAGATCTTACAGCTCAGAACCTAAACAAGGCTCCTACAACTCAGAGTGAATCCACACTCCTACAGCTCAGGCAATCTACCCTACCTTAGCCTTCAACAAGGCCAACAACTCAGAGATGAAAATCTCCTACAACTCAGGCTCTCGGCCCTACCTCAGCATTCAAAAAAGCCTACCACTCAGAGAACTTAATCTCCTACAACTAAGCCTTTATAAATCAGGCTTACAACTCTGATCTTTAAAAGATCCTACTGAAAATAGATGTAACGTTGAAATTTACCACCACCCTGGTTGAGAGAGAAAGGATGGAAGGTTTCTTGATCAGTTCTTGAAAGAATCTGATATTAGAGATCAACCTGTCTTAGCTTTCTTCAAAGCTTCTTGAATCTGAACACAGTAGGGTTGATCTCCTTTGAAGTTTATCTTCAATCAGCTTCTTTCTTGAAATTCAGAAATCAATCTGAATTCTTCTTGGCAGACTGATTCAGAATCTACACTTAAGAGACTTGTTGATGTAAGTCACTTTATTCACTTGAATAGATGGAGCTCTCTCTGTCCAAATTCTTCTGAAGATTCTTTTGAATTCTTCTTTTAATTCTCTTGACAAACTCTGAGTAGATCACCACTTGAGAATGTCTTCTTAGATCTTCTGTTGAAAATCTTCCTCTATTTTTCATGTTTACTTTTTTATCTCATGTGTGTAACTTCTCTTCTGTTGATAGAGAATGTCTTTATATAGACTTTCTCCATGGTAACCGGCTGATCCGATTTCTAACGAACTTCTGACAGCTCTGACAGTTACAGTAGAACGGTTGGTTATGGCAGTTGTCAAGTCTTCCAGTCACTTCTTGAAACTCTGTCTCTGTCAGCAAAGTGTCGAGACTGAACTTCATCATGTGTCGACACAAGTAGACTAAGTGTCGACACAAGCCTTGGCGGTGTCGACATAGCTCCCTTGGTGTTGACACTGCTTCTCGACACAGCTTCTGTAGAATGTGTCGACACTAGTTCTGTGTGTCGACACAGTCACTTCTTTTCTTCACAAAAATAAACTTTGTTGAAATTCTGTTATGTGTCGACACAAGTCCTGTGTGTAGACACAGTTGATGTCAATAAAGTCTTTTGTGTGTCGACACTGCCTCTGTGTGTCGACACAGTTGATGTCGACTAAGCTTTTCTGTGTGTGTCGAATCTGCCTCTGGGTGTCGACACATTTCTTCTAGTGTCGACACAGCCTTTCCAAGTGTCGACATAATTGACTCCAGGTGTCGACACAGCTTTTCTCCAGTGTCGACACAAGCCTTCATAAGTGTCGGCATAGCTTCTTCTGGTGTCGACTCATGGACTTAGAAACTTTTCCTGCATTCCTGTATTTTCTTAACCTGAACATATAAACTCAAAATAACATCAAATACACCTTAATGCATATCATTGAGTAAGGTGAGGCTTCTTCAAATCTGTTACACAGTTTCCAATGTACCCAACAGAACCTATGTCAATGGAAATAAGATTTCGTTCCGTAAACATAGGTATCCAATATTTGAAAAGATTATATGTTATGGAGTAAGAGGATAAAATTCATTACTCCTATACATATACATTGGGTTATATGAAGTTGTACAAAAAATTTACTATTGTATGTTATGAAAAATAAGACTTCGTTTTCCTAAACATCCATATTCAAAAATATTGTATTCGAGGTTTGAGAAAAAAATATAACTCACCTCCTCCAAAGCCCTCTTCATAAACCAAAACAATCTCCTTAGCCATCTTCATGATTCTAGACTTAATATAAAATCTTTTTGAGAGCATAAATTTTAAATTGCTTTATTTACTTTAAACTCTTAAGCTAAAGTTCATATAATTCCAATCTATTTTTGTTAACTAACGATTACAATTTTTGCTTGCTATTTGGCTACTTCAAGATGTCTTTTTGGCCAAAAAATTTCCTCTATTTAATTCAATTTCATGATTTAGGACTTAAATCTTATACCCCTGATAATTACTTTGACCTCTCTTTTAATTAATTCAAGTGGTAGCTAAACTTAGTATTTATTTTAATTCCTTATAAGTACATCTCCAACTTTTGCTCTGGAATAGCAAAAGCTTAAGTACGAGGGTATTTGATGAGTTGTAAATATACGTACTTTTATGTACATTAATTAAATCGTCTTAGATCATTTCTGTTATTTTAGTTAATTTTGTTCAATAAAAAAGCTCCTTTTTATAAATTTTATTCTAACTTAAGTTTATTTTATTTTTTTGAAATTTATCAGAAAATGCCAAAATTTGTCAAGTACACGTCTGTGTACTTCAGTACACTCCCGTGACCTAGGCGTATGACTCGGATTCAAATAGAAATCAGCCAAAGCCGAAGAATTGCTGGACACGCCCTCTGACACGCCCGTGTCAAATGTGACACGGCCATGACCGAGCCCCGTGTCACGCGCTCGATGATTTCGCGCTCGACGATCGTCGACCGACCCGACATGCCCGTGTCAAGATGTGATACGGGTATGACTCCTCCACCTGGCCCGACAAGATGTCGCCGGCATCTTTTTGACGCAACCCGTCCCCAGATCCACCTACTGGACACACCCTCTGACATGCCTGTTTCGATAGAGACACAAGCGTGACTTCCACGTGGACCGCCCCAAGATCAACAAGCATTGAATGCTCGGCATCACTTCATCAATAATGCTGACACCCCCCCTACACGCCCGTGACCGAGGGCGTGTAATCTGATTTTTTAGGCTATAAATAGTCCATTATTTTAAGGTGTTTGGGTTCCGAATTTTGAACCATTTTGGTGTTAAGGGTTGCTGCTATGAGCTATTTTAGTGCTATGTAAGGATAATCTCCCGCCCCCTTTTTAAGTTTGTTTAAGCTTTTGCAATAAACTTCTTTGTTAATAAAATCATTTCTTCATCCTTACAATGCTTTGGAATGTCTCTGAATGCCTCCTTTTCATCAATCTTATGTATCTTTATTTTCATATTCGTATGGGGTGTGTGCTTGTATGAGTTAGATTTGCGGAATTTATGCTTTAAGATGAAAAATTGCTTCGCTTTACTTTAAATTTTCTCAAAATTACTAGTCGTTGTTATTGCCATTTTTCTTATCATACTACTTAGAATGGTTTAGATTTAGGATTTTTATGCGTTTATATTCGTTCTTATGAACTGATAAAATGATTTCAAAAGTGGTTTTCATTACTTTTTAACTTAGATTTTCATTTTTTAGGTTACAAAACTTTTGCTTCTTTTTAACTTTCTTCCCCTTTTTAAACCCTTTTACAAAGCTATAAGAATGGATTATGTGTTATTTCAATTTTTCAACACGTTTGATTTTCTCATTTACTTAAAAAGACTTTTGCTCAAACTATTTTTATTTTTACTTTTTATGCATTTTCATCAAATTATAACGGTAAAAATGTAAACGTTTTAATTTTTCAAGCACTTGCTTTTCTCGCATTAATTTGAAAACTCTTTTTCTCAACAATTTTTATTTCTACTTTTTATGCATTTCTACCACATTCTAGCGGTAGAAATGTAGTTTTAATTTTTAGATAACTTGGTTTTTTGCTTTTTTCGTATGTGTGCGTGCGTGTATGAGATAATTTTTATCACTTTCTTTCATTTTTGTAGAGTGTGTGTGTGTTTTTTATTTTATGTAGAGTGTGTGTGTTCTATTTTATGATTGTGTGTGTGAGTTTTTTTTATTTTCTGTAGTGTGTGTGCGTTTTCATTTCTGTCGAGTTTGTGAGTGTGCTTTTATTTTTAGTAGAGTGGGTGTATTTTTATTTCAAGTAGAGTGCGTTGGTGTATTTCATTTCATGTAGAGTGTGTGTGTGCGTTTTTCATTTCAGCAAGTGTGTGTGTGTGTGTTTTCATTTATGCAAGTGTGTGTGCATTTTTCATTTATGCAAGTGTGTGTGCGTTTTAATTTCAGTAAGTGTGTGTGTGTGTGTGTGTGTGTGTGTGTGTGTGTGTGTGTGTGTGTGTGTGTGTGTGTGTGTGTGTGTGTGTGTGTGTGTGTGTGTGTGTGTGTGTGTGTGTGTGTGTGTGTGTGTGTGTGTGTGTGTGTATTTATGTAGAGTGTGTGTGTTTGTGCATCTATTTTCTTCTACTCGTTTGAGTAGGACTCGCTTTAATTTTCCGCCTACTCATTTGAGTAGGACTTGTGTGTGTGAGTTTTAAATTTCAGTAAAGTGTGTGTGTGTGTGTGTGTGTGTTTTACTTTCTATAGTGTGTCTGCGTTTTCTTTTCAGTATTGTGTGTGTGTGTGTGTGTTTTAATTTCAGTAAAGTGCATGTGTGTGTGTGCATTTATTTCCTCCTACTCGTTTGAGTAGGACTCACTTTCATTTCCTGCCTACTCGTTTTAGTAGGACTTGTAATTTTGAAGTTTAATGTACCGCCAACTCGTTTGAGTAGGACATGTAATTTCAATTATGTAATTTTCTCTTTTTTGTAGCTTAGTTTATTTTCTTTTTCTTTATTATGTATTTGGTTGAGTGCGTGTATTTTTATTTTTTTAGTAGCTTTTATATTTCTAATATTATGTTATCTTATTCTTTTTCTTTTTTTTGTAACCCTTCAGCGCTTAGTTTAGAACTCACGCCTAACCAAACTAAAAAGTCATCTCCATTCCGATTAGTGGCTAATCACTTTTAACCCTCGGTATCGAAGAGCATTGGGATATAAAAAATTTAAATAACTAAAAGTCTTATTTTTCTATTTAATTAAAAAAACTTAAGGTTTACCCGGGGTTAACGACGCGTAGAACCACATATCAATGTGTGAGCTTTATTTCTGTTATCCATACGCTAGCTAGCCGAGAGGCTGAGTGTATAGACTGATCACCCCTGGGTAAAGAGAGTTTCGCACTAACCCTCGAGAGAGGAGGCGCGTAATTCTACCAGATTGGGTCCCCCACCCCCAATAGCGGGGTTCTTAGCATATTGCAAGCATTAAGAGGAATCCTTCATCGGACGAGAGCCCGGTCGAATAGTCTTAATGTTCAGGTGAGCGATATTCCTAGAGATAGGTGAGCACATTCTTTTGGAACATCCACAGCCAAGTTTCCGCTTTAATTGAATTGAAACCTAAGATCTTTAATTATTCAAATCTATTTTAGTCCTAACGTAATTCGATACCGAGTGTTATTTCTTCATCGACTTTGTTCTTAATCTATTTCCAGCTTTATCTTAGTTAAACTCGACTACTTAAATATTTCGGTAAAATAATAGTTCTTTCGGAGCAGTAGGGATAATCAACCCGTTCCCGGGAATTTACGATCTCGATATTCCCCCTGAATATCATGTATTACTTATGATATGTGCACTTGCCTATAATTTGTCGCACGAAATCCGGACCGCCGTGCTCCCTAGATAATTTAGAGCCGAGCTTCATGCGCATCAAGGCACCTTAGCTGGTGTCATACTCTCATCAGAACACTAGGGCTCTGACTTCCCTGCACCACTTCGGGTCACCTATACGTGTACAAGACACACTTTAGTGACTTGTCAACAACAACAACAAAAATGTAGGAATGCGCAAGTTCCTCAAACATGTGTATTTAAATTCCTTAGTGGACATTCTTGAGTGCATTTATGTTATAGTCGGTCGCATAGTAACACGTGCTCACCACCCCTTAAAATAATTCGACCACGAATTCTAAGGAGGAAAACCAAAACAAGCTGATACCAAATTGTAACACCTCCATCTATTGCATGACATATAATAGAAGGTACGGCCGAGGCCCCACACTATATGCCACAAAGAGACGGTAAGTTTATAGGTTAATATCAAAGTATAAACCACACATCCTAACTCAGAGCATTCTAGCGGAAGCATTAGGGGTTAAGTTTGAACTCATCTAGCATGAATGACCATTATATATAAATAACCACATTTATATATCTACAAAGAATGCTCACCAAATACATAAACTATTTGGCCTTAAGGCCTTACAAGTTTTCTTCATACGTGTGGATTACATACATCGACACGCAGGCCGGCCACACATGAAAATCACAGAACATTTCATTCTTTGGACTTCAAGGTCCAGCATAGCAGCAGCAGCAACAACAACAATGGCAAGGGCTTCAGCCCACTATTTTTCGCTTGGCTCTCCTGCACCTGCATGGGAACAATCCACTACAATGGTGTCAAATAAAGCAACGGTCAGCATTCAGCTGACCAATTTATAATGACCTGAAAGTTATTAAATTTTAGGTTAGCTAATCACCTAGAGAGGGGGGTGAATAGGTCTTTGAAATTTTAATAAATCTTGTGTTGTGTTCAAATTATTTTATCTAGAGCTTATCCTTAAGTCCTGCAATCATAAAGAAAAACAAGCATACACAACAAACAATAGGATTTGTAGTGGTTCCCCAATTGGTTATATCCACTTTCTCTCCCACCAATCCAACTTATTTGTTGGACTTGGCATAAACTCCTCCACTATGCTTCTCAGAGCTTACACCTCAGGCCCTAAGCCTTACACACAGATTATTCACAGAATCCAACTCAGAACTATAAGGGTTCCTACCTCAGAGCTCTGCAGAACTCATGCAGCTCAGTGATCCACTGATCACCTACCTCAGCCTTATTTCTAAGGCCTACACTCAGGCTCTTCAGCCCTACAGCTTCAGGCACAAAGCCCTACTCTCAGAGTGTTGCAGCCCTCCTACAACTCAGTACCCTTCAAGGTACCTACAGCTCAGCCTCCTCCAGGGCCTACAACTCAATTACAAGCTTGTCACATATAGCTCAGTGACTCTTTAGTCACCTACCTCAGGGACAAGGCCCTACACTCAGGCTGGGAAGATAGCCCTACCTCAGATCCACACTTGGATCCCACCTCAGAGAGCAGTACTCTCCTACCTCAGGCACTTAAGCCCTACAGCTCAGATCCACACTTAGATTCTACCTCAGTTCCCCAACAGGGCACCTACCTTAGTGATAAATTTGTCACCTACCTCAGGCACAAAGTACCCTACACTCAGATTCAGGAAACCTGAATCCTACAGGTAGATAATACTGAATGTAGACGAAAATAAAATACTGACTCAGAGAAATGTCTCTGAGTCAACTTTGCTGGACTGAGTAGATTTCAGTCCAGCCCATTTGTTGTAGAAGGAATCAGCCTTCTTCTACAGCTATCACTTTTAACTGCTACACAGATAAGCAGCTATCGGCTTGTTGATGAGATAAATCAGCTAAACTGTTCTATTGAGAACAAACTTGCTGAGCTTTGAAGTGCTTCTGCTATCCTTCTTTGCCTTCAGGCTATCTTGGTTGGACTTTAGCTTTCAAGCTTGATGGAGAAGATGTCCAGCCGCCTCTTGCTTTCTCTTTCTATATTTTTTGCATTTGATTCATTAACCCTAATCCCTTTACTGTTTCCTTTTTATGTGTTGATTTGAATCAATGGCACAGTAGTATGTGGTCCCACCAAGGATTTATGGGCGCCAACTCCATCAAAAAGGGGCAAAACATCATCTTTCGGCGCTACAGCAGCTTTCCCGCAATGGCTTCCTATAATTTTGACTTTGATGACGTCAGCAGTGGTCATTGTTGGATCTGACGGCGCCCTTAGAGGGGGTTGAATAAGGGTTGACAAAATTTATTTCTTAATCTTAATTTACTTGATGAAATAATTAAAGAAATCAAAACTAATTTTTCATAATAAAATTAAACACTTAGAAAAAAATAAGAACAGAAATGATAATCTTTTATTTCATAAGTTACAAACCAATATACATGATATCTCTATGAAGCTAGAGATTAAGGCTTATGAAAAATATAGTTAATTTTTGATTTTGACGGTCCTTCTACCATGATCCGGCAGGCTAAAGAGTATATCTCCCTAGATCTTGCTACTATCCTCCCCCTAGACTTAACAATGATCTAGACGCTGCACACAAGATAGTGATTACTCCCTAATCCGCACAAGTACTTGGACGCCACACACAAGGCAGTGATTTTCCCCTAAGCCACCCAAGGACCTGGATGCCACGCACAAGGCGACGATTTCCTCCTAAGCCACGTAAGGACTTAGACGTCATGCACAAGGTGGCGATTTATCTACCGATTACAAAGATGATAAGATAAGTTACAAAAAATGAAATTCAGAATAAAAACTCCCTCAAAATGAATCTCTAAAGATGACGTCGAATCCTTGAAAAGATTGCCTGAGATGCTGCACACGAACCGTCTCTTCTTCGCTCTTGAACGTTCTTGGGAAAATGAGAGTTTTCTGAAGGCTGGAGCTCTCTAATTAGTTGCACGGGAAGTAACACTCCAAATTTTGCAATCCTTGATCTCCACGAAAAAATGAATCACTTTTATATATTATCGATATCGCCCGGCGACACTGGCTATCACCAATCGGCGATATCCTATCTGGCTGCCACGTGTCCCACGATTCGGAGGTTTTTGTGGGACGATTCGATCGTGTAGCTATCGTCGGGTGATAGTGGCTATCTCCTAGCGATATCTCCTTTTCACTTTTGATATTAGAACTGTTACAAGAGCGTAGATGACTTCGATCTCATTCTGGAATGGGGTGGCATGTTCCGTAACTCCTCTCGGATTGAAAGTTATGGATGTTTGAAGTTTAGCACACGAAACTCATCTTTTTGTTTTTTTTCTAAAGTGTACACACCCTTGGATCATGCCCATGACTGAGGCCTTGTCTCCTCATTCCACTTGTACAACCTACACACTATAAACACACAAAAGAGTAGATCAAATACATCACGATATTTGTTATTCTCAAACGAAGAGATGCAGAATGCATGCTCCAACAATCTCCCCCTTTTGATAATAGCAAATACCTATATGAGAAATTCGTGAGTTTAATACCATTTATGTTTATAGGTTAGTGTGGTAAAATATATGCATGAATAATAAGTTTATGACATGATAGATTTAAAGCAAAACATACTCTTCTTATATGATGGCTCCCCCTATATAAGTGTTTCATATATACTTTGCTCCCCCTAACTATCAAATCAACTAGATTTCTCAGTTTATTCTCCCCCTTTTGTTATTAACAAAAGTGGGTTGGGATGAATATATACCTTTTAAGATTGATTAGGGATAACTTATTGGAAGAATAACCATGATCAAGCAATAGGATAATATATGCACTTGTTCTATAATTACTCCTGCTACATAAATATTTCCTATGAAATTTACAATGTACTCCCTCTAAAATTTTTAAGTTCATGCAAGTTATTCTCCCCTTTCGATTGTATCAAAACGGGGTAGAGGTGAGTGTATACCACTTGTTAAAAATAAGCACGATGGAACCTAAAGTAGTAAAGAACATAAATAAAATGATAGTGTAAACATTTTTATTTCAAGATACCACTTGTTAAAAAAGAAATCATGAGTAAGCGTAAGTAGTAATCACATCAGAAAATATAATAAGCATTCTTAAAAATAAACATCTTTTTAGAAATAGTGAATATATAAAAGCTAATGAGTTTTAAAACTGAATATTAGATGTTGGAGTTAAAGTTCTAAGAAATGTTATTCTATTGAGATATAATTGCAAACATGATTTGAAAATATCAAGAAAAGATATAAAACTACAATGTAATAAAATTTGCATTTCAAGTAAACAAAAACATTGAAGTGGTCATGCTTTGCTATCTAGTGCATTTACTTAAGTTTGTAGAGAATTGTATAGATATGCATTAGGATCCAATTCTCATGAGTAGAAGTTTTATATGTGATAATAATGTGCACAAAAGTGATTTGATAAAGTATATAAATATATTAATCAAAACGAATGACATATATAATGAAATAATACAATATTAAAATACACAAATAAAATTACTTCCATGATATCTCAATGCACATACATAAAAAGTACAACTACCAAGGTGTTTCGCACACACAATGCTCATTAAGACTTATCAGGGAGTGAAGTAGAGCTTGGGGGGATCACTTTTATTCTTTTTAACTTTGTTTTTATTTTTGTGATCCAGTATACTAATTGAAGTGGTGAATATTTTTGTTTGTTACAATACACTTTACAATCCTTTCCAAGGTGCTCAACCTCACAATGCTTATTAAGACTTATCAAGAAGGTGAGTAGTCCTTGGTGGAGTTTTTCTTGTCATTTATTCTATGTTTTTTATGCTTATGACCAAGGACTCTGAATTCACTTGTTTTGCAAACAATATCATTTAAATTTTTAAACCACTTTTCTCTAATGAATAAGCGCATGAAAAACAAAGAATTGAAATAAACAATTCAATGTAGTGTAGGTAATCTATTTATGAATTTTAATTATTATGTTATTACACTACACAATCATGCAAGTATAAGATTAAAAACACAGGTAGGTTATCAAAATAGGTGAGTGTGTAAAGTCATTATCAAACACAAAATATTATTCTTACTTAGAGGCATGCTAAACAATTCTACACATGTTTTCTACAATCAATTTCATTGCACATAATAAGATAATATTCAAGGCATGATAAAATTAAAACAATGTTTTAAGAAATGTGAAAACTAAATTAAACATTGTATTTAATCTTTAATTGATATAATTAGTCATCATTGACAATGACAATTAATATTTTAATTGTTTTGTAATTTTATAATTGGTTTTTTTGTAATATCTTTAAAACAACTAGTATAAAGTAATATACATGTGTTCAAACCATATGCATGATATAAATAATAGTAAAGTGTAAAATAATGTTCATGCAATGAATATGATATGAGTATTTTCCTAAATTAAACTACCCAAGCTATATGTCTACACCCTAGCCTTGTATTAAGTGACGGATGGGCATGAGGAGCTGCAGGCGTGCCGTAGGTTGGGGTGTTAATCCCATATGCAAACAAAAGAGGCCGCTACACCTAACACTCTCCCCGCCAGTGCCTCGCAAGGCGCAACTAGAACCCTTCCCCGGTTAAGGAAAAAACATGATTTATAGATTAGCATCTCTAATGCATACAACATACGCCCTCACTAAAGTGAGAAATATAATGTGGGTGAATGATCATGGACATACTAAACATTTAAGTCTAAGAATGAAATCATAAACTTTTACTTTTATTTAAGATTGATTTTTAATTATAGTTTATTTTAAAGTCACATATTTATTAGAGAATTTATGCTTAATATGTGAAAGTCATATATCAAAATATATAAAGTGACCAAAATACTTGTTGGCTCAAAATAAAAAGAAAAATAACAAAAATAAAAATACATTAAGCACGTCGTGAAGTAGATTATTGAGTCTTCTATTTTGATTTCTTTCTACTTCACATGTTTGATTGGGTACTAATGAATAAGAGATTTGGGTATTCAAAGTGATCCAAGTGTGATAGTTCTTTTGTGTACCCAAATATAGTGTGTTGTCTTATGAGAAGAAAGTGATGAATGGATCATTTCAAGTGGAGTTAATGTTTCATTTTTAATCTTGGGTCTTCATTCGTACTTTAGTTGAACATGTTTCAAATTTCCATAGTCATGAAAATGATGGTTATAATTATAGTGATTTTTAAAACTATTGTTAATAGGAAATTTGTGATCATTTAATTTAGAGTTAGGAGAAAGAGTTTTAAAATTATTTTACAAACAATCATTGAGTTGTTTTTCATTTTCACTCTTCTTTTTATACATACTTTTATTTAACTCACTAGTAGAAGACTTAGATAATTTTGAAGGTAAACTAGAAATAAATGATTTTTTATTACTTAAATTTTTTTCCACAAATATTTTTAACGATTCTAGTTTATTCATTATAGCAATGTTTACTTTTATCAAATTTTCATTATACTCTTTTGAAATTAAAAGCTCTTTTTCAAATTCCTTGAATTTTTCTCTAAGATCATTGCAATTATAACGAGATGTAGAACTTTCAACTACAGAGCATGAAAGAGAATTTGATACATCAATATGTGATTCTACTTTTGCGTTTGCTTTTAAACTTATATTTTCTAAAAAAAAAATTGAATTAACATTTTTCAATTTCTTAATTCTGTGTTTAGCAATTTCAAGCATACGAAATGTAGAAATAGAATTTGTTACGAAAGGGAAAGATTTTGATTTACATGCAGTGCTATAGGATGAGGCAAGATTTGAACATAAAGTTCCTTTGACATCTTCTTGGCATTCCTCTTCCATAAATGAATTTTCATCTTCTCTTTCGCACGATGTGTTCACTTCTTCCAATCCATTTGACACGCACGTCATGGATTCATCAAAGGAGGATCTTTCTTGAATACTAATGCAAGCATTCAATTTTTCCATGTCTTGTACATGTTTTGTTCCTGTGGATAAAGAATTATAAGTTTCTTCAAGAAATTTCCAAACTTCATAACTAGTAGAAAACATATATTTGTTTAAAAATATTTTGATCTAGTGCACAAAATAAACTATTTAAGGATTTAGCATTTAAAATCATTTGTTTTCTATTTAAAATAATTGGGGGCTTTTTAATTGTAATATTCCAAACTTTTTCATCTAAAGATTTAAGAAAATTTTCCATTAGAATTTTCCACCCTTTATAGTTTTCACCCATAAACAATGGTGGTGCTAAAGATTTTTCATTTATTAAAATTTCATCCCCTCTAATGGTTGCGAGATCATGAAGCGCCATTATTCCTGACTGTGAAGCCGTTTTGGAATAACCTGCCTCTGATACCAATTGTTGGATCTTAGATGGGGAGTGAATAAGGGTTGACAAAATTTATTTCTTAATCTTAATTTATTTCATGAAATAATTAAAGAAATCAAAACTAATTTTTCATAATAAAATTAAACACTTAGAAAAAAATAAGAACAGAAATGATAATCTTTTATTTCATAAGTTATAAACCAATATACATGATATCTCTATGAAGCTAGAGATTAAGGCTTATGAAAAATATAGTTAAATTTTGATTTCGTCGGTCCTTCTACCAAGATTTGGCAGGCTAAAGCGTATCTCTCCCTAGATCTTGCTACTAGCCTCCCCCTAGATCTAACCACGATCTAGACGCTTCACACAAGGCAGTGATTTACTCCCTAAGCCACACAAGGACTTGGACGCCACACACAAGGCGGCAATTTTCCCCTAAGCCACCCAAGGACCTATACGCCATGCACAAGGCGACGATTTCCTCTTAAGCCACGCAAGGACTTAGACGCCACGCACAAGGCGGCGATTTCTCTACCGATTACAAAGATGATAAGTTTAGTTACAAAAAAAAGAAATTCAGAATAAAAACTCCCTCAAAATGAAGCTCTGAAGATGATATTGAATCCTTACAAAGATTGCCTGAGATGCTGCACACGAACCGTCTCTTCTTCACTCTTGAACGTTCTTGGGAAAATGATAGTTTTCTGAAGGTTGGAGCTCTTTAGATCAGTTGCATGGGAAGGAACACTCCAAATTCTGCGATCCTTGATCTCCACGAAAAAATGACTCACTTTTATATATTATCAATTTCACCCGGCGACACAGGCTATCGCTAATCGGCGATATCCTATCTGGATGCCACGTGTCCCACGATTCTGAGGTTTTTGCGGGACGATTCGATCGTGGAGCTATCAATGGGCGATAGTGGCTATTGCCTGGCGATATCTCCTTTTCACTTTTGCCATTAGAACCATTACCATAGTGTATATGACTTCGATCTCATTCTGGAATGGGGTGGCACGTTCTGTAACTCCTCCCGGATTGAAAGTTATGACTGTTTCAAGTTTAGCACACAAAACTTGTCATTTTGTTTTTTTTAAGTGTACACACCCTTGGATCATGCCCATGACTGAGGCCTTGTCTCCTCATTCAACATGTACAACCTAGACACTATAAACACACAAAATATTAGATCAAATACATCATGATATTTGTTATTCTCAAACCAAGAGATGCGGAATGCATGCTTCAACAGTCATCAACATCTCGACTTAGAAAATATTCCAGAAAACCATGAAGCGTTGAGTGATATTAAGTCACTCAACGTCATCTTCCTTGGCTCTTAGAATTTCTGGACTTAAAAATTTTCCTGGCTCTGTCTGTTGAGAGTCTAATCGCTGTGTGATCACAGCAAGCATTTGGTTGATCGCTTGGAACTGTGAGCATTCTCACGGCACGACTGCTCAAAGGCTTGATTTATAAGGCCTTAAGGCCAGTACTGGTGTATGTACTTCACTCCTATTTGGCTTGTTAGTGGACATTCATGCTTATTGCTGGGTTCTTTTCATTGCAACTTATAAAACTACTTCCGCTAGAATGCTCTGTGTAGGACGTTGGATTGGTTGGATAGTTTCCATTGAGTAACCACCCGGTCTGTCCGTGGTATATGGCGTCGGTCCCCGGCCGGACCTACTGCTATATGATATGTGACGGATAGGGGGTGTTACAGGTGGTGTCCACCTGGCTAGGGGTTGGCCAATTGACCCTAAGTAGGCTAGCTTGACCCATTTAGGGATAGAGTTGACCTTGGTCAACCCAACCACTTTGACAACCTTTCATGTGCCCTTAGTGTTCAAGTCATCCTTACAATGGATTGGTGAGGCCATTATGGGGTCTTGAAGTCTTGGTGAAGACCCATGATCTTCTTGACCAAGGCTTCATAAATCTACTATTTGTAGACTATAGTGGTCTCACCTACATCCCTAGGTTTACTTGGCTTTCTTGGGCTTACTTAGGTTTTTTCATGACCTAGTCATGACAAAACCACTCCTAGGGGTCTAGTTGTTTGATGGATGTTACATAGTTATGACCTTAAGGCCTTACAACTATTTTCTCAAATAATAGTGTTTTACAAACTGTGGCATGCAGGTCGACCACATATGAAATAGTAAAAATAACTTCACATTGGCCTTCGAGGTCCGGCAGAGCAACCTGAGCTTTAGCCCTTTATTTCCCAATCGGCTCTCTAGCTGTACCTGCACAAACGCATTCCACCCAAAAGATGGCAAACAAGACAATATTCAGCATTAGCTGACCAAATTATAACGACCCCACCCCTCACTCGGGACGGCAGTGCTCTTTCCCTGCAAACAACATCAATATATAGAGGCATTCAGGACATGCAATTTAATTAAGCACCATTCACCACAGAAATTAGCACGGTCGTCCAGCGCCACATGCTCTTAAGGCACATTCTCGGTGCATAGGACCTCAAAAGGTCACACCTCCATTCTTTGCGAGGATCAGCAATGCTTGAGCTTTTTAGTCTTTCATGTCTGAAGCCAAAGACAATGCCTCTATGCTATGATAAATTCATGGTGAACCTCAGGAAACAAACTTTGACTCACTCCAAGTCGATCACCATAGGATTGGGTGTAGTTCAGCTATTTCTCTTACTCAAATCATCTGGCTTGCAAGCCATAACGCGGGTCTGCATCCCCTTTTCCATCTGTAAGATTCATAACCCCGTTATGATCCCAGGCTAGCACTCACGGCTGCCTAAGCCGGGTCACACGGGCTCTCAGCTTAACGCATTGGCCCCATGTCTTCAAGAGATAGGCCTCACCAAATGGCCTCCCTGGTCTCCATGAGACAGGCCTCATAAATAATGGCCACCAGGTCTCTACGAGATAGGCCTCATAAAACAATATTGCTCACTGGGAACTACCGTCGGCGATAGCGCTACCGTCGCGCGGTTGGGGACAGACTATCAATTCTTACCCTACAAATAGGTGTTTTCTTGGAGTCCTTCTCCAGTACTCTCTCTGCAGTCTCATGCACATCCCGCGACTCCGAAATTTATATACTACCATGGAGTCTTCTCCGGTACAAAAACAATCATCACCAATCCAGACCAACATGTCTGGATGGGCTTCACATAGCATGCTTATACCGTACTTCGATTCTGGATTCTAAATACAAAGACAACGGGGATACACTCGATCTACCCGTCGGGAGAACTACTTTCATGTGTTCGTTGAGCGTCTACCCTCACATGCCAAAACAAAGGACATCATATGTCCAAGGAAGAGGATTGTTACCCTTGAAGTTTGTTTTGGCGCAATGGGAGAGAATCTAGCTGGATAGAAATGACCGTTATGATTTTGCCTCCGTAGATCCAAACTCGGCTTGCGAATCAGAGCTCCTAAGCTCCAATAATGGCGAGATCTCCTTCTTCTTCCTCTTCCATCCCTTAGAAAGAGAATGCCTTGGGATATGTTGAAGTTGGTGACCGGGCGGTATGGCGTTCTGGCTTGGCGGGTTGATGACCGTGCAGTTTTGCTGTTACCCTTCAGCGGTTTGGTTGCTGTGTGTTGTTGTCTGAGGTCCAAGCGGTCTAGCGGTTCGTCTCTGGCGACTTGGATACCCGGCGATCTATCGGTCTCCCATGGCGATCTCTCTCTCTCTCTCTCTCTGGTAGTAGCCGAGCGGTTAGCCCTTTTGTCTAACCACGCGGCTTGTGTGGTTTGTGTCTGTATAGTCCGCTTGTGTCCTGTAAATTTTTAGTCCCACATCTCTTATTTGTATTCTCTCTTCTCTCCTCCATTCTATATAAGGGAGGTCATACCTTTGTAATAGATACCTTTTTCGGATAATAAAGTTTCAGTTAAACCACTTCTGGTTTGTTTTTGTTCGTTTTTGTTCGCCTTTTACATGGTATCAGAGCACTCGATATTCCCCTCCTAATCCTATGTGCCTTCCCTGTCCACGCGGCTTGCTTCGCCGGTTTGCGCCCTGTCCGCGCGGCGTCTTTCTCTCCTTGTCGTTGCCCTCTGTGTGCGCGACCTCTTTGTTACCTGTGCTAAGTCACCGTGACCTGTTGCCTTGTTTGGTCTTTGATTCTGTTCGAGCGGACTGTCTTCTAGCCGCTTGACTTCCATCCCTCTGCTTGAGTCGACGGCTTGGTCATGTCTTTTCTGGTCGCTGGTGTCTGCCATCGTGACCGCTACAGCTGTTCTTCTTCCTATCCGCACGGCTTGTTTCCTAACCGCGCGGCTTCCCGTTGTTTGCTCCTATGGCTCTTTTTGATACTTCTACTGCCACCACTCCTGCCGCCAATACGGCTCCGCCCCTTCTACCTACTCCTTCTGGGAACCTTGACATAGTTTTCAAGCTTGTCGGCTCCAACTACCGGGATTGGAGCGTCTCTTTCACCTTTCTCCTCCGCTCGCAAAGCAAATGCTACCATCTCGTTGATGACCCTCCTCCTACCACTTCACCTCTCTTTGATGACTGGGATGCGAGTGACGCTCTTGTGCGTACTTGGCTCACTAACAGCCTTTTCGATGAGTGCCTTCCCATCATCCATCATGATGAGACAGTCAAGGCCGCTTTGCTTCATCTTGCCACTCTGTACTCCAAGGGGGCTCAGACGTCCCGCATTTATACATTGTATGCAGACCTCTTTGCCCGTCCTACCTTGTCTCCTGCTGCTTCCTACCAACAGGTTCAGGCTCTTGGGGCTGAGATTCTTCAGAATCGCCCCTTTTCTGCGGATTTGGCTCAACAACACAAGCACTTCCAAGAGCTTCTGGTTGCCTGTTATCTGCTCCGGCTTCCTGATACTTATGACATAATCTGCCAGCAAATTCTGGGTGAGGCGGAATCTCCTACCTTAGATGCCACCGCTGCCCGCATCGCCGCTGTCACCTCTCTCCTTCAGCGCCCACTTCTGCTCGATCCTCCTCCCCCAGACAACTATGCTCATCACTCTCAGCAGAGTGGCTCTGGTAGCCGCAGTCACCAGTCCGGCGGACGTGCTTCTTCCCGCTACCTCTGCTCTCACTGTGGCCGCACCGGACATACTTCCAAAAGCTGCTGGACGAAGCATCCCCATCTTTGACCCTCCGGTGACTCTTCTGCCTCCTCTTCCAAGCCGTCTGCCTCCGTGGTCACATCCTCAGGTAGTGCCCACGTGGTGGCTGAAGGTAAATGGCTTATCGACTCTGGTGCAACTAATCACATGACGGGCAATCCTCAGTGCTTCTCTCTACTCGAACAGCATGATCGGTTTCACCCGGTCCTCGTTGTAGACGGTTCTCCCTCCCCGATTCATGGGTCGGGAGTGGTTCATGTTACTCCGTCCCTTCGACTAGCGGACACTCTCTATGTGCCCAAGTTTCCGTGCAATTTATTGTCGATTACCTCTTTATGCAAGCAGCTTCAGTGTTCTGTGATGTTTACTCTGACTTCTTGTTCTTTTCAGGATCCGAGCTCCCAACGGACGATTGCTACTGGGACTGAGAGCGGCGGCCTCTACTTCCTCGACAACGTTTCCGCCTTGTCCGCCTTATCATCTTCTTATCTGGATCTTCTCCAGTGGCATCTCCGCCTCGGTCATCCTCCACCACGGCTTCTACATCAGCTTATGCCCCGCCTCCCTCCCTCCAGTACTCCGCTCCACTGCGACGCTTGTCAACTAGGCAAGCATCACCGTTCCTCCTTCCCGCCGAAGCAAGGTCGGGGCTCTACACGTTCGTTTGATCTTGTCCACTCCGATGTCTGGGGACCTGCTCCTACCCTCACCATTGGTTGGGGTAGTTCTTATTTTGTAACCTTTATTGATGTTTTTTCTAGATGTACTTGGGTGTATCTCTTACGAGATCTCTCTGAACTTTTCGATGTATGGCTCTCTTTTTATCAGTTAATTAAAACTCAGTTTGGTGTTTGTATTAAAATCTTTCGCTCAGACAATGCTAAATAATATCTGAGTCATGTTTTTACCTCTTTTTGTGTGCAACTTGGCATTATTCATCAGACTAGCTGTGTTTATACCTCCCAACAAAATGGGGTGGCGGAACGCAAAAACTGTCACCTCCTCGATGTCGCTCGCACATTAATGACCCAGATGCATGTCCCTTGCTCATATTGGGGCTATGCTGTTCTCCTTGCCTGCTACCTCATCAATCGCATTCCCTCCACAGTTCTCCACGAGAAAACCCCATTCTTCATTCTGTATCCGGGAAAGGAGCCTTTTCCTCTCCCTCTCCGAATCTTTGGGTGCACTGCATTTGTGCATGCCCCCTCTGCCACTCGTGATAAGCTATCCCCTCGCTCCACCAAATGTGTCTTTCTGGCGTACTCCACCACTCAGAAAGGCTACTGTTGCTTTAACCCCGTTCTTCGTCAGTAGTTCGTCTCCGCTGACGTTACCTTCTTCGAGAATGCCTCCTACTTCTCGGCTGACTCCTCTTCTCTTCCCCCTTGTTGGAACACCCTATTACTGATTTGGGTCAGGATCACTATGTCTCTTAGGAAACCTGTTTTGACCTCATTATATAGATCTAAAGGTCAATTAAAATTGAGTCTAAGGGTTAGTACTTAGGTTTGGAAGCTGCCCTCAAGACCAAAATTTTCAGTTTCAGAAAACTAAGTCATTTTGTCGAGCTCAGTACGACGAATCGTCGAACTCCATTCGACGATCGTTGAGCTCACTTCGACAGATCATCGAACTCCATTCGACGATCTCTGAGCTCAACTTCATCAAGTCATCGAACTCCATTCGACGATCTTCGAGCTCAGATCGACGATCTTGACTCAGTTTGATCCTCTATCTCTGAGCTCAGTTCGACGATAGTCGAGCTCAGATCGATGATCTCTATTTCTGTCTAAGTCCAAATCTCTAAGCTCAGTTCAACGATAGTGGAGCTCAGTTCGACGTTTTTCTGAAGAGTTCAACGATTTTCAAGATTCAAATTTGTACAGCTGTGGAATTATTGTCAGCATTTAATTCAGAGATCTTATAGCCGTTTTCATTTAATCTGGAGCAAGTTTCAAGGAATTTTCAAGGAATATTTTATTGGACTTTCCCCCAAAAGACAATTACAGTTAAGTAAGTAATTAATGACAGGCTAACGGCTATATTGGAAAAGGATCATTTCTATTCAAAAAAAAGGAATAAAAAACAAGATTCTTTTTTCATTCCTGACACACGAAGAAGAACAAGAAGTTAGAAAAACTCTCTGCAACAACAATCTCTGCAACAACAATTTCTGCAACAACTCTAAAAACAACAATTACACCGAGAAAGAAAGAGAATTCCAAACATTCTCAGTCTCAAGATTCATACAAGAACACCAACACCAAAAGGAGATCAAAAAAAACTGAAATCTTCAGATCTCTTTTGATTCAAGGTGTTCAAGGCCATCATCTTTCAAGACTCCAGACACCTCACATTTCAGTTGTTGCTGAAATCATCATTTGCTGGAGATCAATTTTCTGAAGGCCTATCACCCTACTGCAAAGCTTCACTTCCTGAACAACTACAGATCTCAGGGGGAGCTTTGACAACATCATTGAATCCACATAGTCTTCTCACTGTGATTGAGAAAAGAAGACTTTCATCACTCTCTTATTCCCACCTCTGTAAAGGGTTTTTCAAACTCCCTTCAAAAGTTTGTGTGTGGTTTTTGAGCACCTTATCAAAAGCTCATTGGTGGCAAGACACTTGATCAAAAAATCTGGTTTGGTTTTTGAGCACCTGATCAACTCATCCTGCAGTGGATTCCTACCTAGGGTCGTAGAAGAGTGGATGTACCCAGATTGGTTGGGGAACCACTATAGCTCCTTGTGTCTTTTGGTTGCTTGTTTTTCTTTTTGTTTCTGGCTGTGGTTTGTGACTAGGTTGCTTTGTGACTAGGTTGCTTTGTGACTAGGTTGCTTTGTGACTAGTATTGGGTACATTGGAATATATGTACCTGATTTGAAGAAGCCTCACTCTACTCAATGATATACATCAAGATGTATTTGATGTGTTTTGAGTTGCTATGTGCAGGTTAAGTAACTGCAGGTTTGCAGGAAAAGTTTCTAAGTCCATGTGTCGACACCTAGAAGAAAAGTGTCGACACTTAAGTAGGCCTGTGTCGACACCTAGAGAAGCAGTGTCGACACTTGTAGTAATTGTGTCGACAACAGGAATGCAGAGTCGACGCTAGAAGGAAAGTGTCGACACATACAGGCTGTGTCGACAAGCAATGAATAAATGTCTAAAGAATCAGTGTCGACACTTAGAAGCAATGTCGACACCCAGAGGAACTTTGTCGACAGCAGAATGTGTCGACACTAGGAGGCTGTGTCGACACTCAGCAAAATTTCAACAAAGTTCAAGTACAAGTGTCGACACTAGGAGGATGTGTCGACACTCAGCAAACTTCGACAAAATCTAAGTACAAGTGTCGACACAAAGGATATGTGTCGACACACAGCCAAAGTCTCAACACATGAAGAATGTGTCGACACAAAGGAGATGTGTCGACACTCAGCAAAAGTCTCAACACATGAAGAATGTGTCGACAAAAAGGAGATGTGTCGACACTCAGCAAAAGTCTCAACACAGAAGGAATGTGTCGACACAAAAAGATGTGTCGACACTTAGCAAGTTTCAACACAAGAAGATGTGTCGACACAAAGGAGTTGTGTCGACACTTAGCAGAAATCAACTAAGTATCAAAGAAGAAGGACTTGTGTCGACACACAGGATCAGTGTCGACACATTCTGAAGAAGCAGTGTCGAGAAGTAATTTCTACAACACAAGGAGTTGTGTCGACACCATGAAGGCTAGTGTCGACACTTAGTCTACTTGTGTCGAACACATGGTCTATTTGTGTCGACACTTAAAGACTATCTGTATCGACACTTTCAGACAGTGACAGAGTTTTCAAGAAGTTACTGGGTGACTTGACAGCTGACATTTCAACCGGTCAACTGCTACTGTCAGAGCTGTCAGAAGTTAGTTAGAAACCGGATCAGCCGGTCACCATGAAGAAAGTCTATATAAAGGCATATTCCTTCAACAGGAAGAGAAGAATCAGATAGAGAGAAGCAATCATTAAAGTGAGAAACAACAAACAAGAAGAAGACCTTCAAGTGAAGATCTAAGTAGTTGGAGAGAGAAATCTCCTTCTAAGAAGTCAACTATTGAACCAGGCTGATAAAGAAAGTTTCAGATTGAGATCTGATTCACAAGTCAGCAGTTGATTGAAGGTTATCTGCCTAGAGATTCAACCCTACTGTGTTCTAATTCAAGAAGCTTTGAAGAAAAGCCAAGGGAGGTTGATCTCAGCAAAGTTCTTTCAAGAACTCATCAAGAAGCCAGTCAACTCAACTTTCTCAATCTGAGTTGTGGTTATTATTCTTTGTAATTTTAAATTTCTTGTAGGATCCTAAGGGATCTGAGTTATAAGCCTATATTATAAAGGCTGAGTGGTAGGGCCTTTGTGCCTGAGTGTAGGAGATACTTTTCTCTGAGTGTAGGCCTTGTTGAAGGCTGAGTGTAGGCCTTATCTTGTTGAAGGCTGAGTGTAGGTCTTGGTGAAGACTAAGTGGTATGGCTTTCTGCCTGAGTTGTAGGAGTGGGATCACTCTGAGTTGTAGGAATCCTATTTGGGGTTCTGAGCAGTAAGATCTGTGGATCTGAGAAGTAGTGGAGAAGTTAGGCTGAATCTAGTACACTACTAGATAGGCGAAGGGGGAAAGTGGATGTACCCAGACCTTGGGGAACCACTATAAAATCTGTGTGTTCTCTGTGTGTGCTTTATTCTGTGATTGTTGTGTTGTATTGCTGTGAAGAAGTTCATATAATTTTGTGTATCTGCCTTTAAAGTTTAAAAAGATTAAGTGCACCTATTCACCCCCCCCCCCTCTAGGTGTTTAGGCACTAGTTCTTTCAAGTGGTATCAAAGCGAGGTTATTCAAAAAGGACATAACAGTCTGAGTGAAGATCCTGAAGGCAGAATCAGTATAATCAAGAATCAAGAAAATGGGTTCAACTGAGAATCACAATGAGCTAGGATCCATGAAGTTGCCAATCTGCAGAAAGGAGATCTTTGGCATTTGGAAAGAAAGGGTTAGACTGTTTATGGAAGCCTCTGACCCTAGAATTTACATTACAGTCAAAGAAGGGCCATATGTGCCAATGAAAGTATCAGTTCTGGATGCAAACCAGAGAACTCCAAAAGACTATTCTGAAATGACCAAGGATGAAATTATTCTGGCCACTATGGACAAGAGGACTCAGAATATTATTGTAAGTGCAATTGATGATGCCACATTTCAGAATCTGATTCATTGTAAAACATCAAAGGAAATGTGGGACACACTGATAGTCTATATGGAGGGTTCAGAAGAAGTTAGACAGGACAGGAAGTCTTTGTTAAACCAAGAGTATGAAAGTTTCAGACAAGGCAGGTCTGATAGTATAACTGAATTCTAAAAGAAATTCTATAGGATAGTCAATGAATTGATGTCCTATGGAAGAGAATTCAGCAATTATGAATTGAATGATAAGTTCTTGAGATCCCTGACAAAGGACTGGGATACTAAGATTTGTGCCATAAGGAAAATGGCCAAATTAGCAGACATTCCTCCTCCAACATTGTTTGGAAAACTGTTATCCTATGAGATGCAGTTAATGGTAAGGAAGGAGGAAGAAAAGTCTACAAGAGTGGAGCACAAAGAAAGAGTTGTGGCCTTCAAGACTGAAGCCACTAAGAAATATAGAAGCAAGTCTCCATCTCCACCACAAATAGTTGCTGAGACAGTATCAGATACTTCAGATAGCAAGAAGTCAGAAAGCAGTGAAAGTGATGAAGACTTTGCTGCATTTACTAGGCACTTTCAGAAGTTTCTAAAGAAGAAGCAGTGGAGGTCCAAGCCATCCACTTCACAGCCTAAAGATGACTACTACCAGAACAGGAAGTCATCAAGGAATGACATCAGAAAGTTCAAGTCTAATAAAACTACATCCTCAAAGATAGTATGCTATTGTTGCAATAGATAAGGACATGTAATAGCTGACTGTCCAGAGAAGAGGAAAGAGTCCACTGACAAGAAAAAGACACAGTTCAAGGGCAAAAAGGAAAGGTCCTTTGTTGTCAAGAAGGATAAAAGTCTGACTGATATATCATCTTCAGAAACAGATTCAGATGTTGAAGCTTATATTGGAATATTTGCTGAAGAAGAGAAAGATGAGTTCATACAATTAATGAACTCAATATATGAGCAGGAGGACATTCAGAGCAAGGGACTGATGGCCTTATCAGAAGAAGACAAAATCCAGGATCAGCCTGGACCTAGTCAGGTACAAAATTGTTCTTCAAGTTCAATTGCTAGTGCTGAGTCAGTTTCAGATACATCAGCATCAAGTGATGTAAGTGAATCTGAATCTGAAGGAGACATTCATCAGTTGATTGATGAATATAGAGTATTGTTGCAGGCTTTGAAGAAAAGCAAACTCTTGGCCAAAACTCAGGCTAAGGAGATTGCCAGTCTTAAAGTTGCTGCAACAGATTTTGACAAGTTGCTTGATCAGAAATTAAATGAAATAGCCAGACTGAAGCACATTACTGTTATTCAGATGGGGACTATAACATTTAAAAATGATCAAATTAGAAATCTAGAGATTAGTCTTCAGAAAGAGAGAGATATTGTAGCAAATTTTTCTAAACCAAAGTCTGTTCTACCTTTGATAGATGAGTTTGCACCTCATAAGGGTAAAACTGGATTGGGGTTTACAAAACCTGCCTGGACAGTAAAGTCCAAGTCTAAGGTTAAAGCCCCAGTACTCAACAAGAAGCCTGCTGTAGATAAAACAGTCAGGGTTGTACCTAAACAAAGGTACAATAGATTTGAGTGCTGGTGTTGTGGCAAGATAGGCCACTTTGCCATAGATTGTTGGCACAATTCTAATGCCATGGTGAGTAGCAAACTGCCTGCTAGAAATGCTACAGGTGGTTTTGTTAAGAGTCAGACTAACTTGCACCAAGGACCCAAGAAGTTTTTGGGTTCTAAAGTTAAGTAATTTGTTTTGCATGTAAGTCCAAGTGGTCATGCCCCAATATGGTACTTGGACAGTGGATGTTCCAGGCACATGACTGGAACTAGGGGATTGCTGAAGGACTATACACCAATCAAGGATGGTCCTAAAGTCACCTTTCGTGGTTCTGAAAAAGGAATCATCAAAGGCTTTGGTAACATTTCTAGCAACCTTATTACAATTACTCAAGTGGCTTATGTTAAAGGTTTGAAACACAACCTAATTAGTATAAGTCAGCTGAGTGATTTAGGATATGACATCTCATTTGTCAAGGATGGTTGTCATATCAGTAGGTCAAATGATCAAAAGATCATTTTGACAGGTTATAGAAAGAGAAATGTCTATTGTCTAGACATTATGTGTGAGAACATAGTCTCTCCTATTTATCTTGTAGTTGATGAGAAAGTCTCACATTGTGTTAAATGGCACAAGAGGCTGGCTCATCTTAACTATAAGACAATTGTCCAACTCTTTAGTAAAGAGTTAGTGAGGAATGGTCCTCAGGTTAAGTGTATTAAGGATGGGATATGCTCAGCTTGTCAAAAGGGCAAGCAGACCAGATCCACCTTTAATAGCATTGAGAACAAAGATGTTGTGAGGTGTCTATACCTCATGCATATGGATATTTTTGGTCCTATGTCCAGTTCACAGCCTAGGTAGGAAGGTCTACACATTTGTGATTGTAGATGACTACTCAAGGTTTTCCTGGGTGTTCTTCCTTAGACAGAAATCTGAAACTCCTAGTATCTTTTATAGTTTTGTCAAACAAATTCAGAATGTGTTAGATAGTACAGTGGTCAAAATAAGAAGTGACCATGGTACTGAATTTCAGTCTGACAGTATGACAAAGCTATGTGAAGAGTTTGGGATATTTCAGGAATTTTCTTCACCAAGAACACCTCAGCAAAATGGTATTGCTGAAAGGAAAAATAGAACTTTGATAGAGGCTGGTAGAACCCTATTAAGTGACACATCTCTCCCTAAATATTTCTGGGCTGAGGCAGTTAATACTTCATATCATGTGATCAATAGGGCTACTATCACCAAGAGCCACAATAAGACCCCATATGAGATTGTGAAGGGCAGAAAACCAAATCTATCCTATTTCAGGATCTTTGGTTGTAAATGCTATATACTTAACAATGGTAAGTCTTATTTAACCAAGTTTGCTGCCAAATCCCAAGAGGGGATCTTTGTTGGGTACAGCAACAACAGTAAGGCTTATAGGGTCTACAACTTGACTACTCAAGTTGTAGAAGAGTCAGTACATGTAGTGTTTGATGAAGGTGGACTCATTAACAATGAATTGTCTATAAGTGTTTGCAGCTCTACAGGTGTGACTGAGAAGATGGACAAGCTTACTATTGAAGAAGATTCTACTACAAGTCAGCAAGTGGATGATAGTGGTTGCTGCCCAGGGGGAGTACAAGACACTCCTGTTGCTGAAGAAGACCAAGAGGAGCTGCTGAATGAAGAAGCTGAAGGTATACAACCAGAAAACAGGATGCCTCCAGCAAATAGGCATTTAAAAGAGAATCCAGCCAATCAAATTATTGGAGATCTCAGACAAGGGGTACAAACAAGGAGCAGGAATCTAAATTCAGTTCTCTACTCCAGCTTTCTATCCCAAGTAGAGCCAAAGAAATTTGAAGAAGCTATCCTAGACCCTCATTGGATTGAGGCAATGCTAGAGGAGCTGAACCAGTTCAAAAGATGCAAAGTCTGGGAGCTTGTTCCTAAACCAAAGGGCCACAATATTATAGGAACTAAGTGGATCTTTAGGAACAAGTTGGATGAAAATGGAGTAATTATAAAGAATAAAGCTAGACTAGTTGCTAAAGGATATAGGCAGGAAGAAGGTATTGATTTTGATCAAACCTTTGCTCCAGTAGCCAGACTGGAAGCAATAAGGATGTTCCTTGTCTATGCAACATTCCAAGGGTTCAAGGTATACCAAATGGATGTTAAGTCAGCTTTTCTGAATGGAAATCTGAAGGAAGAAGTCTATGTAGAACAGCCATCAGGTTTTGTTGATTCTACTAAACCTAATTATGTTTATAGACATAGGAAGGCTTTGTATGGGTTAAAACAAGCCCCTAGGGCTTGGTATGAAACCCTGTCTAGTTTCCTCATTGAGAATAAATTCACAAGGGGGAAATAGACAAGACTCTATTTCTTAGGGAATCTAGAGGCAAGATTATCTTAGTCCAAATATATGTAGATGACATCATATTTGGTTCTACAGAAAGTAGTCTTTGCAGAATGTTTGCAAAACTAATGCAAGGACAATTTGAAATGAGCAGTATGGGGGGAACTTAAGTTTTTCTTGGGTCTCCAAGTTAGACAGACTGAGGATGGTTTATCCATATGCCAGTCTAAGTTCACCCTAGAATTGATAAGGAAGTATGGTATGGATTCATCCACTACCATGAAAACACCTATGGGGTCAACAATGTCTTTATGCAAAGATGATGCAGGGAAACCTGTAGATGAAACTTTGTATAGAGGGATAGTTGGCTCCTTACTATATTTGACTGCAAGTAGACCAGATATCATGTATGCTACATGTGTCTGTGCTAGGTATCAAGCTTGCCTTAAAGAATCCCATTTGACAGCAGTCAAAAGAATCTTGAGATATCTTAAGGGCACTCCTTATCTAGGCCTTTGGTACTCTAGGAATGGAGACTTTGAACTGACAAGTTATTCAGATGTAGATTTTGTAGGCTGCAAGGAAGATAGGAAGAGTACAACTGGAACCTGTGAATTTCTAGGTGGAAGGCTGGTGTCATAGAGTAGCAAGAAGCAAACCAGTATGGCTATCTCCACATCTGAGTCAGAGTATGTTGCTGCAGGAAGCTGTTGTGCACAACTACTATGGATACAACACTAGCTAGAAGATTATGGTATTCGAGTAAGTAGAACACCTCTATTTTGTGATTCTACAAGTGTTATTTCTATTGCAAACAATCCTGTCTCCCATAGTAGGACTAAGCACATAGAAATAAAATACCATTTTCTAAGAGAACATGTGGAAAAAGAAGATATTTCACTAGAGTATATTAATACAGATAATCAGCTAGCTGATATGTACACTAAGCCCTTAGATGAAACCAAATTCAATAAATTTAAAATTGAATTAGAGATGATAAACTTGGAATAGTTTACAAAATTGGCTAAGTAAAATGGTGTCGACACACAGAGTTGTCTGTGTCGACACATAGAAGTGGTGTCGACATTTCAGAGAAATGGTGTCGACACATCTAGGAAGTCTGTGTCGACACTTCAGAGAATTTGTGTCGACACATGCCGTGTAGGTGTCGACACATCCAAGGTGGTGTCGACACTAAGGATTAACACAGAATTAGTCTAGTAAAGTCTCGACTAAGTGTCGAGCTAAGTGGTGTCGACACATATATAAGTGTCGACACATATATTCTGTCGACTATACTTGTGTCGAGACATTATAAGTAAGTGTCGACACTTTTCAACAGTGTCGACACAATTTAAGTATTTTGACGCGCCTTTTCACCTTTGGTTCTAGAAAGGTATAAATAGGTTCTCGCCATTGTTAGTTGACACGCTCACCAAAGTTTCGAGACCAAACTTGTGTGTCGACATCTCTCTTCTCTAAATTCAAATTTCTTCAAACCCTAATAGTGCCCAAGCTAGAAGAGAATGTTAATGAAGGATATGAACTCGTGCGACACGCTTTTGATGACGCGGAACCTGAAATCAAAGGCGTGATAACCCTAATTGCCGAAACTGGACTGGAATACCTTGTTTCTGAACCAATCAAGATCTGGAAGAAGGAGGTCCTGGAATTTTTGAGTGCAGCATCACTTGATGACACTGGACTCAAGATTAAGTCCAGGGTTCATGGGACCAAAGTCAAGGTCACACAGAAGAGTCTGAGGAAGGTACTTCAG
Source organism: Platanthera guangdongensis (assembly GCA_039583875.1). NCBI lineage: Eukaryota > Viridiplantae > Streptophyta > Magnoliopsida > Asparagales > Orchidaceae > Platanthera > Platanthera guangdongensis. The sequence goes on from CM077159.1 coordinate 105,269,832, forward strand.
CTACCAAGAACAAAGGAGGAAGAAGATGTATCTTCTTCTAATACTAGAGAAGCATTGAGATGGTGTGGACTGGATTCAAATCTAAAAATTGGATCAGTATTCAACAGAAAAGGAATGAACATCCAAGGAAAATTTCTGTCTGAAATTGTTGGAAAGGTCATCTTGAGCAAGCCTGGAGGACATGATAGAATTTCTGCTTATATGTTCAGTTTGATGACAAGGATTATCTTCAAACTTAATACTGATTGGACTGCAGTTGTGTTTGAGAAGATAAAAGAAAGTATGAAGAAGCCCAATCTAGGTAGAATACTGAGTCTATACCTAGCTGGCAGTATACCTGAGGTAATGAACCAAGCTGCAGGTTCAAAGATTAACCACATGAGGAAGATGAATATGAGAATCTTCTCTAGGTGGGGATAGAGTACTGACCAAAGAACTGCCATCTCCAGTAAAGGAAACACCCCAGAAAAAGAAGAGGAAAACAGCCACTGTGGATCAAGAATCCTCCAGCAGCTCTGAAGAGCAAGTAGTATTTACTCCTGATGATGAAGAGACTGGAAATGCTGACCAGTCTCTAGCAAGACAAGAAGATGCATAGAGGCAGGGGGATCTACCACCAGCTAGCCCAATTCACCTTGATCCACTCTAGGGGGAGCCTCTACTTGTGGAAGAGCCAACTCTAGTAGAGAGTGAACAAGCTACTCAAACCATACTGGAGGTAATAACTGACATTAATCAATTAGCTTTCCCTATTGAGGATGAAGTTTTGTCTGATTCATTACCTAATGTTCATCAGCAAATAAAGATACACCCTCAAGCACAAGTGAAAGAAATTGTACCTAATCACCTAGAGGGGGGTGAATAGGTGACCTTAATCTTTTTAAACTTTTAGGCAGATTTAATCACAGCTTTCACAAAACATAAACCAGCAACCACAAAATCATACACACACAGAGTACACACAGTTTTATAGTGGTTCCCCAAGGTTTGGGTACATCCACTTTCCCCCTTCGCCTATCTAGTAGTGTACTAGATTCGGCCAAACTCCTCCACTATTTCTCAGATCCTCAGATCTTACACTCAGAACCCCAAACAGGTTCCCACAGCTCAGGCACAAAGCCCTACCACTCAGTCTTCACCAAGACCTACACTCAGCCTTCAACAAGGCCTACACTCAGCCCTCAATAAGGCCTACACTCAGAGAAATGGATCTCCTACACTCAGGCACACATGCCCTACCACTCAGCCTTTATAATTTCAGGCTTACAACTCAGATCCCTAAGGATCCTACAAGAAATTAAAAATACAATGTGTAAACCTACAACTCAGAATGAGAGAGAAGAGTTGTCTGGTTTCTTGAAGAGTTCTTGGAAGAACTTTGCTGAGATCAACCTCCCTTGGCTTCCTTCAAAGCTTCTTGAATGTAGAACACAGTAGGGTTGATTCTCTATGCAGCTGATCTTCAATCACTGCAACTTAAGATTCAGATCTCAATCTGAAACCTTCTTCACAACCTGGTTCAACAGCTGTCTTCTTGGAAGGAGCTCTCTCTCTCCAACTACTTAGATCTTCACTTGAATTGATTCTTCAATGAATTGCTTGATCAATCTCTGATTGTTGTTTTTTCATATTCTGTTGAAGGTATAAGCCATTATATAGACTTTCTTCATGGTGACCGGTTGATCCGGTTCCTAACAACTTTCTAACATCTCTGACAGTTGCAGTAGACTGGCTGGAATGGCAGCTGTCAAGTCATCCAGTCACTTCTTGAGTTTTCTGTAACTGTCTGAAAGTGTCGAGACAGTCATTCTTTAAGTGTCGACACTTAAGTTGTGTCGACACAAGTTGACTAGTGTCGACAGTAGCCTTCATGGTGTCGACACAACTCCTTGTGTTGTAGAATCTGCTTCTCGACACTGCTTCTTCAACATGTGTCGACACTGATATTGTGTGTCGACATAACTCCTTGTTCTTTAGTACTTAGGTTGAATTCTTGTAAGTGTCGACACAACTCCTTTGTGTCGTAGAATCTACTTCTCGACACTGCTTCTTCAACATGTGTCAACACTAATATTGTGTGTCGACACAACTCCTTGTTCTTTAGTACTTAGTTGAATTCTTATAAGTGTCGACACAACTCCTTTGTGTCGCACATCTTCTTGTGTTGATACTCGCTGAGTGTCGACACATTTTCTTAGTGTCGACACATGCCTTCTGTGTTGATACTTGCTGAGTGTCGACACATTTTTTTAGTGTCGACACTTTGTACTTAGACTTCATTGATATTTGTTGAGTGTCGACACAGGTTTCTAGTGTCGACACTTTCTTCATGTGTTGAGACTTTTGTTGTGTGTCGACACTGATCCTTTGTGTCGACACATTCTTCATGTGTTGAGACTTTGGCTGAGGGTCGACACATCTCCTTTGTGTCGACACTTGTACTTAAAATTTGTTGAACTTTTGCTGAGTGTCGACACAGCCTCCAAGTGTCGACACTTTCTGATGTCGACAAAGTTCCTCTGGGTGTCGACACTGCTTCTAAGTGTCGACACTACTTCATTGGACATTTCTTCATTGTGTGTCGACACAGCCTTGTATGTGTCGACATTTTCCCTCTGGTGTCGACTCTGCATCCCTGGTGTCGACACAATTTCTCCAAGTGTCGACACTGCTTCTCTGGGTGTCGACACAAGTCTTCTTAAGTGTCGACACTTTTCTTCTAGGTGTCGACACATGGACTTAGAAAATTTTCAGCTTTTCCTGCAAATACTTAACCTGCACAACTAAACTCAAAATACATCAAATACATTTTGATGTATATCATTGAGTAGGGTGAGGCTTCTTCAAATCTGGTACATTTATTCCAATGTACCCAACAATCTCCCCCTATTTGGAGAAGTCATAACCCTTAGTCAATGATATACACCATACATAACAAAATCACAGTTTCATGTAAAACAGGATTATATAACAGGGTAAGTACATAAACATGTATAAACAAAACATGTATACTCAAATTTCTCAGAACATTAATGTAATAGATTTAACATATATCACATTGTACTAACAACTTCAACATATTCATGATTCAAAAGTTTACAGAATGTTTTAATACAAGTGATTACACAAAGTAAAATTAAGAAAAATTCTATCCTATTGCTGCTCAGGCTCCTTGATAACTATGCCCTTTCCAGATTGTATCTTTGCTTGGACAGGAGCTTCAGTGTCTTCAGCAGTAGCAGGCTTCTTTCCTTTAAGATCCTTCTTTTTCAAATCTTCAGCTTTGATCTTCTATCTTTCAAAGTAATGATAAGGCTTTGGAAAGTACTTGTTAGGCTCCTGGGCAGTAGGAGGTAGCTTTCCCATCTTAGCCTTTCTTCTATATTGCACAATTGCCTCTTGCCTGGTCTCATGCTTCCTCTACTCCAGTTCAGAATACCACTTGTTTCTATCTTGGATATTGTCTTTGGCAGCCTTCCATGCAGTCAAGATAATATTCCTGGAAGTGGGGCTCCATTGTTCAAAATCAGGCCTAAGTTCAGCTTGCTCCCTGAATCTCTTCTTAGACAATTGGGCTTCTTGTTCTTTCTGCAAAGCATCTTGTTCTTTCAGTATAGCCTCTGGCACTGGCTGAACCACTTTCTCTATGATGACCTTCTGATTTCCCTCAGGAGGGCTATACATTGATTGTATGTCTTGATGTACCATATCAAAGTCTGGTGGAGGGTATATTACTTGAGCCACTTCAGCTTTCTCCCCTCCAAGATAAGCAGGATTAATACCAGACTCTGCCACATTGTCATCATCACATAATGGAGGATATCCAAGGGTGGCTCTGATGGAATTGGAAATCCACTTTGCATGATCAGAGCTTGGCTTTGACTAACACCCTCTCCCCCTTTATGACTTCTCTTTCAATGTGATCTCTCAGATCATCTTTCTGAAATCTGATTTGTGCATTGAGGTAATTTACTCCATCCTTGTAGAATGGTTTCAACCTTTGGAGCTTTTCAGTTATTAGCTTCTGAGAATCTTGAAGTGCAGTAGTAACAGCAGTTAGGCTCTCTTGCAATGCTTTGTCAAATTCTTCTTTGGCTGTAGTCATGGCTGTAGTCTGACCAGTAGCTATATTCTTCATTTCTGTTACTATTGCATTGTGTCAAGCAGTGAGATTATCATTAATTCTCACCTGGTTCTCTAGGACATAGCCTTGCTTCACTGCAATTTCATCCACTTGAGCTTTGATCTTTTCCTGATGAGTTGCTAGATAGACTACTGCATTTCCTCCCTTATGAAAGCAATCAGTCATCTCTTTCTTATTCAGATTCATTTCAAATATGATTGACTTAATATCTTGTGCAAGATCAAATTGTAATGACTTATGTCCTTCATCCAAATATTTTTCCAGAGCTTGCCTTTGCTCATCAAGCTTAATTTGTAAAGCCACCATCAATGAACTGTAATCTATAGATGGGGCTTGCTGTGGTGCAGGCTGTGGTGCTATTGTTTGTAAATCTTTCTTATATGTCTGGCTCCTCCTCTTGAAAACTTGAAATTTTGTCTTCTTGGCTCTTGCAGCCTTTTCATCTTTAGAAGCAGATGTGCTTGTAATATCAACCCTGTCCTTAGGGCTTGAAGGTAAATCCTTGTCAGTCCTAGAAACCTGCTCAGCATCCTTTGGCACTACAGGTTCCTTCCTTGCAGTTTCCTCAACAATAACCACATGCTCCCCCTCAACATGGGCCCTCTCTCCCTCAGCAGCAGCTTTCTCTTTCTCAAAATATGTTTGTAGAAGATCTGGGAATAGCTCTTCTAGGGTAAATTCCTGTTGAGTATGAGCTGGAGAAACTCTTATCTCCACAACTTGATCAGCAACAGATGTGTCCTCCATGACAACATCTTGGGGTTGACTAGGAATCTGAGGTTGTTGATTAATATCAGACAATCTGTCAGTCATAGCTTCATTTTCAATAGAGAAATCTAATTGGTTGATTTCAGTTATTACCTCAAGTATGGTCTGAGTAGCTTGTTCACTCTCTAGTGGAGTTGGTTCTTCCACAAGTAAGGGCTCCCCCTGGATGGAATCCTGGTTAATTGGGCTTGCTTGTGGTAGCTCCCCCTGTCTTGGTGCATCTTCTTGTCCTGCTGGAGATTGTCCAGCATTTCCAGTTTCTTCCTCATCTAGGAGTGAACACTACATGCTCTTCAGAGCTGCTTGATGATTCTTGAGCCACAGGGACTGTCTTTTTCTTCTTCTTCAGAGGTGTTTCCTTCACTAGAGATGGGATTTCTTTGGTCAGTACTCTATCCCATCTAGAGAAGATTCTTAAATTCATTCTCCTCATATGGTTAATCTTAGATCTAGCTGCTTGATTCATCAATTCCAGTATACTACCAGCTAGGTATAGACTTAGTATTCTACCCAAATTGGACTTCTTCATACTCTCTTTTATTTTCTCAAACATAACTGCAGCCCAATCAGTATTTAGTTTGAATATTATCCTTGTCATGAGGCTAAACATGTGAGCTAAGATTCTGTCATGGCCTTCAGGCTTGCTCAAGATAACCTTGCCAACAATTTCACATAGAAATTTGCCTTGCATGTTCATTCCCTTCTTATTGAAAACAGATCCTATTTTTAGATTTGAGTCCAAACCACACCATGTCAATGCTTCTCTAGTCTTGGTAGCAGAAACATCTTCTTCTTCCTTAGTCCTAGGTAGTTGAAGCACCTTTCTCAGACTCTTAGAAGAGACCTTCACCTTTGCCCCATGAATTCTTGACTTAATTTTGAGTCCTGATTCATCTAGGGTTGCTGCATTCAGAAATTCCAGGACTTCATTCTTCCATATCTTGGTCGGTTCGGAAACAAGAAATTCTAACCATGTCTCTTCTATTAGGGTTATCACGCCTTTGATCTCTGGTTCCGCATCATCAAAAGCATGTCGCACGAGTTCATATCCCTCATTCACATTCTCTTTGAGCTTGGGCGCTATTAGGGTTTGAAGAAATTTGAATGTAGAAAAGAGAGATGTCGACACACAAGTTTGGTCTCGAAACTTTGGTGAGCGTGTCGACAGACAATGGCGAAAACCTATTTATACCTTTCTAGAATCGAAGATGAAAGGGCGCGTCAAAATACTTAAATTGTGTCGACACTGTCGATAAGTGTCGACACACACTTATAATGTCTCGACAACTATGTGTCGACACAAGTATAGTCGATAGAATATATGTGTCGACACTTGTTTATGTGTCGACACCGCTTAGCTCGACACTTAGTCGAGACTTTACCAGACTAATGTTGAGTAAATCCTAAGTGTCGACACCACCTTGGATGTGTTGACACCTACTATTTATGTGTCGACACTAATTCTCGTAAGTGTCGACATAGACTGTCTAGATGTGTCGACACCATTTTACTTAGCCAATTTTTTGTAAACTATTCTAAGTTTATCATACCTAATTCAATTTTAAACCTATTGAATTTGGTTTCTTCTAAGGGCTTAGTATACATGTCAGCTAGCTGATTATCTGTATTAATATACTCTAGTGAAATATCTCCTTTTTCCACATGTTCTCTTAGAAAATGGTATTTAATTTCTATGTGCTTAGTCCTACTATGGGAGACAGGATTGTTTGCAATAGAAATAGCACTAGTAGAATCACAAAATAGAGGTGTTCTACTTACTTGTATATCATAGTCTTCTAGCTGATGTTGAATCCATAGAAGTTGAGCACAGCAACTTCCTGCAGCAACATACTCTGATTCTGCTGTGGAGATAGCCACACTTGTTTGCTTCTTGCTACTCCATGGTATCAGTCTTCCACCTAGGAATTGACAGGTACCAGTTGTACTTTTCCTATCTTCCTTGCAGCCTGCAAAATCTGCATCTGAATAACCTGTCAGTTCAAAGTCTCCATTCCTAGGGTACCAAAGGGCTAGAAAAGGAGTGCCCTTTAGATATCTCAGTATTCTTTTGACTGATGTCAAATGAGATTCTTTAGGGCAAGCTTGGTACCTAGCACAGACACATGTAGCATACATGATATCTGGTCTACTTGCAGTCAAATACAATAGGGAGCCAACTATCCCTCTATACAAAGTCTCATCTATAGGTTTCCATGCATCATCTTTGCTAAGAGACATACTTGACCCCATAGGAGTTTTCATGGTACTGGATAATTCCATACCATACTTCCTTATTAATTCTAGGGTGAACTTAGACTGGCATATGGATAAACCATTCTCAGTCTATCTAACTTGGAGACCCAAGAAGAACTTAAGTTCCCCCATACTGCTCATTTCAAATTGTCCTTGCATTAGTTTTGCAAACTTTTTGCAAAGACTACTTTCAGTAGACCCAAATATGATGTCATCTACATATATTTGTACTAGTATGATCTTGCCTCTGGATTCCCTAAGGAATAGAGTCTTGTTTATTTTCCCCCTTGTGAATTTATTCTCAATGAGGAAACTAGACATGGTTTCATACCAAGCCCTAGGGGCTTGTTTTAACTCCATACAAAGTCTTCCTAAGTCTATAGACATAATTAGGTTTGGTTGAATCAACAAAACCTGATGGTTGTTCTACATAGACTTCTTCCTTCAGATTGTCATTCAAAAAGGCTGACTTAACATCCATTTGGTATACTTTAAACCCTTGATAGGTTGCATAGGCCAAGAACATTCTTATTGCCTCCAGTCTGGCTACTGGAGCAAAGGTTTGATCAAAGTCAATACCTTCTTCCTGCCTATATCCCTTAGCAACCAGTCTAGATTTGTTCTTTATAATCACTCCATGTTCATCCATCTTGTTCCTAAATATCCACTTAGTTTCAATTATGTTGTGGTCTTTTGGTTTAGGAACAAGCTCCCAGACTTTGCATCTTTTGAACTGGTTCAGCTCCTCTTGCATTACCTCAATCCAATGAGGGTCTAGGATGGCTTCTTCAAATTTCTTTGGCTCTACTTGGGATAGAAAACTGTAGTAGAGTACTGAACTTAGATTTCTGCTCCTTGTTTGTACCCCTTGACTTAGATCACCAATAATTTGATTGGCTGGATGATCTTTTAGATGTCTATTTGCTGGAGGCAGCCTGTCTTCAGGTTGTACTCTTTCAGCTTCTTCAACTTGCTGCACCCCTTGGTCTTCTTCTGCATCAGTTGCATCTAGTACTCCCCCTGGACAACAGCCACTATCATCTACTTGCTGACTTGCAGTAGATCCTTCTTCAATAGTAATCTTGTCCATCTTCTTAGTCACACCTGTGGAGCTGCAAATACTTCTAGACAATTCATTGTTAATGAGTCCAGCTTCATCAAACACTACATGTACTGACTCTTTTACAACTTGAGTAGTCAATTTGTGGACCATATAAGCCTTACTGTTGTTGTTGTACCCAACAAAGATCCCCTCTTGGGATTTGGTAGCAAACTTTGTTAAGTAAGACTTACTATTGTTAAGTATATAGCATTTACAACCAAAGATCCTGAAATAGGATAGGTTTGGTTTTCTGTCTTTCACAATCTCATAGGGGGTCTTATTGTGGCTCTTGGTGATAGTAGCCCTATTAATTACATGGCATGCAGTGTTTACTGCCTCAGCCCAGAAATATTCTGGGAGAGATGTGTCACTTAATAGGGTTCTACCAGCCTCAATCAAGGTTCTATTTTTCCTCTCAGCAATGCCATTTTGCTGAGGTGTTCTTGGTGAAGAAAATTCTTGAAATATCCCAAACTCTTCACATAGCTTTGTCATACTATCAGACTGGAATTAAGTACCATGGTCGCTTCTTATTTTGACCACTGTACTGTCTAACTCATTCTGAATTTGTTTGACAAAACTATAAAAGATATTAGGAGTTTCAGATTTCTGTCTAAGGAAGAACACCTATGAAAACCTTGAGTAGTCATCTACAACTACAAATGTGTAGACCTTCCTACCTAGGTTGTGAACTGGCATAGGACCAAAGAGATCCATATACAAGAGGTATAAGCACCTCACAGCATCTTTATTTTCAATGCTATTAAAGGTGGATCTAGTCTGCTTGCCCTTTTGACAAGCTGAGCATATCCCATCTTTAATACACTTAACCTGAGGTCCATTCCTCACTAACTCTTTGCTAAAGAGTTGGCCAATTGTCTTGTAGTTAAGATGGGCTAGCCTCTTGTGCCATTTGACACAATGAGAGACTTTCTCATCAGCTACAAGACACACAGGAGAAACATTGTTCTCACTCATAATGTCTAGACAATAGACATTTCTCTTCATATAACCAGTCAGAATGATCTCTTGATCATTTGATCTCCTGATATGGCAACCATCTTTAACAAATGAGATGTCATATCCTAAATCACTCAGCTGACTTATACTAATGAGGTTGTGTTTCAAACCTTTAACATAAGCCACTTGAGTAATTGTTATAAGGTTGCTAGAAATGTTACCAAAACTTTTGATGATTCCTTTTTCAGAACCACCAAAGGTGACTTTAGGACCATCCTTGATTGGTGTGTAGTCCTTTAGCAATCCCCTAGTTCCAGTCATGTGTCTGGAACATCCACTGTCCAAGTACCATATTGGGGCATGGTCACTTGGACTCACCTGCAAAACAGATTAGTTAACCTTAGAACCCAAAGAATTCTTGGGTCCTTGGTGCTGGTTAGTTTGCCTCTTAACAAAACTACCTGTAGCTTTTCTAGCAGGCAGATTGCTACTCACCTTGGCACTTGAATTGTGCCAACAGTCTATGGCAAAGTGGCCTACCTTGCCACAACACCAGCACTCAAATCTGTTGTACCTTTGCTTAGGTACAACCCTAGCTGTTTTATCTACAGCAGGCTTGTTGAGTACTGGGGCTTTGCCATTAGACTTGGACTGAACAGTCCTGACAGGTTTAGTAAACCCCAATCCAGTTTTACCCTTTTGATGTACAAATTCATCTATCAAAGGTAGAACAGACTTTGGTTTAGAAAACCTTGCAACTATGTCTCTCTCTTTCTGAAGACTAATCTGCCAGATTTCTGATTTGATCATTTTTAAATGTTATAGTCCCCATCTGAATAACAGTTATGTTCTTCAGCCTGGCTATTTCATTTAATTTTTGATCAATCACCTTATCAAAATTTGTTGCAGTAACTTTAAGATTAGCAATCTCCTTAGCCTGACTCTTGGCTAAGGATTTGCTTTTCTTTAAAGCTTGCAACACTACTCTATATTCATCAATCAATTGATGAATATCTCCTTCAGATTCAGATCCACTCTCATCACTTGATGCTGATGAATCTAATTCTGATCCAGTACTAGAAATTGAACTAACAGAATAATTTTGTACCTGACTAGGTCCAGGCTGATCCTGGATTTTGTCACCTTCTGATAAGGCCATCAGTCCCTGGCACTGATTGTCCTCTTGCTCATATATTGAGTTCATTAATTGGATGAACTCATCTTCTTCTTCTTCAGCAAACAGTCCAATGTAAGCTTCAGCTTCTGAATCAGTTTTTGAAGAAGACATATCTGACATACTTTTGTCCTTTTTAGCAACAAAAGACCTTTCCTTTTTGCCCTTGATTTGAGTCTTTTTCTTATCAGTTGACTCTTTCCTCTTCTCTTAACAGTCAGCAACAACATGTCCTTGTTTGTTACAACAATAACAGACTATCTTTGAAGATGTAGTTCTACTTGACTTGGGCTTCCTTCTGTCATTCTTTGATGACTTCTGTGAAGTGGATGGCTTAGACCTCCACTGTTTCTTCTTAAGAAACTTCTGAAAATGTCTAGTGAAAGCTGCAAAGTACTCATCACTCTCAATGCTTTCAGAATTCTTACTTTCTGACTCATCTGTCTCAGTCTCAGCAACTTTTGGAGGTAGAGATGGAGACTTACTTTTATATTTCTTGGTGTCTTCTGTCTTGAATGCCACAGCTCTTTCTTTATGCTCAAATCTGGTAGTCTTCTCCTCCTCTTTCCTAACCATTAGCTGCATTTCATAGGATAACAGCTTTCCAAACAATATTGGAGGAGGAATATCTGCTAACTTGGTCATTTCCCTTATGACACAAATCTTAGTATCCCAGTCTTTAGTTAGGGATCTCAAGAACTTATCATTCAGCTCATAGTTGCTGAATTCTCTTCCATAAGACATCAACTCATTGACAATCCTATAGAATTTCTTGTAGCATTCTGTTATACTATCAGACCTTCCTTGTCTGAAACTTTCATACTCCTGATTTAGTAAAGACTTTCTGTCCTGTCAAACTTCTTCAGAGCCCTCCATGTACACTATCAGTGTGTCCCACATTTTCTTTGATGTTTTACAGTGAATCAAGTTCTGGAATATGGCATCATCTATTGCACTCACAATTAGATTCTGAGCCCTCTTGTCCATGGTGGCCAGAATAATCTCATCTTTAGTCATCTCTGAAAAGTCCTTGGGGGTTCTCTGATTTGCATCCAGGACTGATACTTTCATAGGCACGTATGGCCCTTCTTTGACTGTGATATAGATTCTAGGGTCAGAGGCTTCCATAAATAGTCTAACTCTTTCTTTCCAGATGCCAAAAATCTCCTTTCTACAGATTGGAAACTTCATGGATCCAAGTTCTTTGTGATTCTCTGTTGAACCCATTTTCTTGATTTTCTTGATTCTGCACTTGATTATACTGAATATGCCAACAGGATCTTTTACTCAGACAGTTATGTCCTTTTTGAGTAACCTCCCTCTGATACCACTTGAAAGAAATTGTACCTAATCACCTAGAGGTGGGGGTGAATAGGTGACCTTAATCTTTTTAAACTTTTAGGCAGATTTAATCACAGCTTTCACAGAACATAAACCAGCAACCACAGAATCATACACACACAGAGTACACACAGTTTTATAGTGGTTCCCCAAGGTTTAGGTACATCCACTTTCCCCCTTCGCCTATCTAGTAGTGTACTAGATTCGGCCAAACTCCTCCACTATTCCTCAGATCCTCAGATCTTACACTCAGAACCCCAAACAGGTTCCTACAGCTCAGGCACAAAGCCCTACCACTCAGTCTTCACCAAGACCTACACTCAGCCTTCAACAAGGCCTACACTCAGCCCTCAACAAGGCCTACACTCAGAGAAATGGATCTCCTACACTCAGGCACACAGGCCCTACCACTCAGCCTTTATAATTTCAGGCTTACAACTCAGATCCCTAAGGATCCTACAAGAAATTAAAAATACAATGTGTAAACCTACAACTCAGAATGAGAGAGAAGAGTTGTCTGGTTTCTTGAAGATTTCTTGGAAGAACTTTGTTGAGATCAACCTCCTTTGGCTTCCTTCAAAGCTTCTTGAATGTAGAACACAGTAGGGTTGATTCTCTATGCAGCTGATCTTCAATCACTGTAACTTAAGATTCAGATCTCAATCTGAAACCTTCTTCACAGCCTAGTTCAACAGCTGTCTTCTTGGAAGGAGCTCTCTCTCTCCAACTACTTAGATCTTCACTTGAATTGATTCTTCAATGAATTGCTTGATCAATCTCTGATTGTTGTTTTTCATGTTCTGTTGAAGGTATAAGCCTTTATATAGACTTTCTTCATGGTGACCGGCTGATCCGGTTCCTAACAACTTTCTGACATCTCTGACAGTTGCAGTAGACCGGCTGGAATGGCAGCTGTCAAGTCATCCAGTCACTTCTTGAGTTTTCTGTAACTGTCTGAAAGTGTCGAGACAGTCAGTCTTTAAGTGTCGACACTTATAGACTAAGTATCGACACAAGTTGACTAAGTGTCGACAATAGCCTTCATGGTGTCGACACAACTCCTTGTGTTGTAGAATCTGCTTCTCGACACTACTTCTTCAACATGTGTCGACACTGATATTGTGTGTCGACACAACTCCTTGTTCTTTAGTACTTAGTTGAATTCTTGTAAGTGTCGACACAACTCCTTTGTGTCGTAGAATCTGCTTCTCGACACTGCTTCTTCAACATGTGTCGACACTGATATTGTGTGTCGACACAACTCCTTGTTTTTTAGTACTTAGTTGAATTCTTGTAAGTGTCGACACAACTACTTTGTGTCGACACATCTTCTTGTGTTGATACTCGCTGAGTGTCGACACATTTTCTTAGTGTCGACACATGCCTTCTGTGTTGATACTTGCTGAGAGTCGACACATTTTCTTAGTGTCGACACTTGTACTTAGACTTCATTGATATTTGCTGAGTGTCGACACAGGTTTCTAGTATCGACACTTTCTTCATGTGTTGAGACTTTTGCTGTGTGTCGACACTGATCCTTTGTGTCGACACATTCTTCATGTGTTGAGACTTTGGCTGAGGGTCGACACATCTCCTTTGTGTCGACACTTGTACTTAGAATTTGTTGAACTTTTGCTGAGTGTCGACACAGCCTCCAAGTGTCGACACTTTCTGATGTCGACAAAGTTCCTCTGGGTGTCGACACTGCTTCTAAGTGTCGACACTGCTTCACTGGACATTTCTTCATTGTGTGTCGACACAGCCTGTATGTGTCGACACTTTTCTTCTTGTGTCGACTCTGCATCCCTGGTGTCGACACAATTTCTCCAAGTGTCGACACTGCTTCTCTGGGTGTCGACACAAGTCTTCTTAAGTGTCGACACTTTTCTTCTAGGTGTCGACACATGGACTTAGAAACTTTTCAGCTTTCCCTGCAAATACTTAACCTGCACAACTAAACTCAAAACACATCAAATACATTTTGATGTATATCATTGAGTAGGGTGAGGCTTCTTCAAATCAGGTACATTTATTCCAATGTACCCAACAACAAGATATTGTCATGGAAGACACATCTGTTGCTGATAAAGTGGTAGATGAGATCAGAGATTCTCCACCCCATTCTCAACAAGAATTCACCTTAGAAGAGCTATTCCCTGATCTTCTACAAACTGACTTTGAGAGAGAAAAAGCTACTGCTGAGGGGGAGAAAGTAATTATTGAGGGGGAGCATGTGGAGATTGTAGAAGAAACTGCAAGCAAAGAGACTGAGAAGCCAAAGGATGCTGAGGAACCACAAAGGACTAAGAAGGATTCACATCCTAGTCCTAAAGACAGAGTGGACATTGCTAGCACATCTACTTCAGAAGATGCAGAGGCTGCTAGAGCCAAGAAGAGGAAGTTCCAAGTCTTCAAAAGAAGGAGCCAGAACTATAAGAAAGCTCTACAGACTATTGCTCCACAGCCTGCCACTTCTACTGATTACAGTTCATTGATGGTGGCTTTACAGATTAAGCTGGATGAGCAAAGACAAGCTCTAGAAAAGTATATAGATGAAGGGCAAAAATCCCTGCAATTTGATCTAGCCTAAGACATCAAGTCAATCAGATTTGAAGTGAATCTGAACAAGAAAGAAATGACTGACTGCTTCCATAAGGGACGGAATGCAGTAGTCTATCTGGCCACTCATCAGGAGAAGATCAAAACACAAGTAGATGATCTGGCAGTGAAGCAAGGCTATGTCCTGGAAAATCAAATAAGAATGAATGAAAACTTGACTGAATCACATAATATGATAGTCACAGAAATGAAGAATCTTACTTCTGCTCATACTGCAGCCCTGACTACAGCCAAGGCAGAATTTGATCAGACATTACAAGAAGGTCTCACTGCTGTTACTTCTGCCCTCCAGGATTCACAGAAGCTAATCACTGAAAAACTCCAAAGGTTGAAGCCTTTTTATAAGGATGGAGTAAACTATCTGAATGCCCAGATAAGATTTCAGAAAGATGATCTCAGGGATCACATAGAGAGAGAATTCATAAAGGGGGAGAGGGTATTAGTCAAGGCAGGCTCTGTTCATGCCAAGTGGATTTCAAATTCCATCAGAGCCACCCTTGGATATCCACCCTTATGTGATGATGACAATGTGGCAGAGTCTGGAATCAATCCTGCATATTTTGGAGGAGAACAGGTTGAAGTGGCTCAAGTGATATATCCTCCACCAGACTTTGACATGATACATCAAGAGATTCAGACTATGTATAGTCCATCTGAGGGAAATCAGAATATCATTCTTGAGAAAGTTGATCAGCCTATGCCAGAGGCAATTCTAAAAGAACAAGAGGCCTTATTAAAGGAACAAGAGGCTCAACTGTCTAAGAAACGATTCAGAGAGCAAGCTGAATTGAGACCTGATTTTGAACAATGGAGCCCCACTTCCAGGAATATCATTTTGACTGCATGGAAGGCTACTAAGGACAATGTCCTGGATAGAGGCAAATGGTATTCTGACCTAGAGTGGAGGACGCATGAGAATAGGCAAGAGGCCATTTGTAATATAGAAGAAAGGCTAAACTAGGAAAGCTACCTCCTAATGCACAGGAGCCTAGCAAGTATTTTCCCAAGCCTTATCACTATTTTGAAAGGCAAAGGATCAAGGCTGAAGAGTTGAATAAGAAATATCTTAAAGGGAAGAAGTCTGCTGCTGCTGATGTCACTGAAGCCCCAGTTCAAGAAAAGATTCAATCTGGAAAGGGGATTGTAATCAAGGAACCAGAGCAGCAATAGGATAGCATTTTCTTACATTTACAAATTGTAATCATTTGTATTAAAATACTATGTACACTTTTGATTAATGTAAATGTTGGACTTTGTAAGAACAATATTATATGATCATCTATTACATTAATTGTTCTGAGCTATTTGTATATACATGTTTTGTTCATGCATGTTTAAGTATTTTCCCTGTCATATATTACTGTTTTACATCATACTGTGAATTTGTTATGTATGGTGTATATCATTGACTAAGGGTTATGACTTCTCCAAATAGGAGGAGATTGTTGGGTACATTGGAATATATGTACCTGATTTGAAGAAGCCTCACTCTACTCAATGATATACATCAAGATGTATTTGATGTGTTTTGAGTTTAGTTGTGCAGGTTAAGTAACTGCAGGTTTGCAGGAAATGTTTCTAAGTCCATGTGTCGACACCTAGAAGAAAAGTGTCGACACTTAAGTAGGCTTGTGTCGACACCTAGAGAAGCAGTGTCGACACTTGGAGTAATTGTGTCGACACCAGGAATGCAGAGTCGACACCAGAAGGAAAGTGTCGACACATACAGGCTGTGTCGACACGCAATGAAGAAATGTCTAAAGAATCAGTGTCGACACTTAGAAGCAGTGTCGACACCCAGAGGAACTTTGTCGACAGCAGAATATGTCGACACTAGGAGGCTGTGTCGACACTCAGCAAAATTTCAACAAAGTTCAAGTACAAGTGTCGACACTAGGAGGCTGTGTCGACACTCAGCAAACTTCAACAAAATCTAAGTACAAGTGTCGACACAAAGGAGACGTGTCGACACACAGTTAAAGTCTCAACACATGAAGAATGTGTCGACACAAAGGAGATGTGTCGACACTCAGCAAAAGTCTCAACACATGAAGAATGTGTCGACACAAAGGAGATGTGTCGACACTCAGCAAAAGTCTCAACACAGAAGGCATGTGTCGACACAAAGAAGATGTGTCGACACTTAGCAAGTTTCAACACAAGAAGATGTGTCGACACAAAGGATTTGTGTCGACACTTAGCAGAAATCAACTAAGTATCAAAGAAGAAGTACTTGTGTCGACACACAGGATCAGTGTCGACACATTCTGAATAAGCAGTGTCGAGAAGTAATTTCTACAACACAAGGAGTTGTGTCGACACCATGAAGGCTAGTGTCGACACTTAGTCTACTTGTGTCGACACTTGGTCTATTTGTGTTGACACTTAAAGACTATCTATCTCGACACTTTCAGACAGTGACAGAGTTTTCAAGAAGTGACTGGGTGACTTGACAGCTGTCATTTCAACCGGTCAACTGCTACTGTCAGAGCTGTCAGAAGTTAGTTAGAAACCGAATCAGCCGGTCACCATGAAGAAAGCCTATATAAAGGCATATTCCTTCAACAGAAAGAGAAGAATCAGATAGAGAGAAGCAATCATTAAAGTGAGAAACAACAAACAAGAAGACCTTCAAGTGAAGATCTAAGTAGTTGGAGAGAGAAAGCTCCTTCTAAGAAGTCAGCTATTGAATCAGGCTGATAAAGAAAGTTTCAGATTGAGATCTGATTCACAAGTCAGTAGTTAATTGAAGATCATCTGCCTAGAGATTCAACCCTACTGTGTTCTAATTCAAGAAGCTTTGAAGAAAAGCCAAGGGAGGTTGATCTCAGCAAAGTTCTTTCAAGAACTCATCAAGAAGCCAGTCAACTCAACATTCTCAATCTGAGTTATGGTTATTATTCTTTGTAATTTTAAATTTCTTGTAGGATCCTAAGGGATCCGAGTTGTAAGCCTATATTATAAAGGCTGAGTGGTAGGGCCTTTGTGCCTGAGTGTAGGAGATACTTTTCTCTGAGTGTAGGACTTGTTGAAGGCTGAGTGTAGGCCTTGTCTTGTTGAAGGCTGAGTGTAGGTCTTGGTGAAGACTGAGTGGTAGGGCTTTGTGCCTGAGTTGTAGGAGTGGGATCACTCTGAGTTGTAGGAACCTATTTGGGGTTCTGAGCTGTAAGATCTGTGGATCTGAGAAGTAGTGGAGAAGTTAGGCCGAATCTAGTACACTACTAGATAGGCGAAGGGGGAAAGTGGATGTACCCAGACCTTGGGGACCACTATAAAATCTGTGTGTTCTCTTGTGTGATTTATTTTGTGATTGTTGTGTTGTATTGCTGTGAAGAAGTGCATATAATTCTGTGTATCTGCCTTTAAAGTTTAAAAAGATTAAGTGCACCTATTCACCCCCCCCCCCCTCTAGGTGTTTAGGCACTAGTTCTTTCAACTAGATTGCTCTGTGATCTTTCTGTGATTAGATTTACTTTTTATTATTTGCTTCTCTGTTCACATTAGAATACAACAACTGTTGTAAAAGTTTTTAGCAAGCACCATACTCTATTCACCCCCTCTATAGTATATCAGATCTAACTCACACTTTCACCCCAGCTTCCTCTCCTCTTCCCCCAGCTTCTGATTCTACTATTATTCCCTTCGTTCCCTCGTCTCCTACTGCGATATCCACCCCTATACTGTCTCCGTCCACTCCTCTCCCTCCACCTATCTCTCCCACTTCTCCGCCACCGTCTCCCTCATATCCGCCGCCGTCGCTCTCTCCTCCCGGGCCAACTCTCTCTGCCACGGATGCTCCGAAAGCCGAGGGACCCGCCGACCTGGATCTTCCTGTAGCTCTTCGGAAAGGGGTGCGAACGTGTACCCTACACCCCCTTGATGCTGTTGTTTCATATGATCGTCTTACCTCTTCTCGCAGGGCCTTTGCACTGGCTATCTCTGCCACTGCCACACCTCGTTCCTACCAGGAGGCCCTTGTTATTCCTCACTGGAAGATGGCCATGGATGAGGAAATGGTGACCCTCACGGAGCGAGGTACCTGGAATCTTGTTCCTCCTCCCTTCGGTACTGATGTTGTTGGGTGTCGCTGGGTCTTTGTGGTCAAATTTGGCCCGGACGGCACGGTGGACCGTTATAAAGCTCGCCTTGTTGCTAAGGGCTTTACTCAGACCTATGGGGTTGATTACTTTAATACTTTCTCTCTCGTAGCTCGTCTCAGCACTATACGGGTCCTTCTCTCTGTGGCAGTCAATCGAGATTGGCCGATTTCCCAGCTGGATGTAAAGAATGTCTTCCTTTATGGTGATCTTCAGGAGGCCGTCTATATGGAGCAACCTTCTGGGTATGTTGCTCAGGGGGAGACACGAGTATGTCGGCTGAAGAAGGCAATCTATGGCCTCAAGTAGAGCCCTCGAGCTTGGTTTGACAAGTTTAGCGGCATCGTGGCGGCCGTTGTTTTTGCGCGCATCTCTGCCGATCACTCGTATTTATTCGCAAAACTTCCTCGGGACTGGTGGTTCTTGCTGTGTACGTCGATGATATTCTTCTCACTGACGATGATCAGGAAGGGGTAGCCTTGACAAAGCGGCATCTTCATCAACATCTGTTGATGTACATCCTTAGTATAAGAATTCTTGTTGATGTACATTGAGGTTGGGAGCAGTACTGTGCCTGTTAGTTTAGAAGCAGAAGATCCCTCTTGGATTTCCCTTACTCGAGCACATCAGAAGGATGATCCAGATTTGTTACACCTCTAGAATAGAACTGAGAAGGGAGTGCTACTTGATTTCTCCTTGGATGAGTTGGATACCTTGAAGTATCAGGGTAGATTTTTCGTCCCCTCCTTTGGTGACATTCGGGCTAGGATCTGTACTGAAGCTCCTGGTTCCAGTGTAGCCTACCATCCTGGTTCCACTAAGATGTATAAGGATCTAAATAAAATTGTTTGGTGGTCAGGAATGAAGAATGATATAACAAAGTTTGTGTCAGAATGTTATACATGTCAGCCTGTCAAGGCTGACCATAGTAGGCCTGATGGTAAATTAACACCGCCTGATATTCCAAGTTGGAAGTGGGAGAGTATTTCAATGGATTTCATCACTGGTTTACCAAAATCTCCCCGTGGGCACGACTCTATTTGGGTGATAGTTGATTGATTGAATAAATATGCTCACTTTGTGCCTTTCAAGATTGGATATTGTTGGGTACATTGGAAATTGTGTAGCTGATTTGGAAAAGCCTCACCTGACTCAATGATATACATCAGGTTGTATTTGATGGTGTATTGAGTTTGCTTGTGCAGGCAGAAGAATGCAGAAAATATTATAAGTACAAAAGTGTCGAGACATTTTTAATGTGTCGACATCTTTGAATAAGCAGCGTCAAGACTAGAAGCAAAGTTGTGTCGACACACAGGACTTGTGTCGACACATGGAATTTGAGTAGACAATAGCTATGTCAACACTCAAGACTACTGTCGACACACTTAGATTTGAAGTGCTGACATTAGTAGATGGGCTGTGTCGACACACAGGACTTGTGTCAACTTACAGAGATTGAGTCTACATCAGTTGTGTCGACAATTTCTGAAGTATGTAAACACATTCTACAAAGGCAGTGTTGAGACTGAATGAAGATTTGTGTCGACAGTTTCAGAAGTATGTCGACAGATTCTACAAAGGCAGTGTTGAGACTGAATGAAGAGCTATGTCAATAGTTTCTGAAGTTTGTCGACAATACCAAAGGAAGTGTATCGACACCCGGGTAATTATGTCGACACATACTTCATCTGTATCGACACATACTATCCTTATGTCTCGACACATTCAGCTGAGTTAAATAAATCTAAGTGCCAAATCTAAAGACTGAAGAAATGACGTCTGTCAGAATCATCAAGGTTGTTAGAAATGTCAGAACTGTCAGATGTCAGTCAACTAGCGGATCAACTGGTTGCCTCTGATGTGATCTATAAATAGAGCTGAGTTATCAGAGAAAAAGCACAATAGTAGATAGAGAGAAAATATAGAGGAATACTCCAAGAAGAATTCACAGAATTCTATACAGCAAGAAGATTCTTATTCTAAATCAGAGAAGGGGATATCATCTCATCAGATCTATCAGTGTTTGCAAATTTAATTCTACAAGGAGGAAGAAGTCGGATCTACACCAACTTTTCAAGAAGATTCAACCTAGGTTCTCTCTTTCAAGAAGCTTTGAAGAAGCTAAGTCAAGTTGAATCAGATTCACTACAACAAAGATCAGGAGAAAGCGGATCCATCAAGATCTGATCAAGATTCCCTCACCTCTCTCTCTATCTTGGTGAAGGAAGAAACATACTCTTAATGAATTTTCTGTTAGATCTATTTTAGATTTGAGTGTAAGAGATTTCAATCTCTGAGTTGTAAGCCTGTAATTAAAAAGGCTGAGGTTGGGCAGTTCGCCTGAGGTAGGATATTAAGTTCTCTGAGTTGTAGGCCTGGTAATAAAGGATGAGGTAGGGCTGTTTGCATGAGGTATGAGATTAAGTTCTCTGAGCTGTAGGCCTGGTGATAAGGGCTGAGGTAGGTCTTGATACCCTGAGTGGTTGGAGTGTAGATTCAATCTGAGGTAGGGTTCTTGGGAAGAGCCTGAGGTGTAGGACTTATTGAAGTCTGAGCTGTAGGATCCAGTTTTGGTTCTGAGTTGTAAGATCCAAGGATCTGAGAAGGTGGAAGGAAGTATGGTTGAATCTAGTGTACTGCTAGATAGGCGAAGTGGGAAAGTGGATGTACCCATCATTTGGGGAACCACTATAAATCTATGTGTATGCTGTGATTGAATGATTGTGTGTTGTGGTAGCTGTAGAATTTATAACTGTGTTGTGATTAATTTATTAACTTCCTAAGTGAATTGAAATTGAACCTATTCACCCCCCTCTAGGTGTTTAGACAATCTTGAAACCAATTCTTTCAAGTGGTATCAGAGCGAGGTACTCAAAATTAGACTTAACAGTTTCAGTGTATCTCCAAGGAAGTAATAAGATAGCCAAGATGGGTTCAGGTGAAAATTACAAAGAACTTGGACCATGAAACTTCTCATTTGTAGAAAAGAAACCTTTGGCATATGGAAAGAGAAAATATATGGGCTCTCCGAACTACTTTTTGGGGATTGAAATCTCTCGGAAGCTCAACTCCTTAGTCCTCTCCCAGTGCAAGTATGCCGTTGATCTGTTAAAAGAAGCGGGATTGACTGTATCCAAACCTGCCCAATGCCCCATGGCAATTGGAGAAGACAAAACCTGGACAGATGATTCGCCTCTTCTTTCAGATACTACGTGGTACAGGCGTCTAGTTGGTAAGCTCATATATCTCACAGTGACCAGGCCCGACAGTTCCTATGTTGTGGGCAAGGTGAGTCAATTCATGCAAGCACCTAGGGAGTGTCATCTACAGCCCGCCTTGCGGATCGTGGAGTATGTCAAAGCAGCGCCTGGGAAAGGATTACTCTTTCAGAAGAATGGTTATCTGAGGGTTGAAGCATACTCAGATGCGAGTTACGCTGATGGCAAAGGGAATTGCAAGTCTACCTCCGGTTTCTGCACCTTTGTTGGGGGAAATCTGGTAAGCTGGAAGAGCAAGAAACAGTCTGTTGTTTTCAGGTCCAGTGCTGAAGCAGAGTATCGGAGTATGGCATCGACCACTTGTGAGTTAAAATGGCTACGGGCTCTCATGCTGGATTTAGGAGAGGTCTACAACCATCCTCTATCTATGTTCTGTGACAACAAGGATGACATATACATCTCCAAAAATCCGGTCTTCCATGAAAGAACCAAGCACATTGAGGTCAACTGTCATTTCATTCGTGAAGAGATTTTGAAGGAACAAATTTGCACTCTGATGAATTGTAAATATACGTATTTTTGTGTACATTAATTTAGTCATTTTCATTTATTTTCGTCGTTTTTTACTTATTTTTGTTCAATAAAATGTTCATATTCTTGTAAATTTGCTTCTAACTTGTTTTATTTTATTTTTCAGAAAAAGTTCAAAATCTGCCAAAATTGGGCAGTACACGCCCGTGACATATTTGTCACGCCCGTGACCAAGGCGTGACGCTCAAATTCCGTGAACTGGCAGATTTCTGAAGAAAAATGCTCGACACGCCTGGCGACACGCCCGTGTCACCCGACACGGGGCGTGACCCAAGCCCGTGTCCTCTCCTCTCGACGAATTCCGCTCGACGATCGTCGAGTGTCGACACCAACAGTCACGCCCAGCGTCACGCCCGTGACCTGGGGCGTGACTCAATTTCCGCTCGACGATTTCGACTCGACACTTTCCACTCGACATTCGTCGAGTGTCGACACCAACTGACACACCCAGCGTCACGCCCGTGACCTGGGGCGTGACCTTTCCAGCTGGCCCGACAAGATGCTGACAAAGACTTTCGACGCAACCCGCTCCCGGTTCTACCTCCCCGACACGCCCCGAGTCACGCCCGTGACCTGGGGCGTGACTGCTGCGAACTCAGCCCGAAGTCAACTTTCCTGTCCAATCGCTGGCCGCCTTCATGAATAGTACTGTCACGCCCCCCCCCCCCCCCCCCCCCCCCCCTACACGCCCGTGACCGAGGGCGTGTACTTAGAATTTTTTGCCTATAAATTGCCCAGTTCTGTAAGGTCCAAGGGTTCAGATTTTTGGGCCAATTTAGTGTCTTTTTGTGGGCTGCATCCGTGATTTCTAAAGCTATGTAAGGAGATTTCTCCCTTTTTTTATTTCATGTCTTGTTTTGCTTTAGCTTTAGCCCTTGTAATAGCTTGTAATAGTTTCTTTTAATCAATAAAATGTTAAATTTTCTCTTCATATATGGCTTTGGAATGAACACTTGTGCCCACTTTCCTTCTCCTTTTTATTCTTAGTTTCATCTTTGTTCTTCATTTATGAAAAGTGTGTGTGTGTGTATGAGTGTAACATCCCTAATATTCGTGTTTTTAACTTGTTTTCATGCTTAGGTATGCTAGGTTTCCTCTTTTTCTCCTTATCTTTTTCTTGAAAGAATTTTGATTTCATTCTTATGATTTTATAAAAGAGATTTAAAAAGTGATTTTGTTCTTTTTTTACTTAGTTTTCTTTTAGGATTGTAAAACCTCTTTTGTTCTTTTCATCTTCTTTTTCACCTTTTTTTATCACTTTCATAACATCATAAGAATGAAAATGTTGGCATTTTAATTTTCCAAAAACTTTGGTTTTTAATTTGTTTTGAAGAAACTTTTGTCTTCTAAAAATTGAAATTTCCTCTTTTTATTTGTTTTTGGCAAAACCAAAGCATGAAAAAGTTAAAATTTTAATTTTTAGGTAACTTTCATTTTGATTTTTATTTGTGTGTGTGAGTGTATGAGCCTAAATTTCCTTTTGTTCTTCTTAATCTTCATGAAGTGTGTGTGAGTGTAGGTGTATAACTTTTATGCTTTGATTTAAATTGTGTAGAGTGTGTGAGTGTAGGTGTATAACTTTTATGTTTTGTTCAATTTTGTAGAGTGTGTGAGTGTAGGTGTTAGCTTTATTGCTTTCTTGAATTTCTTATGGAGTGTGTGTGTCTGTGTGTATTTATTTCCGCCTACTCGTTAAGAGTTAAATGGCGCACCGTTTTCATTTTCAGTCCTACTCGTTTGAGTAGGACTTGTTATTTTCTTTCTTTATTTTTCCTCCTACTCACTTGAGTTTAATGGCCGGACTTTATAGCCCTGTAATCGCATTTATTTTCTCCTACTCATTCGAGTAGGACTCGCTTTCATTTCAGTCCTACTCGTTTGAGTAGGACTTGCAATTTTCAGCTTTTATTTACCGCCCCCACTCGTTTGAGTGGGACTCGCAAATTTTGAATATGCAAATTTCTTTTATGTGTAACTTAGTTTCTTTTTAATTTATAATTTGGAGTGTGCGTGAGTTCTTATTTTTAGCTAATTTTCCAGTTTTCTAAATGTTTGTTATTTTTCTTATGTCCCTTTCTTATAATCGTTTAGTGTAAAATTTCGAACTCGCGCCTCACTAAATTATAAGCCGTCCCCATACCGATGTGTGGCTAATCTCTATTAGCCTCGGCATCGAAGAGCTTTGGGACATTTAAAATGATTTATAATAATTGAAGCTCTTTATTTTCATTTTAATTTAAGCACTTAAGGTTTACCCCGGGTTTACGACGCGTAGGACCACATAATCGATGTGTGGGCCCTATTTCCGTAGTCCATATGCTAGCTAGCCGAGAGGCCGTGCATATGGACCGATCACCCCTGGGTAAATAGAGTTGCGTGCATACCCTCGAAAGAGGACAAGCGTAATTCTACCGGATTGGGTTCCCCACCCAATAGCGGGGTTCTTAGCGTAAAGCGGGCGTTAAGAGGAATCCTTCGTCGGACTAACGTTCGGTCGAATAGTCTTAACGTTTAAGTGAGCGATATCCCTATAGCTAGGTGAGCTCACATTTGTGGAACCTCCACGGCCAAGTTGCCTTATTATTAATTTGAAAACTAAGTCTTTTTATTATTAAAAATTGTTTTAGTCTTAATCTGATTCGATGCCGAGCGTTAACACTTCATCGAATATTTTCTAAATCGTTTTTTCGCTCCTTTGCTTTTCTGTCTTTTATTAAGTAAAAAAATCCACCTTACTTTCAGTAAAATAATAGTCCTCCCGGAGGAGTAAGAATAGTCAACGCGACCCCGAGAATAATACGACCTCGGTATTCCCCCGAATATCGAGTACTACTTGCGATAGGTGCACTTGCCTACCCGAGCGAGCCCGCGGCGATCGACTCACCGAACCAACCACTGTAAGAGTCTGTTCGCGGGCCCATCAAGTTTTTGGCGCCGTTGCCGGGGACCCTCTTTTCGAGTTGCTATTTCGAATTCCGGAGCCTATTAATTTTACTTATTTTCTATAAAAAAAAACTAAAAACTTTATTTTAAAACAAAAAAAAGAAGTTTATTTGTTTTATTTTTGTTTGGGTGTATGACCCGTGGACAACCCTCAGAGTCTGAAGATTTTGACTTCGACCCTGAGATCGAACGCTCTCTTGCGCATATTCGATCTCAACGCCGAAATCCTTCGTTAGATCCCGAGGAATCTATCGGAGAACCTACTGTTGTAGTTATGGTCGCGCCTAACCCTCCCCCGGCAGCCGAGCGTACTATGTCTTATTACGCCCGGCCTAACCTGGATGATTCTGGGTCGAGTATTGTTCGCCCTGCGGTGGCCAATAATAATTTTGAAATAAAGTCAAGTGTCATTCAAATGGTCCAAAACGCCGTGCAGTTCGATGGATTGCCGGATGAGGACCCGAATGTCCACTTGTCCAATTTCTTGGAGATATGCGACACCTTCAAGATTAATGGCGTCACTGATGACGCCATTCGTTTGCGCTTATTTCCTTTTTCCCTTAAGTCCAAATCCAAGGCGTGGTTGAATGCCCTCCCGCGAGGATGTATCACCACGTTGGCTGAGTTGACGGAACGGTTCCTAACGAAGTACTTTCCGCCCGCAAAAACTGCAAAGTTGCGGGCGGACATTTCTTCGTTTGTGCAGAACGATCCTGAGTCTCTATACGAGACTTGGGAACGGTTTAAGGAATTCCTCCGCCATTGCCCGCACCACGCGCTGCCAACGTGGTTGCAAGTTCAAATTTTTTATAATGGGCTGAATTTTCAGACGCGTCAAATGATTGACGCGGCTGCCGGGGGTACGCTTAACAACAAAACCCCCGAGGCCGCCCAGGCTTTATTCGAAGAGATGGTTATGAACGTCTATCAATGAAACGTCCCGCGGGGACGGCCAAAGCCGGCGGCTGGTCTTTTTGAAGTGGATGCCACTGCTCTCTTGACCCTTCAAGTTGAAAGGTTAACAAAGCAAGTGGCGGAGATGTCTGCTTCCTCCTCCACTCCGCCTTGTTTTATTCCCCCTAACGTCTGCATGGCTGAAGAGTTCGTGGACTTCATGGGAAATTCGGGTCGTCCTCCCTTCAACCCCAACAACAACCCTTATAGTAATAACTATAATCCGGGTTGGAGGAATCACCCCAACTTCTCGTGGAGCAACCCGAATAATGCTCAGCGTCCCCTATTTCTTTTGCGCCCGGATTTCTTCCTCCTCCTCCTCTTCCGAAACCCTCCCCGATGGAGGAAAATTTTTCGAAGTATATTGCGTCCAACGAGTCAAATATCCGGAACATCACCGGATCGCTAAAAACACTCGAACAACAGGTTGGACAGCTGGCAAGGATGATGTCCGAGCGCGCGCTCGGGGCACTGCCGGGAAACACGGAGCCCAATCCGCGGGAGAACGCCAACGCTATAACCCTCCGTAGCGGAAAGGAGGTGGTCGATCCAAAACGGACCGACCCTCAGGGTTTCTGATCGGCCTCCCCCTACGCGTTTCAGGGAAGCTTCTACCCCCTTCCCTTTCTTTTCTTTGTATATATTGTTTTTCCTTTCTGTTCCGCATACTTACGATACAACATTGGGGACAATGTTGGACTTAAGTATGGGGGTATTTTCGTGCTTTACTTTCTGCACTTCAATTTTACTGCATTTCAAAAATACAAAAAATACATATAACAACAAAACAAAAAAATTTAAAAAAACATCTTAAAATGAAAAAAAATTTTAAATGAAAAATCCAAAAAAAATTTTCTTTTTGTTTTCGTTGAACTCTCTTTCTTTTTTCCAAAAACTGAAAAAAAAAACAAAAAAAGTTTTTTATTTAGTTTCACTTTGTATATATTTTTTGTTTTTTCTCTCTCACCCTTCCTCATTCTTGTACAAACCTTTTTCTTTTTCTCCCTTATTTTTGTACATATTATGAAAATTCCTTTTAAAAAAAAATAATACAAAAAAAAAGATAATAGTTCAAAAGAAATTTCAAAAAAATTGAGAAAAACAAAAATACAAAAAAAAAGATAATAAATGAAAAACAGAAAAACAATGATAATAAAAATCAAAAAAATGTTTTGCAACAAATAAATCAAATATTCCATACTTAACTTTTCTGCTATCCAAAAATTCAGTTTTGAGTTTATTTATATGTGAATTTGATCAATTCTTTGTTCACTACCTGTTTATTAATTATTGATTGAAAATTTTAAATAGTCGGGGTTAAGTTTTAAAGAATTCATTATACTTTGTTAAAAATAGCGAACTCGTTTTAGGCACTACTTCTAATTTTTCATAAATAGGAGCACGTATATTATGTTAGGAAATAACGACTATAGAATTCAATTATACTTACTTTTAGCTTTCTGAAGAAAAAAAATTGGAACGTACAAATTATTAAGGTTGCTCTCAAAAATTTTTAGGATTACAATCTAGTTTTCCTTTCTCCCCTCACTTTTCATGACCTACTTGGCGTGAAAAATTTTATCCTTAAAAGATCTTATGTCAATGGGAATAAGATTTCGTTCCGTAAACATAGGCACCCAATAATTTAAAAAGATTATATATGGAGTAAGAGGATAAAATTCATTACTCCTACAAATATACATTGGGTTAATTTTATTCTTATGAAGTTGAAAAACAAAAATCATATTAGGAAAATAAGATTTCGTTTTCCTAATAATCCAAAAGAAAAAAAATGGAGGTTCGAGAAAAAATTACCTCACCTCAAATATCAAAACCCTCTTCATAAACCCACTACCCCCTTAGCCAATTACACGATTCTAGAATTAATTCAAAAATCTTTTTGAGAGCATAATTAGTAAATTGTATTATTTCCAGTAGCACTCGTATAAGCTAGAGTTCTTATAATTCCAAACTATTTTTGTTAATCTAACCATTACAAATGTTGCCTTCTATGTGATTACATCAAAAGTCTTTTGGCCAAAACTTTTGCGCTATTTAAATCATCTACATAATTTTAGAACTTAACTCTTACACCCCGTATATTTATTTCGATCTCCCTTATAATTAATTAAGCGATAGCTAAAACTTAGAGTTTTTTTTTATTCCATATAGATTCACCTCAAACTTTTGCTCTGGAATAGCAAAAGCCTAAGTATGGGGGTATTTGATGAATTGTAAATATACGTATTTTTGTGCACATTAACTTAGTCATTTTCATTTATTTTCGTCGTTTTTTACTTATTTTTGTTCAATAAAATGTTCCTATTCTTGTAAATTTGCTTCTAACTTATTTTATTTTATTTTTCAGAAAAAGTTCAAAATCTGCCAAAATTGGGCAGTACACGCCCGTGACATATTTGTCACGCCCGTGACCAAGGCGTGACGCTCAAATTCCGTGAACTGGCAGATTTCTGAAGAAAAATGCTCGACACGCCTGGCGACACGCCCGTGTCACCCGACACGGGGCGTGACCCAAGCCCGTGTCCTCTCCTCTCGACGAATTCCGCTCGACGATCGTCGAGTGTCGACACCAACAGTCACGCCCAGCGTCACGCCCGTGACCTGGGGCGTGACTCAATTTCCGCTCGACGATTTCGACTCGACACTTTCCACTCGACATTCGTCGAGTGTCGACACCAACTGACACGCCCAGCGTCACGCCCGTGACCTGGGGCGTGACCTTTCCAGCTGGCCCGACAAGATGCTGACAAAGACTTTCGACGCAACCCGCGCCCGGTTCTACCTCCCCGACACGCCCGAGTCACGCCCGTGACCTGGGGCGTGACTGCTGCGAACTCAGCCCGAAGTCAACTTTCCTGTCCAATCGCCGGCCGCCTTCATGAATAGTACTGTCACGCCCCCCTACACGCCCGTGACCGAGGGCGTGTACTTAGAATTTTTGCCTATAAATTGCCCAGTTCTGTAAGGTCCAAGGGTTCAGATTTTTGGGCCAATTTAGTGTCTTTTTGTGGGCTGCATTCGTGATTTCTAAAGCTATCTAAGGAGATTTCTCCTTTTTTTTATTTCATGTCTTGTTTTGCTTTAGCTTTAGCCCTTGTAATAGCTTGTAATAGTTTCTTTTAATCAATAAAATGTTAAATTTTCTCTTCATATATGGCTTTGGAATGAACACTTGTGCCCACTTTCCTTCTCCTTTTTATTCTTTGTTTCATCTTTGTTCTTCATTTATGAAAAGTGTGTGTGTGTGTGTATGAGTGTAACATCCCTAATATTCGTGTTTTTAACTTGTTTTCATGCTTAGGTATGCTAGGTTTTCCTCTTTTTCTCCTTGTCTTTTCTTGAAAGAATTTTGATTTCATTCTTATGATTTTATAAAAGAGATTTAAAAAGTGATTTTGTTCTTTTTTTTTACTTAGTTTTCTTTTAGGATTGTAAAACCTCTTTTGTTCTTTTCATCTTCTTTTTCACCTTTTTTTATCACTTTCATAACATCATAAGAATGAAAATGTTGGCATTTTAATTTTCCAAAAACTTTGGTTTTTAATTTGTTTTGAAGAAACTTTTGTCTTCTAAAAATTAAAATTTCCTCTTTTTATTTGTTTTTGGCAAAACCAAAGCATGAAAAAGTTAAAATTTTAATTTTTAGGTAACTTTCATTTTGCTTTTTATTTGTGTGTGTGAGTGTATGAGCCTAAATTTCCTTTTGTTCTTCTTAATCTTCATGAAGTGTGTGTGAGTGTAGGTGTATAACTTTTATGCTTTGATTTAAATTGTGTAGAGTGTGTGAGTGTAGGTGTATAACTTTTATGTTTTGTTCAATTTTGTAGAGTGTGTGAGTGTAGGTGTTAGCTTTATTGCTTTCTTGAATTTCTTATGGAGTGTGTGTGTCTGTGTGTATTTATTTCCGCCTACTCGTTAAGAGTTAAATGGCGCACCGTTTTTATTTTCAGTCCTACTCGTTTGAGTAGGACTTGTTATTTTCTTTCTTTATTTTTCCGCCTACTCACTTGAGTTTAATGGCCGGACTTTATAGCCCTGTAATCGCATTTATTTTCTCCTACTCATTCGAGTAGGACTCGCTTTCATTTCAGTCCTACTCGTTTGAGTAGGACTTGCAATTTTCAGCTTTTATTTACCGTCCCCACTCGTTTGAGTGGGACTCGCAAATTTTGAATATGCAAATTTCTTTTATGTGTAACTTAGTTTCTTTTTAATTTATAATTTGGAGTGTGCGTGAGTTCTTATTTTTAGCTAATTTTCCAGTTTTCTAAATGTTTGTTATTTTTCTTATGTCCCTTTTTTATAATCGTTTAGTGTAAAATTTCGAACTCGCGCCTCACTAAATTATAAGCCGTCCCCATACCGATGTGTGGCTAATCTCTATTAGCCTCGGCATCGAAGAGCTTTGGGACATTTAAAATGATTTATAATAATTGAAGCTCTTTATTTTCATTTTAATTTAAGCACTTAAGGTTTACCCCGGGTTTACGACGCGTAGGACCACATAATCGATGTGTGGGCCCTATTTCCGTAGTCCATATGCTAGCTAGCCGAGAGGCCGTGCATATGGACCGATCACCCCTGGGTAAATAGAGTTGCGTGCATACCCTCGAAAGAGGACAAGCGTAATTCTACCGGATTGGGTTCCCCACCCAATAGCGGGGTTCTTAGCGTAAAGCGGGCGTTAAGAGGAATCCTTCGTCGGACTAATGTTCGGTCGAATAGTCTTAACGTTTAGGTGAGCGATATCCCTATAGCTAGGTGAGCTCACATTTGTGGAACCTCCACGGCCAAGTTGCCTTATTATTAATTTGAAAACTAAGTCTTTTTATTATTAAAAATTGTTTTAGTCTTAATCCGATTCGATGCCGAGCGTTAACCCTTCATCGAATATTTTCTAAATCGTTTTTTCGCTCCTTTGCTTTTCCGTCTTTTATTAAGTAAAAAAATCCACCTTACTTTCAGTAAAATAATAGTCCTCCCGGAGGAGTAAGAATAGTCAACGCGACCCCGAGAACAATACGACCTCGGTATTCCCCCGAATATCGAGTACTACTTGCGATAGGTGCACTTGCCTACCCGAGCAAGCCCGCGGTGATCGACTCACCGAACCAACCACAGTAAGAGTCTGTTCGCGGGCCCATCACACTCCCTTCGTCACTTCTGATAAAGAGCTGGCTGACATCTTCACCAAGCCAGTATCCGTCTCGTTTCTTCATATTTGTGACAAGCTGGGCATGATCGATATATATGCTCCAGCTTGAGGGGGAGTGTTGAAGTTGGTGACCGGGCGGTTTGGCGGTCTGGCTTGGCGAGTTGATGACCGTGCGGTTTTGTTGTTACCCTTCAGCGGTTTGGTTGATGTGTGTTGCTGTCTGAGGTCCAAGCGGTCTAGCGGTTTGTCTCTGGCGACTTGGAGAGCAGGCGATCTAGCGGTCTCCCATTGCGATCTCTCTCTCTCTCTCTCTGGTAGTAGCCGAGCGGTTAGCCCTTCTGTCTAACCACGAGGCTTGTGCGGTTTGTGTCTGTATAGTTCGCTTGTGTCTTGTAAATTTTTAGTCTGACATCTCTTATTTGTATTCTCTATTCTCTCCTCCATTCTATATAAGGGAGGTCATACCTTTGTAATAGATACCTTTTTCGGATAATAAAGTTTCAGGTAAACCACTTCCGGTTTGTTTTTGTTCATTTTTGTTCGCCTTTTACAGGATCAAATGAAGAAGAAATGTCATGTCCCGCCCTTATACCATCTGGGATGACACCCCATCGTCGGATCTCAATCAAAAGCCAGGGAATGACCACAATTTGCTCTAGATATAGGTCTACGAGCATTATCTCCGCGCGGTAGCTAGTTACCGCCGTGCGGCAGCTCCAGTGTAAGTTTGTCCTGCAAGCCACCGTTCAAAATCTTCAATCACACGCTGACATGTAACCACGTCATAACTGCTCTGCTACCACTCCACGATAACTTACTATCGCCGAGCGATAGCTGGTTCATCTCGTAACAAGCGCAAAAACGACAGAAAGCGCAGCTACCGCCAGCGCTGGCCCTACCGTTGTGCGGTAGTTCATAGAAATCATTTCCTACTTCGGGAAACTTGGGGCGTTACAGATCTTGCCACTAAGAATAATCAACATCCGAGTTGGAAGAAAAATATTAAAATCAGAAAAATTATTCTCATTAAAGCTCGAAAAATTATTTCTATGAAATTTGGAAAATTATTTCTATTAAAATCCAAAACATTATTAAAAAAATATTACCATCAAAATTAGAATAATTATTTTAATAAAAGATGAAAAATTATGATCATAATAATAATCAAAATTTTTTGCATAAGATTGAGAAAACATATTTCCATAATTTAAATTTATAGAATTATAATTTGCAGAATAAGAAAAAAATTATAGTTATTACTTTGATGAGGCCGCGCACCACAATATTGACAAATAATTTTGCGCTTCGACTTCTAAAAGATTAGCTTTATTTTGAAGTTCGACAACTTTAGCGACCAATTATGATATCATTTTTTTTTGAAAAAAAATAAAACAACCGTCGTTTAATAAAATTGAATTTAAAAAGAAAAATTAAAAAGAGAAATGAGGAGGAGAAAAAAATGATAAATTAATAGAACCTTACTTTTAAAATATCGACAAAAGATATTCTCCGGCAACGACGCCAAAAATTTGATGAATAAAATTCATGCTAGAGCGCAATTCTAAATCGATAAGACAAAGTATACCTATCATTTTATAGTATAAGATCAAGTGTCGTATTTAGACTAATGCCTGTCGAGTAATTATACTCACAAAAAATAACTATTATTTTATCGAATATAAAAAAATGGTTGATTTACAAAAAGATAAAAAAAACGATTAAATTATTGAGAGAAATTTGATAAAATAAAGATTAGCACTTGATCTAAAATATCTTTAGATTAAAATAAACTTTTATGAAAAAATAAAATGCAAGCTTCTAAATTACTAACTTTGATCGTGGAGATTCTCAAAGTATGAAAGCGGATTTCTCGAGAATACGCTCTTTGAGTAACCTTACGTTGATTAATTAAGACTCATCGGCCAGTCGAAACCCCTAAGATTGCTTTAGGCGGTGAACCCCACAATTGAATTTGACTATAATCCAAAAGATTTATCTCGTCCTCTCTCGAGAAGTGCATGCAACTCCTTTTATCTTTGAGTAATCTCCTTGCTTGCATGGATCTCTCGATCAACTAGCATGCATCTTGGATTGAAAAACATATTCGCGACATATGAATTCGACTCAATTAAATTCAAAGAAAAATCGAAGTGAACAAAGTAGAGAGCTTGACAATTTTGAAAAAAAATAAAACAAGTTTATTTCATTCCAAAGTTCATCATGATCAAGTGCTAAATGAAGTTTAGCTACTCATCATGATGAGGGAATTACAAAAGGTAGAGAGACATGATTACAAATGAAAAGAGTACTTGATTTAAAAATTACAAAAGCTAAAGATTACACTATGAAATGGAAAATACAGAAAAGTAATGCAAAAATATCGAAAATAAACTCCAAAATCCAACTCTCCAGCTCCTGGTATTGGCTGGAATTTTTAATAAAATTAGCTGGTGAGTCACGCTCCTAGGTCACGCACGTGACCTAGGGCGTGTAGGTATAGAACCGATGTTTTGAAAGCCCGGAAACGTTGGGGAAAACCACCAAAATTGAGTAAATGGGGGGGGGGGGGGGGGGGTCACGTCCGTATGTCACGCTCGTAACCTAGGGCCTGTCTTGATTGTTTCAGAAAATGGCAGGAACATGTAACGTCAGGAGTTAATCTGGCGGTTGCAGAAGAGATTATGCCCCCCGGTCATGCCTGTGTCCAAGGCGTGTAAGCTGGAACGTCACGCTCGTGACCAGGGCGTGTAAGCTGGAACGACATGCGGCGGAAACTTACTTCTTAATGGCCGAGTCACGCCACTGAACTGGTGGTCACGCCCCTCCGGTCATGCCTTTAGGTCACGCCCGTGACGAGGCGTGTAAATTTAATCCGACATAGCAATGGAATCTGGAGTTCTGGCGGGGAGTCACGCCCCGTGACTGGAGTTACGCCTCATGTCACGCCTGTGATTGGGGGAGTGTAGTTTTAAATGTCGTGTAAAGCGCTCTGGAATAGCTGGAAGCAGGCACGACCTGTAACATAGATCACGATCCTTAGTCACGCCTGTGACCCTGTGACGTATACTTGCGATTTTTTCTGATTTGCTCAAAATCTTCTCCCGATCAATTCTGCCAGCTTCAAAATATTATTTGTAGCCTATATGAACCTGAAATATAAAAGAATAAATTAGAAACTTAATTAATAAAATATAACTATAAATTAATTAATTATTAAATAAAAAGCTGTATAAAAATAAGGATAAAATTAGAGTTATCAGAGGCACACGCATTGTGCTCATGGAGCGTGCGTATTGTGTGTGTGTGCTTGTTGTGCGCAGACACGTGCCCCTCGAGCATGCTTGTTACGCCTGGTTAGGGTTTGTCGTGTGTCCAACTCCAAACCGTTTTTTACTTGGTAGAGGCGGTCCATTTCGGGATCCGATCGAGATCTGGATTTGACAAGGCTGGCCTGGCCCAAAAAATTTATTGGAGGACCCTATCAAAATTCCTCCTTTCAACCATTTAAAAGTTTTTGGCCTAGTTTAAAAATGAGTCACATTTTAGAAACTAATGTAACCCTTTTTTCCCAAATTTTAGAATTACATGCTCAGGCACCTCGAAGCTTTATGAGCAGCCAATAAAGGCTCTGTTTGGAGAGACTTATTTTCTCTGGTCAAGCGGTTCAAAGCTTTATGAACAGCCAATTATGGCCCAGTTCATGTGGTCGTAACCGCTTGACCAAAGAAAATAAATCCCCCCAAACGAAACCAAAGTAAGTAGCTGGGGTGCCACTTTATTTACAGATCAATAACATGCTCTTTTTAGGCTCCATTTAGGAGAATTTTTTCCCAATTTACATTTTTTGGAGACCGTCATTGTTCGTTGTGTTTGTTTTTCCTGTCAGCAAAAATTGTTTTTTTATCCAAAAATAATTATTTTATGATTTTAAAAAGTTATTCAGAAAACGAAATTATGGACCGTAATATTTTTCAGAAAACGAAATTGGAGAAAAAATCCTCTATGAGATATTATTTAGCAATATAAAATGTCAAATACAAATTACACGAAATCAGAAGGTGCACGGGAAACACCGTGATAAAGTGCAAAAGTGCACTTTACCGTGAAGTGCGGGCATCCAACGGCTCGCGTTGGATGCCCGCACACATCTCTAAACGAGATGAGATGCACTCGTTTTGAGATGTGTGCGAGCATCCACACGAGCCGTTGGATGCACGCACTTTACCGCAAAGTGCATCCCTGCAGTTTACTCCCCCGGACCCAAAGATAAAGTGCATCAAAACAACTGTAACATTGATTATTTACTATTATTATAATAATATTATAATAACATGCTATAGCACAATTCAATTCTTCATGGGCCTACGCACAGGCAGGCAACGGCGGCCCGCAGAGGCACTTATTGTGAAAGTACGCGTCCACCCCAAACTTGGCCGTGATCACTCCGGCCGGGATCGCCCCGCAGAGCCTGTTATAGCTCACATTGAACTCCGAGAAGAAGTTACGCTCCACCTGATTAATCTGCGCCGGTATCGCCCCAGTGATCTCATTGTGGTTCAAATCCAGACTCGTCAGGTTGACCGGGAACGTCACCTTGCTCAAATCGAACGCGAACTCGTTCCGGCTGAGGTCGATCCGCTGGGTGGCCTTCTCCGCCCCGAACAGGAAGGAAGCGTCGCCGGTCAACTTGTTCCGCGATAAATCAATGACGCTCCACTCTGGCACGCCGAGCTCACGCGGAAGATCGCCGGAGAGGTTGTTGTGATTGAAGACGAGCTGCGGCGGGGACGCTTTGGGAAAGTTCCCAAAGGAGGAGGGGATGGGGCCGGTGAGGCGGTTGCGGGAGAAGTCGAGGCCGAGGAGGGCAGGGAGATTGGCGAGCTCGGCGGGGATTGAGCCCGAGAAGAGGTTGAAGGAGAGATCGACGATGGTGAGAGAAGGGATTTGAGAGAGAAAAGGGGGAATGGGGCCGGAAAGGGCGTTCCAGGAGAGAGTGAGGACGGATAGGCGGGTGAGGCGGGTAATGGCGGAGGGGATGTTGCCGACAAGAAGGGGGAGTTTGTGGAAGCGGAGGCTTGTGAGATGGGGGAGATCTCCGACAGCCGGGGGATGGGACCGGAGACGTTGGAGTCGGTGATGACGAAGAGACCGGTTACCCGGCCGGCGGCGCCGGGGACGCCGGGATCGCACTCAACGCCGTACCAGTCGCAGCAGGCGGAGGTGGAGGTCCAGGAGGCGAAGTGGTAGGCGTTGTTGAATGCGGATTTGATAGAGAGGAGGGCGCGCTTGTCGTCTTTGTTGCATTTGCTGGCGGAGGCCAACGGAGGGAGGAGGAGGAGGAGGAGAAGAGGGAGCACGGCGGCGGTGGTGCTAATGGATGCCATGGCTGTAACCCAGAGTGTAGAATGGTGTGGATATTGTTAATGGCGGAAAGGGCTCTCTTATTTATTGTGATCTGAGACGGGGGGAAACGTGAGGAGGTTGCCGGCTGCTACTTTTCTTGGCCGACTCATTACCAGCGGCGGTGTCACGGTTTGGGAGACTTTGTGTTATCTGGCATTTCATCAAAATTTCTTTAAAAAATTTTAGCTTCCTTGATTTTTTTTTAATAGCTTCCAATGCTTTTGTCACTTTCAAACAAAGCTTATTAAATCGTCGGCCGCCGATCGAGGCGGATATATGAAGTTTGACTTGGGGTGGGGTCAAACTAGAAGATAATTTTTTTTTTGTGATTGTTAAACGCAAACCCGCTTTTGTTAAACACAAACACCTGAAGTCTTTTTTTTTTTAGGGCATGCGGTTTTAATAATCGCACTCACCTCGCTCCTGCGCCGCACCCCACCGAAGCTATTCCTCCGCCGCAAACCAGTGGATCGCCGCGGCTACCAG
Organism: Platanthera guangdongensis; assembly: GCA_039583875.1. NCBI lineage: Eukaryota > Viridiplantae > Streptophyta > Magnoliopsida > Asparagales > Orchidaceae > Platanthera > Platanthera guangdongensis. Next base: position 105,307,064 of record CM077159.1, read on the forward strand.
CGGATCTACGAAACCCACCTCGCCATCGTCGTCCGCCGCCGCAACCCGCCGAAGCCCACCTCGCCACCGTCGTCCGTCGCTGCTCCGCACTCCGCGCTTTGATTTGCCCTAGCCCGCCAATCGCCCGGGTGTGATTTTTCCCTGACTTTGCCTCAAGAATCGCTGCTGCCTGCTGCTCCGCACTCCGCAATCCAGGCTCGAATTGTTGTCTGCTGCTCCGTTCTTCTTCTCAGTTCAGGTTCTCTACTTCTTCCTCTTCTTCTTCTTCTTCTCAGACCAGGTTGTCTTCTTCTTCTTCTCAGTCCAGGTTCTCTTCTTCTTCTTCTCAGTCCAGATTCTTCTTCTTCTTCTCAGTCCAGGTATGAGCTCGAAATTCTGAGGCTTGAGAACAATCACTTTACTGGATTTCTACCGAATGAGCTTCTCAGAGGTAATACTTTGGTGCTCAATGAACTGGATTTAAGTTCAAACAATCTCACGGGTATGTTAGTTTTTGTACTGCTTGTTCTCAGTGTGAATCAAAAACAATAGTTGAGATTAACTCATTTTCAACTACAAGACATAATCTTAGGAGAGGGCAAACCAGTGGGAATCTCTACACCTAATATTTGAACAACGTTTAATCATCTTATTTCAAGCCATAATTTTTACAGCACGCCTACTTTTAAGACTATTTGCATTAATATTCTAAAGTTTTGTCTAATCTTTTTTTTCTTCAATTTTGCAGGCTCAAAATTTGATGTGAAGAAATGTTTTGGGAGGTTATTATTTTGAATGATAATTATGAAATCAACTCCAATTGTTCTAGAATCTGACGCATGAAGAACACATCTCTTTTTTCTTTTCTTTATAACTAATCTTTATAGTCAACATTAACGTTTGTTTTGTGATACTTGTTTCTTTTATGATGTAATTGATGCTCTAAAAATGCACCACAAAGTGTCTCCATCTGGTCTTTTTCATGAGCACTTGTAACATATATGTTTGCGAATATCAAATTTGAAAAAAAGTTGTTTGCGGCTATCAATTATGGTTGCGGATATCCAATTTGAAAAACACGTGTTTGCGGATATCAAATGTTTGCGGATATACAAACTTGATGTGCGTTTAACAATCACCTTTTTTTTTGATGATATATGCTTATATCAAAATTTGAAGCAAAAAAAAATAATATATATCACAATTAGATTTCTTTCTTTCTTATTACAACTTATATATTTAGAAACATCTCAGTTCTATTTTTAATCATCTTTTAGACAAAATGAAATGTTACGTGATGCTGTCCTGATTTTAGTTGCAATACACAATATAGCAGTAGTCATTTGTCTGTTTGAAATTTTCTACCATAACAGCTTCAACTGCAACAACTTTAGCTTTCATAGCCTCCTCCACCTTTCTGACTTCATCAACGACAACATTAGAATAAGCAAGAATTGTGCTATCAAAGTGATCCATCAATCTATTGTGCGCATCAATCATTGTCTTTGCATTCGTATCAACATTATCAAGAACTTCTGAAGCATACTTGAGTCCTTGCATGTTAAGCGTGATTGCTTTTCCACCCTCGACATACAATGAAACAATCTTGGTATCAAGCTTTTCAATTTGAATTTTAACTTCTGCAAGGCTGATGTAGGGGTGACCGTGATTCGTGCCCGAATACGCTAACGGAAAATATTATCACAAGACATAAAAGCAAAGGAAGGGCTCCGACCAAAAACGAGCGAAAAGGGGTCGGGTTTGCTCCAAATCCGAAAGAGAAAATTGCCGGACTCGATACAACGTCCTTAGGACCTACCTCTCCAACAAGCACACAACTCACCGCACCTACACAAGCATCTATTGTACCAACTTGAGCCGTTTCAACGCAGCAATAATTTATTTTCGGAGCGGCGGAAAACTTCAATAGGCGGTCGAGTTCGAGTTGTGATTAACTCCCTTGTTAACACCAAAATGTGCCAATCTTGGAGGGCAAGTCAAGGCTAGGCCAAGTCTCGCTCTCGCAACGGATCTACCCAATCCGGATCACAAGAGGTTCAATAACAACGAAATCGAAATCGGAATTTGCAAGCGACGTATTTAAAAATCACGGAAGAAACGGTTTGCAAAAACCTCCACAAAATCTAAAGCAAGAATCTCTAAGAGGAAGAAGTTACCCAACCAAGAACAACAATCACACAAGATAAAGTGGGAGAATCACTCTCTCCACGGATCCACCGGCTTCACACCGAATGGGCTGCAACCTTCTTCCTTGGAGTCGCACCGAAAGGAAGCCACGCCGGAGTCGCACCGAACGGGGATGGAGGAGGCAAGGCTTGGCGTCACACCAAAGGGGGGGGGGGGGGGGGGGGGCGGCTAATGGACTCTCTCCATGGTGGCCGAATTCTTCAAAGGGGGGTTTTTAGGTTTTCTTTCATTCCATTACTCATCATAATAGCCTCCTTTAAATAGGAGTTACAAAAGAGATCCAACCGTCCATGATGGAGATGAAATCTCATCCATCCGGGCGGTTACAAACACATAATAGCCTCCTTTAAATAGGAGTTACAAAAGAGATCCAACCATCCATAATGGAGATGAAATCTCATCCATACGGGCGGTTACATACACACTAAAATGTTTGCAGTAAATAATTAAAGATTACAAGTCACAAATGAATATAAAATTATTAACCAAGATTGGAATAATTTTATATTCGCACATAAAATAATAAAGCATGACAAATTAATTAAAATAGTCATCAAGTGAGGGTAGCACGCCGCGGGCGGAGGTTGTAGCGGCGTCGTCCGTTAGCGTCATCACGGCTCCGAAGGTCTTTATGTTGTAGAGCCTCGGCAACTGGATCGTCATCAAGTAGTGGCGGAGGGGCAGCGACATCAATCCTCCCCCACTCAAAATCACGTATCTCCGATGCGTGGTCCGAGAGATAGCGGCGGAGAAGCTCGGCATCCAAACGTTGAAGCTCTGTCGCAAGTACCCATGAATCATCTGAAGGGGGGCGGTCACGCCAACGGATGAGGAAGCGGTAGGTAGCACCATCAGGAGTGGTAAGTGGCTCAGCAGCAAGTATCATATCTGGAGTGAGAAATGTCTTGGGAAACCTGGGAAACATGTCAGCAGTAGGGAAAAAAGAAGGCAACGTACCATCCGATGTTATACCTGCGGGGACCGAAAGAGAGAGATCATCTGAACTACCACTCCCCAACCCAATAGAAATTTTAGTGGAGGGAGAAGACGACAAAGAATTCAACTCAGGTGGAGGAGAAACAAACGGCGTCAAATCCGAGACATTAAAAATAGGGGAGATACTCCAATCAGCTGGCAAATCCAACACGAAAGCATTGTCACCTAGTTTCTTTATAATTCGAAAAGGGCCGGCGCGCTTTGGTGCCAACTTTTTAACGGTGCCAGATGGCAAGTGTTCGGGAACTAACCGGACTAGGACCAAATCGCCGACGTTGAAGTGTGACACCCTCCTATGTAGATTAGCGTGCGAATGATAAGACTCGTATTGAGCAGTCAAGGTAGCTCGTATACGTGCATGTAGGTCATGAATATGTTGGGCAAAGGATTGTGCAAATTGACTTGTCTTGTATGTTGGGGGCAAAGGAACCAAGTCAAGAGGCACAGGGGCCTTGTACCCGTGAACTATCTCATTTGGAGACAGACCAGTGGACCGGTTTTTGGAATTATTATAGGCCAACTGGGCGTGGGGAAGAAGAAGATCCCACGTACCTTTGTGATCGCTCACTAGGCATCTAAGGAGGCTTCCTAGGCTCCGATTGACTACCTCTGTTTGCCCATCGGTCTGAGGGTGATAGGCTGAGGAAAACAATAACTTGGTACCCATCAAGACCCAAAGTGTCTTCCAAAAATAGCTCGTATATTTAACATCTCTATCCGAGACTATTGTCTTCGGCACTCCCCGGTGACTAACTACTTCCTTAAAATATAATTTGGCAATGTGAGATGCGTCGTTGGTTCTAGCGCAAGGAATAAAATATGCCATTTTAGAGAATCTATCCACCACTACAAAAATAGAATCGTGACGGCGTAAGGTGGTGGGTAGGCCTAGAACAAAATCCATACTCACGTCTTCCCATGGCGTGGAAGGGATAGGTAGGGGCGTATATAATCCTACGTTGGTCTTGGCGCCCTTGGATACCTGACAGGTACGACAACTACTAACTACCCTTCCCACCATTACCTTAAGTTTTGGCCAATAGAATTTCTCCTCAACTAACGTAATGGTCTTATCCCTACCGAAATGACCACTCAACCCTCCACTATGCAATTCCCAGATGATATGAAGGCGTAGCGATGACTGCGGGATACATAACTTCCCATGTCTAAATAGGTAGCCATCCTTAATGACGAACGCAGATATAATCGTGGGGGAGCTATCTTGGGCAGACAAATATGCATCCTGAAAGTCTGGACATGTGGCATACTCGTACTTGATTCGCTCGAATCCTACCACGTTAACCTCCATAGTGGTGAGTAACAGGGTCAGGCGACTAAGAGCATCCGCGACTCGATTGTCAGCTCCTTAAGGTGTTTGAGGTTAAAAGTGTAACCCTGTAGGAAAGATACCCACTTAGCGTGTCGCGGGCTGATTTTATGTTGGCCATTGATGAACCGCAGTGCCTCGTGATCGGAGAGGATCACAAACTCCTTAGAGAGGAGATAGTGCCTCCAATGGTGCAGACATCTAATGACGGCATAAAACTCCCTATCGTAATTCGAGTAATTCAATTTGGCGCCCGCTAACTTCTCACTAAAATAACTCACAGGGTGCCCTTCCTGACTCAAGACACCTCCTATTCCTACGCCAGAAGCGTCACACGTAAGCTCAAAGACCTTATTGAAGTCAGGTAGATGTAGGACAGGTGCCTCAGTCATAAGTTCCTTAATGCGTTGGAAAGCAGTAGCGGCGGACCTTGTCCAGGTGAACTCACCTTTCTTCATGCAATCACTAATGGGGGCCATAATGCTACTAAAGTCTTTAATAAAACGGCGGTAAAAAGTAGCTAACCCATGGAAACTTCGCACCTCTCGTAATGTGGTCGGTTCGGGCCAATCCCTCATGACCTTAACCTTATTACGGTCAACTCTAATGCCTTCCGAACCGACTATATAGCCTAAGAATTCCACTTCAGTTACATAGAATGTGCATTTCTGATATTAAGGTATAAGGTTTCCTTCCGCAGGGTGGAAAGAACCGATCTCATGTGGGAGACGTGCTCAGCAGTGGTGGTACTAAAGACTAAAATGTCATCAAAATAGACGACCACAAACTTCCCCATGTAAGGCTGAAAGACATGGGTCATCATCCGGGAGAAGGTACTGGGGGCGTTGGATAGCCCAAAGGGCATCACAAGCCACTCGTATAACCCATCCTTGGACTTAAATGCTGTCTTCCACTCGTCCCCCTCACGGATCCTGATCTGGTGATAGCCACTCCGTAAATCTAACTTTGAAAAAATGGTAGCGCCAGATAAGACATCTAGGAGGTCATCTAATCGCGGAATAGGAAATCTATATTTGATGGTAATCTTGTTGATGGCACGGCTATCAACACACATTCTCCACGTACCATCCTTCTTGGGGGCAAGAAGGGCCGGTACCGCACATGGACTCATACTAGTCCTAATGAACCCCTTTTTCATCAAATCCTCGATCTGGGTCTGTAACTCCTTATGGGCGGCGGGGTGAAGCCTATAGTGGGGCTGGTTCGGTAAGGAGGAGCCGGGGATAAGGTCTATAGCATGCTGTATATTCCTAAGCGGTGGTAATACCGAAGGCAGCTCATCCGGGTACACGTCCTTATACTCATCCAACAATTCCCGTAACTCTCTAGGCAACTCATCCAAAGCTCTCGTATCCCCTTTCGCACTCATAAGAACTAGAGCGTACATCATCCCGTCAAGAAAGGGATCCTTCACAAACGCTTTTCTTCCCACGAGACTCAACGTTTTCCTCTCGACTGGAACAGTGGTGTCCTTAGCCAAAGCTACTGGCTCTTTCGGGACGGTCGGTCTCAACGTAATGACCTTGCCATTGAACTTAAACTCATATGTGTTGGCCCTTCCAAAGTGTGTCACGTCACGGTCGTAAAGCCAAGGGCGGCCCAATAACACGTGACAAGCGTCCATTGGAAGGACATCGCACCACACCTCGTCAGTATAGGATTTGATCGAGAGAGGTACAAGGCAACGCTTGGTGACCGGGACGGTAACTTTATTAATCCAGGCTACCTGATAGGGAGCCGGGTGGGGCTGCGTAGTCAAGGACATACGTGTAACGGCATTCTCAGAGATGACGTTTACACAACTGCCACTATCAATGATCAACTTGCACAACTTCTCGCCACTCTTAAAGATCAGGGAAAATATACTAGTCCTTTTCCAGTCATCTAACGGACGAGGGGTGGTCAAGATACAACGCATCACCATAACGGGGTGTTCGTCCTCTAAATCGCTTGGGACCCCTTCTGGGTCACTCTCCTCAGCAGCCTCATAAACGAAATCAGCTAGGTCGGTAGTCGACTCTAGAAGGGCTATGGCTTTAGTCTTCGTTGGGCATTCAAAGGCATAGTGGCCTTGAATGCCGCAAGAGTAACAAGTAGTGTTAGCCTTGCTAACCTTCCCTATAGGGACATGCTCACTCGCAGGATTCTTGTCGTTCCTAGCAGTAATCACGACAGACTTTGACTCGGCAGACCGAAACTTCCCTTTATCCTGATATGTGGAGGAAGAGGCTCCAGCTGTGGACTTTCCCTTCGCATGGGAATACCGGGAGTGAGCCTTAGAGGCTAAGTGCTTTTCGATGTCGAGGGCGGCATTAAATGTCGTGTTCAGATCCGTATGACCATATCGTAAGAGCTTCCGCTGAATATCGGGATGAAGCCCCTTACGAAATCTGGATAGGGTGACCTCGGGGATCTCCCTCAAATCACAACGCACCATACGGTCCTTCAGTTCTCCCATATACTCAGCTACCGAATTGGAGCCCTGCCGTAGAGTGGCAAGCTCGTCGAACATCTGTGTCCGATGGTACGCGGGAACGTACTGATCGGTCAACAAGTTCTTCATCACGGCCCATCCAATAAGTGGGACCCCGTTCCCGATTCCTAGCCTACGCTCTTCATTCAGCCAATAAGTTTTGGCACGTCCCGTTAGCTTCATCCTGGCAACTTGGACCTTTTGATGGTCCGTAAGGGTGTGCCAATCGAAGTAGCACTCCATATCCACCACCCAAGTAAGGAAGATCTGGGGATCTCCCATGTCATCATAAGTGGGGGCGTCGATCTTAATGGCCCTAGTGATATCGTAAGCACGATCGTGGCGGTGTTCTCGAGGGGGCACTCGGGGAGAGTCCTCATCGGAATCCGACTCAGGAGTTTGTTGGCGCCGGTTGGGCTGCTGAACATTAATGCGTGGCGGGGGTGGCCTTGCTTGATTTTGCAGGATCTGTGCCAACATGTTTCTAAGCTCCGTCATTTCGTTACGTAGCCCTGCTATGGCCTCGGTGTTGGGATCGCCATGCTCGTTCGCAGCCATCCTAGACGTAGACGGTGTCGCGTACTCAGATCCGTGCCTAGTGCGCATTCAGGTCTAGGAAATTTTGGAAAGTTGATTTTTCCTAGGGCTGTAGCTATACTGAAAATAAGATATTTTATATTTTCCCGATGTGAGGAACACGTGGATCGTTAAAATTTTTTTTTTTTGAAATTTTGCTGAAAAATAAAGATTTCAGCCCACTATTGGCAGACCACAGAAAATAATTTTTTTTAGATTTTTTTTTTAGATCCGATCGGGCAACAAGAAACGTAGAGAGGATGTTTGCAACGTGGGAGTTGAAACGACCGCCTCTGATACCAAATTGATGTAGGGGTGACCGTGATTCGTGCCCGAATACGCTAACGGAAAATATTATCACAAGACATAAAACCAAAGGGAAGGGCTCCGACCAAAAACGAGCGAAAAGGGGTCGGGTTTGCTCCCAAATCCGAAAGAGAAAATTGCCGGACTCGATACAACGTCCTTAGGACCTACCTCTCCAACAAGCACACAACTCACCGCACCTACACAAACATCTATTGTACCAACTTGAGCCGTTTCAACGCAGCAATAATTTATTTTCGGAGCGGCGGAAAACTTCAATAGAAGGTCGAGTTCGAGTTGTGATTAACACCCTTGTTAACACCAAAATGTGCCAATCTTGGAGGGCAAGTCAAGGCTAGTCCAAGTCTCGCTCTCGCAACGGATCTACCCAATCCGGATCACAAGAGGTTCAATAACAACGAAATCGAAATCGGAATTTGCAAGCGACGTATTTAAAAATCACGGAAGAAACGGTTTGCAAAAACCTCCACAAAATCTAAAGCAAGAATCTCTAAGAGGAAGAAGTTACCCAACCAAGAACAACAATCACACAAGATAAAGTGGGAGAATCACTCTCTCCACGGATCCACCGGCTTCACACCGAATGGGCTGCAACCTTCTTCCTTGGAGTCGCACCGAAAGGAAGCCACGCCGGAGTCGCACCGAACGGGGATGGAGGAGGCAAGGCTTGGCGTCACACCAAAGGGGGGGGTGGGGGGGGGGGGGGGGGGGGGGGGGGGCGGCTAATGGACTCTCTCCATGGTGGCCGAATTCTTCAAAGGGGGGTTTTTAGGTTTTCTTTCATTCCATTACTCATCATAATAGCCTTCTTTAAATAGGAGTTACAAAAGAGATCCAACCGTCCATGATGGAGATGAAATCTCATCCATCCGGGCGGTTACAAACACATAATAGCCTCCTTTAAATAAGAGTTACAAAAGAGATCCAACCATTCATAATGGAGATGAAATCTCATCCATACGGGCGGTTACATACACACCAAAATGTTTGCAGAAAATAATTAAAGATTACAAGTCACAAATGAATATAAAATTATTAACCAAGATTGGAATAATTTTATATTCGCACATAAAATAATAAAGCATGACAAATTAATTAAAATAGTCATCAAGTGAGGGTAGCACGCCGCGGGCGGAGGTTGTAGCGGCGTCGTCCGTTAGCGTCATCACGGCTCCGAAGGTCTTTATGTTGTAGAGCCTCGGCAACTGGATCGTCATCAAGTAGTGGCGGAGGGGCAGCGACATCAAAGGCCGTTGTTAACATCTTGCTCAGTTTCCTTGACGTTGCCCAGAACTTTCTTCATTGTTGCTTCAAACTGTGCTTGTAGTCTTGCCAACATCACCTTTATTGTCTTCAAAATGGAATTATCAGCACTGGAGGTGGCAACATCTTCAGAAGGAATATTTGTGAGAGGTTAGATCTTCACTAGGAGACTCATACATTAGAGATAATCTAGCTTTAGAAATTAGCAAAGGCACTATAGCAGCTAGGATAGGAGGATGCTTCTCTGCATCTCCTTCCCCATCAGAAACATATACTACCTCCTTTGGAATAACTGGAGGAGTACCTGTTGTACAATCTCATATCCAGCGAGTGGGATCGACAGGAACCAGATCGGCCAAGTCAGTATTAATTTTTCAATAATTTGAATGTGAGAATGTAAAAAGTATCAATAATTTCAATTTGATTTGTTTGTTTAGGTGTTTTGATTCAATGCTGATGTGATGAAGTAAATAAATCAAAGAAAAAATATATTAGTTGTAATAAAAATATTTAAGATGAGCTACTTGCTACAAAGTATGAGTTGCAATAAAAGTGCAAAGCGTTAACGTCGGTATTTAAACATTCGACTGACCTCATTGTAGTCATCATTCGACAACACCCCGAAGAGCATATGAAAGTTTCTTCTCAAAGTAAGGAACTTTGTATTAAAATGAACCCCCAAAATGTGTGAATGCATGCTCCTACTATAGAGAATGGAAATTTCGACAAAGGGGTGTCGAGACTGTTTAAAAAGTTTGAGAAACTCATAGTCAAAATTCATTGGCTCTGATCTCGAAATCATACTCTTAGGGTGTAATAAATGAAACATTATTAAAATAAGCAAAATTACAAGAATTTGATAGAAATTTAAATGAAGCGTACATGTCACAGACATTCACAAAACAAGATCAATAAAATCAAATAATCCTATGTAATCTATGCGTGCAAGATCGACATGAACATAATTAATTAATTTCTACACAACGGTGTAACAAAAATTAATCACTTGTAAAATTTATGTGATCACTTTGTAATAAATATGATGAAACAAAGTATGAAGTGCACTATAAAATGCAGAAAACGAATTATATATGCGTATCATTTTTGGACTCCGCCTCATGTCGAATAGTAGCCAACATTCCTAACAATGTGTTTGCATTTCTACGGATAAAATCAGCCGCTCTTGACGAAGAATACAACATACAAGAACATTGATTTCAAAATAACTATACTATTATATAAAGAAACTATTGACATGAATATATATATATATAAACAATTCAAAATTTTAAAAATAACTTAAAATTACAAATTTATATATAAATATATAATTTAACAGTAAATTAAATTACAAAAATAATATTATATTATATATAATATTATTAATAATATATCATATTATTAATAATATTATATATAATCTTATTTATATTATATTATATATTAATAATATATCATAGTATATACGAGCATCTTCGCACGGGCTACGCCCGTGCTCGATGCTCTCGGACGGCCTTCGGCCGCATAAGGCGGGCTTCGCCCGCCTGCGCGCGCGCTTCGTCCGTGCTTCGCCCGTGCTTGATGTTTTCGGCGGTCTACGGTCGCATAGAAGTAGACTTCGCCCGCTTCCACGCAATCCACCATTTTGGCGCCGCACCCGCCACTCGCGGCCCACTGAAGCAAAATCAAATAACCATAGGGCTCCGGGGGCCGCGAGTGGTGGGTGCGGCGCCGAGATGGTGGATTGCGTGGAAGCGGGCTTCGCCCGCTTTTATGCGGCCGAAGAACACCGAAAGCATCAAGCACGGGCGAAGCCCGCCTGATGCGGCCAAAGGACGCCTGAGGTCATCGAGCATGGGTGTAGCCCGTGCGAAAATGCTCGTATGTTAAATAATAATTTGCAATCTCTATTTTTCACAAGACCCAATGCCTTTCCTGATTTCAGATGTTGACTGCTCTTGTGCTTTTAAAATCTGTGGAGATATCCCCTTCAGCGGCTCTCTGTCGGTGGAAATATTCCAAAAGGAAAAACGGAGAAAATTGTTGGAGCAGTTAGCAATTTTAAGGAAGATTGGAGGATAAAAGCCTCCTTTAGTTTCACTTTGTCGGGAGAGGAGCAGTGCACGAATAAAAAAAAGAACAGGGGGAGTATAACAGTGACCACCCAGTTTTTCTCCTTCTCGATGGGTGTGCAGACAGATGAAGACGATCTGCCTACAGGAGGAAGAAGAAGATTGATTTGATGGTCTCTCCGAACAACAGTTCACGATTTTCACGGAAGAGACCCGGTAACCTCAAGCACCACTTCCACTTGTTCAAAAATGAATTTTCACACACAATAACCAGCTTTTTATTCTCTTTAATGGGAGAAGGATTTAGAGAGTAGAGAGAAAATACTTAAGACATCCAAAATTATCTCTCACAAAATTTATAATTTGTGCATGCAAAAAATGAATCGTGCGCACAAATTAAACCCAATTAATCCACACGTGTCATGGGAAGACCAAGATTGCGTAATGAAGGTCGAAATAGTCTAGCTCACTTATCACGGGTTTTGACTATTCAAGCAAACCAATTTTGACGCACACTCGTGGGTGATCTAAATGAACTCGTACTAACGCATATGCTTGATCAAGACGACTCGATTAAATTAGTCCACACACAATAAGTAAAACTTACATTCTCCCACTTGAACTATTTTTAATCGTATTTTATGTCGATCACAGATCAAATTACTCCACTTAATTAAGGGTACCACAATGAAGCTTTCATCTTGAGTTCTCTCCATGCATCAATTTGGTCCAACTAAACCCTTCACTCTGAATCCTGGCGGCAACCGCATCATTATGCGACACGGGACATTCCATGGTCACGAGAGCTTACAGATTCGATCAAAATGGACACAGTGTGATCATAAAGAGTCGAAACAACAAATTGACATGCGATCACTGTTAAATTTTCTCAACGTGGTCAGCAAGATAGCTCAAACGCCAAATTAATATCTTCGGAACTACCCAGTTCTCACGTTAAACCAGCGGAAAACCAAGGAACAAAGGTTAATCCCAACAAACAATGTAAGCACAAGCAGGTCTTTTATACATTCACTTCTTTACACCACGAGGCATACATAGCGAGACATGATTTCGCTAGTATAACAGCTGTAAACAGAAAGCACCAAAAAACAAGCCGGGCGGACAGCACCGGAGTCCGCCGAGACCGCCGAGGTCGCCGAGTCCGCTGAGATCGCCCGAACTTAAGCTGCAATCCGCCGAATAGCCACGGAGTCCGCCGAAGCCGCGAGGCCGCGCGGACACACCGTTATTCGTCTTCTGCTGAAGCTGAACTGAGGAACACCAGCTACCCGCCTGAAGCCGGCAGACAGGTTATTGTAGCTGGCAAAGATGAAACAGAACTGACAAGCCGCAGAGCGACCTCCTGCTGAGTCCGCAGAGACCGCACACTTCCAAGTACTTGACCGAAGTCACAGCCAAACTCCTGGCTCCTTGAAGCTACCCGCGCGACCTGCACACAGCAAACGTCAGCACTGAATCAATCCGCGCGGACAGACAAACTCAGACCGCAGCTCCTTGCCCAACCCAACTTACTGTTCACTCAAGTTACTGTAGATGTGTCAGGGGGTCCTATTTATAGGCGAGGTGAGGAGTGTGGTCACCGCCCTAGAGATAGAGACACCGCCCCAGCCCGCGCGATAGCAAAACACCGTCCGCCGAGTCCGCAAGGACTTAGCCGGATACCAAGGAAAACCGCCAGGAGCAAGACAAACATTGGCGAACCCTCTCCAGTCCGCCCAAGCTCTGCAGACAAGGCATTAGCCCGCAAAGCTTCCGACCACTGCAGGACAGCAACCCCCTTTAATGGCTGTCCGCACAACCCCGAGGCAGTCCACAAGACTCACACCTCCATCCGCCACAAGTCCACGACCAAAGGCAGATAATAAGTCCGCCTGGTCACAGCGTACTTGGCGGATACGGCGGACACCATGAACTTGGCACAGAGTGTGACCAAGTCCAAAAGCCATCAAAGGCCAATGCGAGCATGGCGGACGCAAACCCCCGTCCGCCAAACACCGAAGCACAGACCGCCAGTAGTCCGCAAGCTCCTCGCACTCCTGCCCCATAGCAGCAGCCACCTCCCGGACACCAAAACCAGTCCGCCAACGACCTCCACAGCAAAGCACCTACTGTGCCACCAGAGCTCGACAAGGCCTCAGCCAAGCTCTAAGCCCAGTCCGCAACAGCCCAAACCGCAGACACGCCAGTCCGCAAGCTTCCCGCGAACATGAGCCAAACCGCCTATCAGCACAAGCTTGCACCATGGCCACTGAGCAAGCACCAGTCCGCAAGCCTCTATCCGCTCAGGCCGCTCCTTGGCAAGGCCAATCAGCAAACGCCCTATCCGCAGAAATCAGGTCGCATAGTCCGCGGACTTCACCCGTGCAAACCGCTCAGAAGAACAACCGGCTTCCACTAGACCTTCCACCAGGCCGCACATCACAGTCCGCCCAGTCCGCCTAGTCCGCCAAAGCTGTCCGCCCAGGCCGCCCGGCCTCTCCTGTCAACCACTTCCACTTCACAAAATTCAACACTCCCCCTTGAATTGGGAAGTGGTGACCAAGCCCAACAAGCTGCGCAAGCGTTCAAAGGGCTCCTTCGATAGTGGCTTCGTGAAGATGCCAGCAAGATTATCTTCACTCCGAACATGCCCGACCAGCAGAGATCCCTCCAGCACCTTCTCCCTGCTGAAGTGGTGATCAATGTCTATATGCTTGGTCCTGCCGTGACACACTGGATTGTTAACCAGTTTGATAGCACTCTCATTGTCACCCCGGAGTAAAGTAGGCCCTTGCACTTCTTCATGAACATCCTCTATAAGCCTCCTCAACCAAACGGCTTCCCGAGCAGCCAAGGCCAAAGCCTTATACTCCGCCTCCGTGGTTGAAACCGACACCGAGTCCTGCTTCTTGCTACACCACGAGATGCTAGCTGAACCGCAAGTGAACACATAACCTGAAGTAGACCTCCGATCATCTGAATCACCGCCATAGTCAGCATCCGTGTACCCGAGCAACGCAAACTCCGAGTCCCTTCTATAGAGGAGTTCCATGTCAGAAGAAATCTTGACATACTTCAGAATACCCTTCGCCGCCACTAGATGAGATTGCCTTGGTTCAGCCATATACCGACTTACTCGGCCAACAACATAAGCAATGTCTGGCCTTGTAATCGTCAGGTAAATCAAGCTCCCAACAAGAGCCCTGAACACCAAGGGATCATGAAGAACCCTTCCCTCATCTCGTCGAAGCTTCAGCCCAGATTCTAGTGGAGTAGAGCACTTCTTCCCTTCGCCCATGCCGAACCGCTTCACAATGCGATCAGCATACCCTTTCTGGCAAATGAGAACCCCGCACTCCTTCCTCTCCACTTCAAGACTGAGAAAGTGATGCAACTCTCCCAAGTCTTTCATCTCGAAGCGTATAGCAAGCTATGCCCTGAGCCTTGCTACTTCCCCCTCCGAATTCCCTGTGATGATCATGTCATCCACATACATCATGACCAAGACTTGTAACTCTCCCTTCTTCTTGACGAACAAGCTTGAATCCGAGTTGGAAGCAAGGTATCCACAGAATTGCAAGTACTCTGCAATCTTCCTATACCACGCTCTAGGAGCTTGCTTCAACCCATAGAGAGTCTTCCTGAGTTTACAGACATAGTCCGGATGCTTTTCAGAGACAAAACCAAGCGGCTGATCCATGAAAATGTCCTTGTCAATCTCTCCGTAAAAAAAGGCATTCTTCACATCGAGTTGCCACAACCTCCATCTCTTGCTAGCAGCCAAGACGATCACCACTCTTACAGAAGTCATCTTCGCAACTGGACTGAATGTCTCCTCATAGTCTTCTCCATACTGCTGTGAGAATCCTCTAGCGACTAGGCGAGCCTTGAATCGATCAATGCTCCCATCAGCCTTCTTCTTCAACTTGTACACCCACTTGCAAGTAACCGGAGTAATGCCATCAACCTTGGGCATAAGGTCCCAGGTTTCATTCTTCTTCAGAGCATCAATCTCTTCTTTCATGACATCTTCCTACTCCTTCACTCCAGTGGCCTCGTTGAAGTTTGCAGGCTCTCGCTCATCCAGAGGACCTGCAAAGAAGCAGGAGACAAAGCTCACTGCATTCCCATCACAGTACCGAGTTGGTGGCTTAACCACCCTCTTCGATCTCCGAAGGGTCGGCTCCTTGCTCACTGCTTCCGTTGCTTCTTCGGGCTCCACTCCTACCTGGGGCAAGCATTGAGCAGTGCTCCCCCTGCTTCCTGAGCCAGAAGGCTCAGCCTCGAAGTTCGAAGCAATAGGAGCTGCTGGTGAAATAGTAAGCTCCTCTTCTAAGCCTTCAGCAGCCACCACCGGTGCTTCATCAACCTTGCTACTTCTAGTTAACTCAACCGAGCCACCTCCATATGACGTCAGCTCGTCAAAGACAACATCTCTTGACACCACGAACTTCTTCGTCACAAGGTCCATGCATTTCCATCCCTTCTTCCGCTCATCGTAGCCAACAAAGACAAGCTTCCTTGCCTTCGCATCCAGCTTTGTCCGTGAAGCATCCGGGACATGCACGTAGCAAGTTGAACCGAACACCCTAAGGTGTCCCACACTCGGCTTCTCCTTCAGCAACAGCTCAAGAGGAGTCTTCATGTTGATAGGGTTGAGTGGCATCCGGTTGATGACATAAGCAGCACAAGAAATCCCCTCCGCCCAAAAGGACCTTGGGATATCTTTCGCATGAAGCCAGCATTTGCAGGTCTCCGTCAGATGACGGATCTTCCGCTCCGCTACCCCATTTTGTTGTGGAGTGTGAGCACAAGTAAGCTCCTGTTGGATCCCGTGCTTCCTGTAGAAGTTAGAAAACTCGGAGGAAACAAATTCACCCCCGTTATCAGTTCTAATATTCTTAATCCGCAAGCCAAGCCGGCCTTCTACCAACTCCTTAAACTCCACAAACAAACGGAAGGCTTCTGACTTCTCATTTAAGAAGTACACCCAAGTATACCTTGAGTAGTCATCAACCAAGACAAGAATGTATCTGCTTCCACCAAGGCTGGCAGTAACCGTCGGTCCCATCAGGTCGCCATGAATACACTCCAATGACTTCTTGCTCCTTGTTTGTGATTTATCAAACGGAAGGCGATGTGCCTTACCGTATTGACAGCCCGCGCAAACATGTCCGTCACCAAAGGAGGACAACTTAGGCAACCCCATCACCAAACTTCTACTCGTCATCGCCTTCAGCTTGTCCATGCCAACATGCCCCAACCTCTTATGCCAGATAGCAGCGCTATCATTGGCCCTCATCTTATCAACATAAGAATTGGTGGCAAGAACAAACAAGTTCTTCACCCTATTCCCTACATGAGCAACATCAGCCTTCACCGCTGATACGTTGCGAAGGAACCTCACGTCTGTTGGCCCAAACAGAATATGATAACCAGCATCCACCGCATTGGTCACCGAGAAGAGGTTCTTCTTCATGCCCGGCACGTGATACACACTCCTTAACGTGAGTGGCCCCTGATCACTACCCAAAGACACAGCCCCCTCTTTCTCTACTGCATAAATAGTATTATCAGCAGTGATAATAGCTTCATTACCTGAGTAGGCCTGCATGGAGGTGAACTTCGACTTGTCTCCGGTGAGGTGATGACCACAGCCGGAGTCCACGATCCACTCGCTGTTGAAGTCCTCAGCAGACAAGGCCCGGACACAAGTGCCCGTCATAAAAGCTCCGCCCCATTCTGCTTCTTCACTTCTCGAGCAATCCTCTTCCTTTCCCGCAGCATGCCCAGGCTGCAGTTTGACCTTGCAGTCCCGCTTGAAGTTCCCTCGCTGATGACACCGGTAGCACTTCAAGTTCTTCTTCCAGTCCTTAGGAGCATTGCTCCTCTCCGACGAATATGAAGTTGAAGTCTCCTTCTCACCAACGACCTGCACCTTCTTGTTCTTCTTCCCTTCCCATCCTTTCGTCTTGCCTGAGAAGAGAGCTTCGCTGCCTTCCTGATTCAGGTTCACTCCAGCCATCTGCCTTGCCAAGCTCTCCTGCGATGCAAGCAGATTCTCCAGCTCTAGCAAAGACGGCTGAGTAGCCCACCCTTGAACAGATGTAACATGGCCACATACTCCTTCCGCAAGCCGCGGATAATGTGCCTTTTCATCTTTGCCTCAGAGATAGGCTCATCAGGATCCAGTGCCGACAGCTCAGCACACAAGCTCTTCATCTTTAAGAAGTACTTGGAGATGGAAAGGTCTCCCTGAGTTGCCCTGGCCAACTCATTCTCCAGGAACTGAAGCCGCGCCACATTCTTCCTATTGAACAACTCATCAATGGTTATCCAAATATCAGCAGCCGACTCACATCCAACGATGTGATCAAACAGTTCCGGAGATACGGCTCTCTTCAGAATGAACTCCGCCTTAGCATTTGTTCTTCTCCAGAGCCTAACATGCTCAGCAGTACTGAAAGCAGCAGTAACTTCCTGCTTGTCGTCACCACCGATGAATTCCCACAGCTCCTCGCCAAGAAGATAACTCTTCATGCACGACTTCCACTTCTTGAAGTTAGTCGGCGTTAAGAGTTCAATGACCAGACCTCTTGCAAAAGTCCCTTCCATTGCAACACCTGTTGGCAACCTTTCAGAAGCTCCGAGCCACAACACAGATTGATCACCACTCAATCACTGAGTAACAACACTGGCTGACTACCGCTCACACAACTGAACCTCCCTCTGATAGCATTTTAAATTTTCTCAACGTGGTCAGCAAGATAGCCCAAACGCCAAATTAATATCTTCGGAACTACCCAGTTCTCACGTTGAACCAGCGGAAAACCAAGGAACAAAGGTTAATCCCAACAAACAATGGAAGCACAAGCAGGTCTTTTATACATTCACTTCTTTACACCACGAGGCATACATAGCGAGACATGATTTCGCTAGTATAATAGCTGTAAACAGAAAGCACCAAAAAATAAGCCGGGCGGACAGCACCAGAGTCCGCCGAGACCGCCGAGGTCGCCGAGGTCGCCGAGTCCGCTGAGATCGCCCGAACTTAAGCTGCAATCCGCCGAATAGCCACGGAGTCCGCCGAAGCCGCGAGGCCGCGCGGACGCACCGTTATTCGTCTTCTGCTGAAGCTGAACTGAGGAACACCCCCTACCCGCCTGAAGTCGGCGGATAGGTTATTGTAGCTGGCAAAGATGAAACAGAACTGACAAGCCGCAGAGTGACCTCCTGCTGAGTCTGTAGAGACCGCACACTTCCAAGTACTTGACCGAAGTCACAGCCAAACTCCTGGCTCCTTGAAGCTACCCGCGCGGCCTGCACACAGCAAACGTCAGCACTGAATCAATCCGCGCGGACAGACAAACTCAGACCGCAGCTCCTTGCCCAACCCAACTTACTGTTCACTCAAGTTACTGTAGATGTGCCAGGGGGGTCCTATTTATAGGAGAGGTGAGGAGTGTGGTCACCGCCCTAGAGATAGAGACACCGCCCCAGCCCGCGCGATAGCAAAACACCGTCCGCCGAGTCCGCAAGGACTTAGCCAGATACCAAGGAAAACCGGCAGGAGCAAGGCAAACATTGGCGAACCCTCTCCAGTCCGCCCAAGCTATGCGGACAAGGCATTAGCCCGCAAAGCTTCCGACCACTGCAGGACAGCAACCCCCTTCAATGGTTGTCCACACAACCCCGAGGCAGTCCGCAAGACTCACACCTCAATCCGCCACAAGTCCACAACCAAAGGCAGATAATAAGTCCGCCCGGTCACAGTGGACTTGGCGGATATGGCGGACACCATGAACTTGTCACAGAGTGTGACCAAGTCCAAAAGCCATCAAAGGCCAATGCGAGCATGGCGGACGCAAACCCCCATCCGCCAAACACCGAAGCACAGACCGCCAGTAGTCCGCAAGCTCCTCGCACTCCTGCCCCATCGCAGCAGCCACCTCCCGGACTCCAAAACCAGTCCGCCAACGACCTCCACAGCAAAGCACCTACTGTGCCACCAGAGCTCGACAAGGCCTCAGCCAAGCTCTAAGCCCAGTCCGCAACAGCCCAAACTGCGGACACGCCAGTCCGCAAGATTCCCGCGAACATGAGCCAAAACCGCCTATCAGCACAAGCTTGCACCATGGCCACTGAGCAAGCACCAGTCCGCAAGCCTCTATCCGCTCAGGCCGCTCCTTGGCAAGGCCAATCAGCAAATGCCCTATCCGCAGAAATCAGGCCGCATAGTCCGCGGACTTCACCCATGCAAACCGCTCAGAAGAACAACCGGCTTCCACTAGACCTTCTACCAGGCCGCACATCAAAGTCCTCCCAGTCCGCCTAGTCCGCCAAAGCTGTCCGCCCAGGCTGCCCGACCTGTCCTGTCAACCACTTCCACTTCACAAAATTCAACAATCACAAATTATTGTTTAACTCAGTGATCATTGAAGTTCTCTACTGAATGCACTAAACTATGCTTTGAGAAAATTTTTATCACTCAAAAGAGTGAGTATTTCTCTTAAATGAATATCTTAAGATTTTATTAAGGCATCATGAGATATAAAATCAAGGCTTTATGAATTAAATGAATTCCCTAAGCCTTATGCTTGAAACTGACACATGCTTCAAGACTTGTTTATGAATTGTGACGTGTCACATAAATGTGTGAATATCACAACTGAATGATATCACATATGAATGTATAATTTATGTTTGAATTCAAACTATATTGATTTGAAAAAATTAATGCATATATTTGAAATTTGAAGTGCAAATGAAATAACATATGATAAATTATATTAAATAGAGTTATGAATATAGAGTCCCACTAATCAAGTACATCTATGAACTCCACAAGACCCATACTGAGTGCATGCTTCTTAAAAATACTGGGTCGTAGTCCTTTGGTAAGTGGATCAGTTATCATATCATCTGTCTCAATGTGCTCCATAATAATGTCACCCTTCTTAACCAATTCTTTTACAGTCAAGAATTTAATCTCCATATGCTTAGATCCTGTGATACTTTGTTGTTCATAGAGAACATCACAGCTGAATTATTATTGCAGTACAAACGAATGGGTCCAACAATTATATCCGCGACCTTCAATTCAGTAATGAAGTTCTTGAGCCAAACTGCGTGAGTAGCGGCACCAAAAAGAGTAACGAACTATGCATGTATAGTAAAAGAAGTAATGAGTGTCTGTTTGACACTCTTCTATGAAACAGCCCCTCCAACCAACTTGAAAATGTATCTTGATGTTGACTTTTGATCGTCCTCACAACTCGCAAAATCTGAGTCAGTATAACCCACTAATTTTAGGTTCTGTTCTCTACAGTAGACCAATTTAAACTCTTTTGTTCTCTTCAAATACATCAAAACCTTCTTGACAGCCACCCAATGATCAGGTCCTGAGTTCGACTGATATCTACCTAGAAGACCCATTGCAAATGTAATGCCTGGTCTGTTGCAAAACTGAGCATACATTAAGTTACCTACTGCACTAGCATATGGTATATTCTTTATGGACTCTCTCTCAATATCATTTCTATGGCATTGTGACAGACTTAACTTATCACCCTTAAGTACCGGAACATCGCCGGCTTTACATTCAAGCGTGCTGAATCACTTAAGTACACGCTCAATGGAAGCTCTCTGAGAGAGTCCTAATGTATGACGAAATCTTTGTCGAATGATCTCTATGCCTAGAACAAAGGACGCTTCCCCAAGATCCTTCATATCAAAATGTTTGGATAATAACTGCTTAGATTCAAGTAGAAGTCTCAAATCAACGCTCGTAAGCAAAATACCATATACATAGAGAATCAAGAAGATGAATTTTCTTCCACTGATCTTGAGATATATGCAGCGGCCCACTTTATTTTCAAATCAACCAAATGAAGTAATTACCTCATCAAATTTCAGATACCATTATCTCGAGGCTTGTTTTAAACTATATAGGGATTTATTGAGCTGGCAAACAAGTTGGTCAGTATGACCGGACTGGATCCCCCAGACCACACCATATAATCTTCTTCTTCAAGGTCGCCATTCAAGAATGCGGTCTTAACATCCATCTGGTGTAGCTCTAAATCATAATGAGCTACAAGTGTCATAATGACTCTAAATGAGTCTTTAGATGAAATGAGAGAGAAAGTTTCATGGTAATCGATCCCTTCTCTTTGAGTAAATCCTTTTACTATTAGTCTGTATTTAAACCGCTCGACCTTTTCCTTAGAGTCTTTCTTAATCTTAAAATACCCATTTAGAACCAATGATCCTATAGCCTTTGGGTAACTCTACTAGTTCCCAAACTTTATTATGCCTCATAGACTCCTATTAACCCAGAAATCGGCGATCCTTCCCAAGGTAGCCAACTCGCTAGTCGCGGCCTGCTCCAGGTTCCTCCTAGAGGTCGCGACATCTTAGTATGGGCGGACAGGCTTTTTTGTCCGCTCAGGCCGCACGGTTTGGGCAGTCTCCGCGGTCTGACCGCCCAGGCCACGCGTTGTTCCTTTAGTCGGCAGGGGCCGCAGACTGCTTCTGCAGTCCGCCCCTACAGGACGCGCCCCTTGTCAGCTAAACCGTAATCTTGTCTCAACAGGTGCCCCTTTGCCGGACTCAGATGTCTATCCGCCCAGACCGCCACAATGACAAGCGGCCTGCGTCTAGGCCGCAAACCTTCACCGGCGTCAACAAACATCCAGCTCTCGCATAGCCAGATTGGCGACCTGACCCCAGGCCGCCAGCCAGCTGCCCCAGTTTCCAACTCGCCAACACGCGCGGCCTGCCTCGTCAGTCCGGCAGGTCGCGAATCCCTTGTCACCCAGCAGGTGCGGCAAGTTCCATTCAATAGTGGCGGACTCCAACAGTATGGGCAACCAGCTTCACCAGTCCGCCTAAGGAGCGCGAACGCTCCAACTCTCCGGCTACCCGCAAAGATCAGCGGACATGTCCAGTTCATCGTGAGCTGGGCGGACTCGAGGTGCAGTCAAACCTTCCAGTCCGCCTACGTTGATGAACCTAGGCTCCAGCTTCAGCAGCCAGCCGCCTCGTTCAAGAGCAGAGGAGGACTCAGTTCAGCAGCGGCGGACTCCGCAGATTCTTCTCGCAGTCCGCCGCTTAGCCTCCACCTGCTTCTCCACAGCAGAAGGCAGTCCCAGACCGCACGACATCGTGCGGACTCTGTAGACTCGGCGGATATCCCTCAGCTCGCACCCTTAGCGCGTGCTCGCTGAACTCAGCAGGGGCGGACTCATTACGCAGTCCGCCACTCAGCCTCCAGTACCTGCCTCGCAGCAGAAGGCGGACAACCTCCTCAGCCCGCAGTCTTGGCGCGGGCTCAATCAGCAGGCGCGGACTCTTCCCAGTCCGCCAGGCAGCATAACCATCTCCAGATGCCAGTTTCAGTCCGTGCGGCCTCATGTGGACTCGGCGGACTCCATCCTCTTCTCGCACAAGTTACCGTCTCACCAGGAGTAACGTCACCGAAGCCGTTACCTCCTCGGGCCTATAAATAGACCCCCATACCTCTCATTGAGGTCAGGTGCAGAGACCCCAAGGTTCAGAGCTTCACTCAACGCTCACGCTCGAAGACAACCCTCTTCACTTCCCGCGAACTCCTCTCTGTCTGCATCCCCTCTTGTAACCGCGCGGCCTGCCAACCTCAATCCCCAGTCCACGCGGCCTTCCCTTCTAGCACTTCTTCCTTAGCCTCCAGCTTCCCCTGTGTACCCCTTTATTTGCTTTCTTGTAAAGGTGTAATAGCAAGTTGTAATAACTCAATATTAATCAAAGGAAAACCCATCGCAAGAGTGACATTTAAGACGCGGCAGGCAAAGTCAGCTGTTGCCGCTGCTAGCGGCCCCCTCTCTTCTTCTCAGCTCAATTCTCTCGGCGTCAGCGTGTAAGCACAACCATTATAGTAACCGTCTGCTCGACAACTCCTGATCAACCTCCTTTTCTGATCAACTTTCTCTGTTGATCAAGTAACACCCCCTATCCGTCGCATAGTATATAACAGTAGGTCCGGCCGGGGCCCGACGTCATATACCACAGACAGACCGGGTGGTTACTCAATGGAAACCATTTAACCAATCATAACGTCCTACACAGAGCATTCTAGCGGAAGCAGTTTTTATAAGTTGCAATTAAAGAACCCAGCGCAAAGAGCACGAATGCCCACTAAACACCAAATATGAATGTAGTACATACACAAGTACTGGCCTTAAGGCCTTACAAATGGTTTACTTCATATTACATGTTTTACAAACCACGGCACGCAGGCCGGTCATACGTGAACAAAAGCAAGTAAACACTTCCATTAGGCCTTCAAGGGCCGGCTTCGCAATTTAGGCTTTAGCCCGCTATTGACCGCTTGGTCCAGCAGCACCTGCAAGCACAATCCACCGCACGGTGGTAAACAAAAGTACCGGTCAGCAATGCTGACCAAATTATAACGATCCCACCCCCAACTCGGGGCGGCGATGCTCCTTCCCTGCATTTTATTAGCACGACCAAGCAGTAAATAAATACATTGCATCACAGGCATTGGCACGCACGACCACACGCCCCGTGCTCTCAGGGCACATTCTCGGTGATCACAGTCTAAGTCTGCTGTGTACAACCCCGTGTCCAGCGAGCAAGGCCGCCATGAACCAGACAGATCGGGCTGAAGGCAGTAGGCGAGCTCGAGAGTAGAACCGCCGAGCCCGAGCTCGGCATTCGTCGACCAGAGATCTGCATCCGTCGACCGGAGATCAGTATTCGCCGACCCCGAGCTCGGCATTCGTCGAGCTAGTCCCAGCTCGTGCCCTCGCAATGGAGCTCGGCAAAAGCAGGCGAGCAGAACCTGCCGAGGTGACCAAGCTCCCCAGCTTGCCTGGATGAATGAGTTACTTTTTACTGTTTTGCCCCCGCTGGTCTGCCTATAACCCTTCAAAACAGCGGAGTTTGGCTGTTGGCAGACCCAGCCAAGGGTTTTCTGGTATTTCAGATCAGTTCTTTTGGTTATTGGCAGTTCAGATTCTAAAAACTATAAATAGGACCTGAAAGATATGGTACCTAAACACCTAGAGGGGGGGGGGGGGGTGAATAGGTGACCTAATCCTTTTCTAACTTTACTGGCAGCAAACAGTTTATTATCACAGATTTTTAACTTTTGCACAGCAATCACAAAGTATTCACAGCATACACAGCACAATCACAGCACAACACAGTAGTTTATAGTGGTTCCCCAAGATATGGGTACATCCACTTTCCCCCTTCGCCTATCTAGCAGTGTACTAGATTCGGCCAAACTCCTCCACTGTCTCAGAACCCAAATTGGTTCCTACACCTCAGGTCCAAAGCCTTACAACTCAGCTTTATCCCAAAGCCTACACTCAGCCAATCAAGGCCTACACTCAGCCAACCAAGGCCTACACTCAGCCAACAAGGCATACACTCAGAGATCTCTATCTCCTACACTCAGGCTAACAAGCCCTACCCTCAGCCTTTATAAATACAGGCTTACAAATCACTCAGATCCAAAGGATCCTACGAGTTAAAATGTATTACAAATAATAACTCTACAATTCAGAAATAAAAGAGAGGAGTTGAGAGTTTCTTGATGAGTTCTTGGAAGAACTCAGCTGGATTCACTCTGACTTAGCTTTCTTCAAAGCTTCTTGAGTAGAACTGAATAAGACTGAATCCTCCTGCAGTAGTTCCTTGACCTCTGCTACTTAAGATCCAGAATTGAATCTGAATCCTTCTTCTTAGCCTAGTTCTAGAGGCTGATTTCTTGGAAGGAGCCCTCTCTCTCCAACTTCTTAGATCTGCACTTGGACTGCAAGATCTTCTTGTGTTGATTCTCTTGGTACCACTTTAATAATTTGTTTTTCAACAAACTAAACTTTTGAGCAATAATCTGATCCACAATTTCTGTAAACTGTAGATGCCTATTTATAGGCCTTCTTCATGGTAACCGGCTGGTCCGGTCCATAACTGACTTCTGATATCTCTAACAGGTGATGTAGACTGGCTGGAACGGCAGCTGTCAAGTCATCCAGTCATTTCTTGAAAATCCCTAACTGTCTGTAAGTGTCGAGACTTTCTGTCTTTAAGTGTCGACACTTATAGTCCAAGTGTCGACACATGTTATGTAAGTGTCGACACAAGTCTACAAGGTGTCGACACATTTCCTTGTATGTCTCGACACAGATTCTTCTGCATGTGTCGACACTGAAATTGAGTGTCGACACAAGTACTTGTTCTTCTAGCTTTTGCTGAATTCTTCTAAGTGTCGACACATCTCCTTTGTGTCGACACAACTTCTTGTGTTGAATCTGTCAAGTGTCGACACTGCTTCTTGATGTCGACACATAGTCTTCAATGTCATTACTTGCTGAGTGTCGACACACCTTCTTCTTGTTGAGACTTCAGTTAAGTGTCGACACATTCCCTTAGTGTCGACACTTGTACTTAGAATATTTTTGTTGAACTTTCTGATCTTTGCTAAGTGTCAACACAGCTCCTTGTGTCGACACTTTCTTCAAGTGTAGAGTCATTAGCTGAGTGTCAACACATTGTGCTGGGTGTCGACACTTACTTCATGTGTTGACTCTTCTGGTTGTGTGTCGACACATTGTGCTGGGTGTCGACACAATCTTCAAGTGCTGACTCTTCTGTTGAGTGTCAACACATTGTTCTGAGTGTCGACACTTTAACTTAGTCTCTGCAGACTTTTGCTGAGTGTCGACACAGCTCCAAGTGTCGACACTTTCTGGTGTAGACACAGCTTCACTGAGTGTCGACATAGCTCCTTGTGTCGACACTTTCTGTCTGCACTTTTCTTCACTGAGTGTCGACACAGCTCCTTGTGTCGACACTTTCTGTCTGGTGTCGACTCTGCATCCCAGGTGTCAACACAATGACTCCAAGTGTCGACACTGCTTGTCTGGGTGTCGACACAAGCTTTCTTGAGTGTCGACACTTTCCCTCTAGGTGTCGACACATGGACTTAGAAACTTTTTGCTTCAGTCCAGTGATTACTTAACCTGCACAAGTAAACTCAACATACATCAAATACATTATGATGTATATCATTGAGTTGGGTGAGGCTTCTTCAAATCAGGTACATTTGACCAATGTACCCAACAATCTCCCCCTATTTGGAGAAGTCATAACCCTTAGTCAATGATATACACCATTCATAATTAAAGATTACAAAATGATGTAAAGCAGATTATTTACAGCAGGGTAAACATAAACATGTAATAATTCACACATGTATACACATTCATTATTTTAGAACAAGAAATAGACACATTCACAGAATAATCATGAAATATATTTATCATATATTGTTCTAACATTTTTCTAATACACCTTCAATGGTTTGCAAAAATGTTTTACATTTAAAAGATTACAAAATAATCTTCAAGTAATTTCTTAATCTATTTCTGGTCTGGTTCTTTGATAACTATGCCTTTGCCAGGTTGGACTTGAGCTTTGACAGTGGCTTCAGCAGTTTCAGCAATAGCAGGCTTCTTGCCTTTTAGATCTTTCTGTTTGAGTGCTTCTGCCTTGATCTTCTGCCTCTCAAAGTAGTGATATGGCTTGGGGAAGTACTTGCTAGGCTCCACTGCAGTAGGAGGTAGCTTTCCCATCTTAGCCTTCCTTCTGAATTGAACAATGGCTTCTTGTCTTATTTCATGTTTTCTCCATTCAGCTTCAAAGAACCACTTGTTCCTTTCATGAGTATTGTCCTTGGCAGCTTTCCAGGCAGTTAATATGATATTCCCAGAGGTAGGGCTCCACTGTTCAAAATCTGGCTTTTGTTCTGCTTGTTCCCTAAACCTCTTCTTTGACAACCTTGTCTCTTCTTCTTTCTGTAATTCCTCTTGCATGGCTTCAGATATAGGTTGAACAACCTTTTCAATATGAACATGGTCCTTGCCCTCAGGTGGGCTATACATGGTGCTCACATCTGCTTGAATCATGTCAAAGTCTGGAGGTGGATAAATGACCTGAGCTACCTCTGGTTGCTCACCTCCAAGATAGGCAGTTTGAATCCCTGATTCAGCAACATTATCATCATCACAGAGTGGAGGATAGCCCAGTGTAGCTCTGATGGAATTAGATATCCATTTGGCATGGTCAGAGCTAGCTTTGACTAATACTCTCTCCCCCTTTATGACTTCTCGAGCCATATGGTCTCTGACATCATCCTTTTGAAATCTTATTTGACTGTCCAAATATCTGATTCCCTCTTTAAAGAATGGTTTGAGCTTTTGCAGTTGATCAGATATAGCTTTCTGAGAGGCTTGGATGGCAGTCTTGACAGCAGAAATTTCTTGTTGAAAGGCTTTGTCAAATTCTATTTTAGCAGCAGTAGATGTAGAAGGTTCAGCACCCTTGGTCTTCAACTCAGTGACTATAGCATTATGTGAAGCAGTCAAATTGTCATTCATTCTTATCTGATTTTCCAGGATATACCCTTGCTTCAATGCTATATCATCTATCTGTGCCTTGATCTTCTCTTGGTGTGTTGCCAAATACACCACTGCATTTCCACCCTTGTGGAAGCAGTCTGTCATCTCCTTCTTGTTGAGATTCATCTCAAACCTTATAGATTTTATATCTTGGGCCAGATCAAATTGTAAAGTCTTCTGCCCTTCATCCATATAAGCCTCTATAGCCTTTCTTTGTTCATCAAGTTTTATCTGCATGACAATCATTAAGGCACTATAATCAACAGTTGGGGCTTGTTGAATTATAGGCTGTGGGGCTATAGATTGCAGAGCTTTCTTGTAACTCTGACTTCTCCTTTTAAAAACATATAATTTCTTCTTCTTTGCCCTAGCACTCTCCTCATCTTCAGAGGCAGAAGTGCTGGCTATCTCAACCCTATCCTTAGGGCTTTGAGGTTTTTCAGTTTGCACATCAGGTGCCTTCTCATTTTCTGGCCTAATAGGCTCTTCCAGATCTTGTACTTGCTCCCCTGCAGCAGCAACAATATCTCTTCCAGCAGCTTCTTTGTCCATGTCAAAATCAACTTGATCTAGATTGAGAAATAGATCTTCCATGGTGAACTCTTGAGGTGATTGAGCTGGAGACATTCTTTGCTCTTCAACTACTAGAACAGCAGATGTGTCTTTGATAACAACATCTGGTTCTTGACTAGGCAGCTGAGTTTGCTGAGGAACATCAAACAAATCAGCATTTCTATAAGATATTCTAAAGTTTTTAGGTCAGTGAGTACCTCTTGGATGATGATGGTGGCTTGCTCACTGTCCAGTGTAGATGCTGCTTCTACAACTTGATGCTCCCCTGGCTTTGATCCCTGTGGATGGGGCGAGCTAGAGGCAGCTCCCCCTGGATCTCAGCATCAGCTGGAGGAGCAGGAGACTTCACTGTCGGCACTTCCTCATGATCATCAGAAGTGAAAACAACCTGTTCTTCACTCCCAGAACTGCTGGAGGACTCTTGTGCCACAGGAACTATCTTCCTTTTCTTCTTAGGAGGAGTGACTTTCTCAGTAACTGTCTTCTCAGGGGTTGGCATGTCCTTTGACAACACCCTGTCCCATCTTGAAAAGATCCTTAGATCCATCTTCCTCATGTGGTTTATTTTGCTACCTGCAGCTGCACTCATCACCTCTGGTATGGTACCAGCTAGGTAGAGACTAATGATCCTGCCCAGATTGGGCTTATTCAAGCTCTCCTTAATCTTGTCAAATACTATGATTGACCAATCAGTTCTTAGATTAAAGATAATTCTTGTCATTACTCCAAACATATTGGCAGACACTCTGTCATGCCCTCCTGGCTTACTGAGTAAGACTTTTCCCACAATCTCAGACATGAATTTTCCTTGAGTATTCATGCCTTTCCTGTTAAAGACAGAACCTATCTTCATCTTTGGATTAAGACCACACCAGGTTAAAGCTTCCCTGGTCTTTGAAGCAGTAACCTTTTCGTCATCTTGAATTTTTGGTAGCTGAAGTACCTTCCTCAGACTCTTAGGTGAAACCTTAATCTTAGTTCCATGAACTCTGGATTTGATTCTGAATCCAGATTCATCTACGGCAGCTCCATTAAGAAATTCAAGTACTTCCTTCTTCCAAATCTTTGTAGGTTCAGACAAGAGATATTCTAGTCCAGAATCGACGACTAGGGTTACCACTGCCTGAATTTCTTGATCTGCATCGTCGAATGCGCCGCCCACAAGCTCATAACCCTCGTTAACGTTCTCCTCAAGCTTAGGAGCCATTAGGGTTTGTAGAATTTATCTGTAGAAAAGAGAGGTGTCGACACAGTAGTTTTGGTCTCGAAACTTTGAAATCGTGTCGACAAACAAAGACAGAACCCTATTTATACATGTCTAAGTTTGAAGATGAACAGGCGGGACCGCTAACTTAAAATGTGTCGACACTGTCTATAAGTGTCGACACTGACTTATAATGTCTCGACACTCATGTGTCGACACAAGTTTAGTCCACAGATTTTATGTGTCGACACTTGATTATGTGTCGACACAACATAACTCGACAAATTGTCGAGACTTTACTTAGAAAATTCTGAGTAAAACATAAGTGTCGACACCACATTGGATGTGTCGACACCTACTAGACATGTGTCGACACTAACATTCTGAAGTGTCGACACCAACATCCTAGATGTGTCGACACCTTTTTCCTGAAGTGTCGACACCACTATTCTGTGTCGACATAGACTTGTCTATGTGTCGACACCTTTTGACTTAGTCATTTTCAAATCTGTAAACTTACTCTAAGTTTATCATTCCTAGTTCAATTTTGAATCTATTGAACTTAGCTTCTTCTAGTGGCTTAGTAAACATATCAGCTACTTGTTCATCTATTTTAACATATTCTAATAAAATATCTTCTCTTTCTACATGCTCCCTAAGAAAATGATATTTAATCTCAATATGTTTTGTCCTACTATGGGATACAGGGTTATTAGCTATTGAAATAGCACTTGTAGAATCACAGAAAAGTGGAGTTCTACTTACCTGAAATCCATAGTCCTCTAGCTGATGTTGAATCCACAGAAGTTGAGCACAGCAACTTCCTGCAGCCACATACTCTGACTCAGCTATGGAGATAGCCACACTGGTTTGCTTCTTGCTACTCCATGAAATTAGTCTCCCACCTAGGAATTGACAGGTTCCAGTAGTGCTCTTTCTATTCTCTTTGCATCCTGCAAAGTCTGCATCTGAATAACCTGTTAGATCAAAATCTCCATTCCTAGGGTACCAAAGGCCTAGATAGGGAGTGCCCTTTAGATATCTCAATATTCTTTTGACTGCAGTCAAATGAGACTCTTTAGGGCAGGCTTGATACCTTGCACAAACACATGTAGCATACATGATGTCTGGTCTACTAGCAGTCAAGTATAATAGGGAGCCAACTATCCCTCTATACAAGGTTTCATCTACAGGTTTCCCTGCATCTCCTTGCTAAGAGACATACTTGACCCCATAGGAGTCTTCATGGTGCTGGATGAATCCATACCATACTTCCTTATGAGTTCTAGGGTGAACTTGGACTGACATATGAATAAACCATTTTCAGTCTGTTTAACTTGGAGACCCAAGAAAAACTTCAGCTCTCCCATACTACTCATTTCAAACTGACCTTGCATAAGTTTTGCAAACTTTTTGCAAAGGCTGCTTTCAGTAGACCCAAATATAATGTCATCTACATATATTTGGACTAGTATGACTTTGCCTCTAGATTCCCTAAGGAATAGAGTCTTATCTATTTTCCCGCTTGAGAATTTGTTCTCAATGAGGAAACTAGATAGGGTTTCATACCAAGCCCTAGGGGCTTGCTTTAACCCATATAAAGCTTTCCTAAGTCTATAGACATGATGAGGTAGAGTTGGATCAACAAAACCTGAAGGCTGCTCCACATAGACTTCTTCTTTCAAATTACCATTTAGGAATGCTGACTTGACATCCATTTGGTATACCTTGAATCCTTGATAGGTTGCATAGGCCAAGAACATCCTTATGGCTTCCAGTCTGGCTACTGGAGCAAAGGTTTGATCAAAGTCAATACCTTCTTCTTGTCTATATCCTTTAGCAATCCAGTCTAGCCTTATTCTTAATGATGACCCCTTGTTCATCCATCTTATTCCTGTAGATCCACTTAGTTCCTATTACATTGTGGTCTTTAGGTTTAGGAACCAATTCCCAGACCTTGCACCTCTTGAACTGATTAAGCTCTTCTTGCATTGCTTCAGTCCATTGTGGATCTTGTATTGCTTCTTCAAACTTCTTAGGTTCAACTTGTGACAGAAAGCTGGAACAGATTGCAGCATTCTGATTTCTGCTCCTTGTTTGAACTCCTTGTCTTGGATCTCCAATAATCAGCTCTACTGGATGATCTCTAAGATGCCTGTGGGCTGGAGGCATCCTCACTTCTGGTTGAACCATTTCAGCATCTACATCATGCTGTATTCCTTGGATTTCTTCAGCAATTGGCACATATAGTTCTCCCCCTGGACAACAGCTACTTTCTTCTACTTGTTGTCTTGCAGCAGACACTTCTTCTATAGTAAGCTTGTCCATTTTCTTTGTCAAACCTGTGGGGCTGCATACACTGCTAGACAACTCATTTTTAATAAGTTTAGTCTCATCAAAAACTACATGCACTGATTCTTCTACAACTTGTGTAGTCAAGTTGTAGACTCTATAAGCCTTACTATTATTGCTGTACCCAACAAAAATTCCCTCTTGGGACTTGACAGCAAACTTAGTTAAGTAAGACTTCCCATTGTTAAGTATGAAGCATTTACAACCAAAGATCCTAAAATAGGATAGGTTTGGTTTCCTGCCTTTCACTACTTCATAGGGGGTCTTGTTAAGCCTTTTAGTGATGGTAGCCCTATTTATAACATGACATGCAGTGTTAACTGCTTCAGCCCAGAAATACTCTGCCAGTGATGTATCACTCAATAGGGTTCTACCAGCCTCTATCAAGGTTCTATTCTTCCTCTCAGCAATGCCATTTTGCTGAGGTGTTCTAGGTGAAGAGAATTCTTGAAATATCCCAAAGTCTTCACACAGTTTTGTCATGCTATCAGACTGAAATTCAGTACCATGGTCACTTCTAATTTTGACCACTGTACTATTTAGTTCATTCTGAATTTGCTTGACAAAGCTATAGAAGACACTAGGTGTTTCAGATTTCTGTCTTAAGAAGAACACCCAGGAATACCTTGAGTAGTCATCTATAACTACAAAGGTATAGACCTTCCTACCTAAGCTGTGAAATGGCATTGGACCAAAAAGATCCAAATGCAAGAGGTATAAACACCTCACATCATCTTTGTTCTCTATGCTTCTAAAGGTGGATTTAGTCTGTTTGCCCTTTTGACAAGCTGAGCAAATGCCATCTTTAACACACTTAACTTGAGAACCATTCCTCACTAACTCTTTGCTAAAGAGTTTGCTAATAGTCTTGTAGTTAAGATGGGCAAGCCTCTTGTGCCATTTGACACAATGAGAGACTGTCTCATCAGCTACAAGACAAACTGGAGAACCATTGTTCTCAACCATAATGTCTAGGCAGTAGACATTCCTCTTCCTATATCCTGTCAAAATGATCTCTTGATCACTTGACCTCTTGATATGACAACCATTTTTAGCAAATGAGATGTCATACCCTACATCACTTAATTGACTTATACTTATTAGGTTGTGTTTCAACCCTTTAACATAAGCCACTTGAGTAATGGTAACTAAGTTTGTAGAAATGTTACCAAATCCTTTGATGATTCCTTTTTCAGAACCACCAAAGGTTACTTTTGGACCATCTTTTACTGGAATGTAGTCCTTTAGTAATCTTCTTGTTCCAGTCATGTGTCTGGAACATCCACTGTCCAAGTACCATGTTGGGGTGTGGCCACTTGGACTTACCTGCAAAACAGATTAATGGACCTTAGAACCCAAAGAATTCTTGGGTCCTTGGTATTTGTTAGTCTGCAATCTGACAAAGCTCCCTGCAGGCTTTCCAACACGTAGCTTGCTACTCACCTTGGCACTGATATTGTGCCAACAGTCCACTGCAAAGTGGCCAATTTTGCCACAGCACCAACATTCAAACTTGTTGTACCTTTGCTTAGGTACAGCCTTTGCTGTATTATCTACAGCATTCTTGTTGAATGCTGGGGCTTTGCCCTTGGACTTAGACTTGGACTGCTCAGTCCTTGCAGGTCTAATAAAGCCCAGTCCAGCCTTGCCTTTTTGATGAACAAATTCATCAATTAAAGGTAACACTGACTTAGGTTTAGAAAACCTAGCAACTAAGTCCTTCTCCTTCTGAAGATTGATCTCTAGACTCTTAATTTGATCATTCTTAAATGATATAGTACCCATCTGAATCACTGTTATGTGTTTCAACCTAGCTATCTCATTCAACTTTTGATCAAACTGCTTCTCAAAATCTGTTGCACCAGCTTTAAGTTCAGCAATTTCCTTTGCCTGACTTTTGGCTAGGGATTTGCTTTTCTTGTAAGCTTGCAACAGCACCTTATATTCATCTATAAGTTGATGAATATCATCCTCAGACTCAGATACACTTTCATCACTTGATGAAGATGAATCTGATTCTGAACTAGAACAAGAAACTGAATTTAAACTTGAACCTTGTACCTGACTGGGTCCTGGCTGCTCCAGGATTTTAGCACTGTCAGTCAAAGCCATTAGTCCTTGACATTGACTGTCTTCTTGTTCATAAATAGACTCCATGATCTGCATGAATTCTTCCTCTTCTTCTCCAGCAAACAGCCCTATGTAGGCATCAGCCTCAGACTCAGTTTCTGAAGAAGAAATGTCTGATAGAGTCTTCTCCTTCTTGGCAACAAAAGAATTCTCTTTCTTGCCTTTGAAGTAAGCCTTTTTCCTGTCACCAGATTCCTTTCTCTTCTCTGGACAATCTGCAATAACATGGCCCTGTCTATTGCAGTAGTAGCATACTATCTTAGATCCAGTTGCCTTGCTTGACTTTGTCCTCTTCCTGTCTTTCTTTGAAGGCTTTTTCTCCTGATAAAAGACTTCCTTTCCCTTTAAAGAAGAAGGTCTTGACCTCCACTGTTTTTCTTCAAGAATTTCTGAAAGTGCCTAGTGAAGGCAGCAAAGTCTTCATCACTTTCACTGCTCTCACTCTTTGTGCTGACTGACTCATCAGACTCTGAATCAACTACCTCTGGAGGTGGAGTTGATGACTTATTCCTGCACTTTTTGGGAACTTCTATCTTGAAAGCAACTGATCTTTAATTGTGTTCAGTCCTTGTTGATTTCTCCTCCTCTTTCCTCACTGTCAATTGCATCTCATATGACAATAACTTGCCAAACAGTGTAGGAGGAGGAATTTCCCCCAACTTAGCCATTTCTCTTATGGAACAGATCTTTGTGTCCCAATCTTTGGTTAGGGACCTTAAGAACTTATCATTTAGTTCATAGTTACTGAACTCTCTTCCATAAGACATGAGTTCATTAACTATTCTGTAGAACTTCTTATAGCACTCAGTTATGCTATCACCTTTACCCTGTCTAAAGCTCTCATACTCCTGATTTAGCAAGGATTTTCTATCTTGCCTGACTTCTTCAGATCCTTCCATATACACTATAAGAGTGTCCCACATCTCTTTAGCTGTCTTACAGTGTATAAGATTCTGAAAAGTTGCATCATTTATGGCACTTACAATAATGTTTTGTGCCCTCTTGTCCATTGTAGCTAGGACAATCTCATCCTTAGTCATCTCAGAGAAATCCTTTGGAGCTCTCTGATTTGCATCCAAAACTGAAATCTTCATTGGCACATAAGGCCCTTCCTTTACTGTGATGTAGATTCTAGGGTCAGAGGCTTCCATAAATAGCCTTACCTGTTGAAGTTGGTGACCGGGCGCTCTTGCGGTTTGTCTTGGCGGGTTGAAGACCGCGCGGTCTGGCGGTTTGTCTCAGTCGGCTTGGAGACCGGGCGGTCTGGCGGTCTACCCTGGCAGTCTCTCTTCCTCTCTGGTGGTAGCCGTGCGGTTAGCCCTGCTGTCTAACCGCGCAGCTTGTGCGGTTTGTTTTGTATAGTCCGCCTGTCCTGTAAATTATAGTCCCACATCTCTTATTTATATTCTCTCATCTATCCTCCATTCTATATAAAGGAGGGCATACCTTTGTAATAGATATCTTTTTTGGATAATAAAATTTCAATTATTCAAAAGTTTATTCGCTTGTTCTCTACTTTTCGCTTCTTGTCTCTACTTTCTAACATGGTATCAGAGGGCACGGTCATTTCCTCCTGATTCTGTGCGCCCTCTGTTGTTCGCGACCTGTTTTCCGCATTCTGCGACTTGATTCGCGGCTTGCCCTCTCTTCTATCCGCGCGGCTTGTTTCTATCCGCGCGGCTTGTTTCTGTCCGCCGCCCTGTTCGCGCGGCCTGCTTCTTCTTGGTTCTCTTCTCCCTCTACTCTTTGTCGCAGCGACCTGTTTCGTTGTCGCCGCGCTCCTTGTTCTTTCTTGCCTCTCCGACTTCCTAGTCGTTGCGGTCTGTCTCTGTCCGCGTGTCTTGTCTCTATACTCGCGGTTTGCTGCTGTGATCTGCCTGACCGTGCGGGTTGTTCCTTTTTCACCCGCATCTTGGTCGCGGTCACCTGCTCTTCTCTTCTCTTCTGTTCGCTTGGTCTTCTCAGTCCGCGCGACCTCTTCCCCGCTGGACCTTTGCCTGCTTTTTCGCCGCTTACTTCTTGTTGCCTTCTACCCGCTCCTGCTTGCTAGTCGCCTCGGCCTCATCTTTGGCTGTGCGACTTGTTCTCCTCTGTTCGCCCGACCTTTTCAGGTCGTGCGACTTCTTTCCCTCTGCTTTGCTCGGCTTCTTGGAAGCGGCCTTCCTAGCCGCCCGACCTATTTTCTGGTCGCCCGGCTTGGTGCTCTATTCTCTTCTCGCGGCTTGTTCTTCTCGTCGCGGTTTGCTACTCTCTTGCTTCCATGGCTTTCCTCTCCTCCAGCCTGTCCGCCTCCGTGGTCACCTCTTCTGGTAGTGCTCATGTTGTGACTCGCGGACAATGGCTCATCGACTCTGGTGCAACAAATCATATGACAGGCAACCCTCAATGTTTCTCTCTTCTTGACACACAGGCTCAGTTGCCCCCGGTCATTGTCGCTGATGGATCTCCCTCCCCGGTCCATGGGACGGGCATGGTTCCAGTATCTCCATCTCTCTGCTTGGCTGATACCCTCTATGTTCCCAAGTTTCCGTGCAATTTATTATCGGTTACTTCTTTATGCAAGCAACTACGGTGTTCTGTCACATTCACCCCTACCTCTTGTGCTTTTCAGGATCCGGACTCCCAACGGACGATTGCTACCGGGACTGAGAGTGGTGGCCTCTACTTCCTCGACAACGTTTCTGCTCTATCCGCCTTCTCCTCCTCCTCTACAGATCTTCTCCAATGGCATCTTCGCCTTGGACATGCTCCTCCCCGCATTCTACGACAGCTCCTGCCGCACCTCCCTCCTCATCATCCTCCTCTAAACTGTGATGCATGTCAACTTGGTAAACATCACCGCTCCTCCTTCCCACCAACGCAAAGTCGGGGCTCTTCCCGTCCCTTCGACCTCGTTCACTCTGACATATGGGGTCCCGCTCCTACCCTCACCATAGGTCGGGGCAGTTCCTATTTTGTCACCTTCATTGATGATTTCTCTCGGTCTACGTGGGTATATCTTCTTACAGATCGCTCCGAGTTGTTTTCTGTTTGGACCTCCTTTTATTCGATGGTTAAAACTCAGTTTGCTACGTCTATTAAAATCCTTCATTCTGACAATGCTAAGGAGTATCTTAGCCACGACTTCTCCTCCTTTTGCACTCACCATGGTGTTATTCGTCAAACCAGTTGTGTCTACACTTCCCAACAAAATGGGGTGGCGGAACACAAAAACCGTCACCTCCTTGATGTCGCTCGCACTATGATGACTCAAATGCTTGTTCCTCGCTCCTATTGGGGCTATGCTGTCCTTCTCTCCTGCTATCTCATCAATCGCCTTCCCTCCACCGTTCTCCACGGTGCTACCCCCTTCTCCATTCTTTATACGGACAAGGATCCCTTTCCTCTTCCTCTACACATCTTTGGGTGCACCGCTTTTGTGCACTCTCCCGCTGCCACCCGTGATAAACTCTCACCCCGTGCCACCAAATGTGTCTTTCTGGGCTACTCTCCCACTCAGAAAGGCTATTGTTGCTTTGACCCTGTTACCCGCAAGCAATTTGTCTCTGCGGATGTCACCTTCTTTGCCAATGCATCTTACTTCTCTCCCGCTTCCTCTTCTCCTCCTCCTGCTCCTACTTCTCATACCAACTCATCCCTTCCCTCTGCTCCCACTGAGGTTCCGTCCTCTCCACCCACTCCACCGTCTTCCCCATCCTCCTCATCTCCACCCTCTACTCCGCTTTCTCCCTCCACTCCGCTGCCATCTCTCTCTACTCCCAGGCCAGCTCTCTCCACCACGGATACTCCGGATACTGAGGCACCTGCTGACCTGGATCTCCCGATTGCTCTTCGCAAAGGTGTTCGGGCTTGTACCCACCATCCTCTTGCTGCGGTTGTTTCCTACGATCGCCTTACCCCTGCTCGCCGAGCCTTTGCCCTAGCTATCTCGGCCACTACCACCCCCCGTTCCTACCAGGAGGCCCTTACTATTCCTCACTGGAAAGTTGCCATGGATGAGGAGATTGCTACTCTCACTGAACGGGGTACCTGGACCCTTGTTCCGCCTCCTTTCGGCACCGATGTTGTTGGTTGTCGCTGGGTCTTCGTGGTGAAGTTTCTCCCGGATGGCAGTGTGGATCGTTATAAGGCTCGCCTGGTTGCCAAGGGTTTTACCCAAACTTATGGGGTTGATTACTTTGACACTTTCTCGCCCGTGGCTCGCCTCAGCACTATTCGGGTTCTTCTCTCTGTCGCTGTCAACAGGGATTGGCCCATCTCGCAGCTAGATGTTAAGAATGCCTTCCTCTATGGAGATCTGCAGGAAGCTGTTTACATGGAGCAACCTCCTGGGTATGTTGCTCAGGGGGAGACATGGGTATGCCGGCTAAAGAAGGCTATCTATGGCCTCAAGCAGAGTCCTCGTGCCTGGTTTGACAAGTTCAGTGGCATTGTTGCGGCCATTGGTTTTACACGAAGCTCAGCAGATCACTCCTTGTTTGTTCGGAAAACCGCCTCTGGTCTTGTTGTTCTTGCGGTTTATGTTGATGACATTCTTCTTACTGGCGATGACCAGGATGGGATACTGATGACCAAGAAACACCTTCGTCAACATCTGGTTACAAAGGATATGGGCTCCCCGAAATACTTTCTGGGGATTGAAATCTCTAGAAAGCCCAACTCCATGGTCCTTTCACAATGGAAGTATGCTCTTGATCTTTTAAAGGATGCAGGACTCACTGGTGCTAAACCTGCACGTTGTCCTATGACTGCTGGAGAAGACAAAACTTGGACAGATGACTCACCTCTTCTCTCTGATCTTACGAGATACCGGCGTCTGGTGGGCAAGCTCATATATCTCACGGTAACCAGACCCGACATCTCCTATGCTGTTGGCAAGGTGAGCCAGTTCATGCAAGCTCCGAGGGAGTGTCATCTACAATCTGCTCTGAGGATATTAGAGTATATTAAAGCTGCTCCAGGGAAAGGACTCCTATTTCAGAAGAATGGTCACCTAAGGGTTGAAGCTTACTCTGATTCAAGCTATGCGGATGACAAAGGGGACCGCAAATCGACTTCAGGTTTCTGCACATTTGTTGGAGGCAATCTTGTGAGTTGGAAGAGCAAGAAACAGTCTGTCGTTTCCAGGTCTAGTGCAGAGGCTGAATATCGTAGCATGGCATCGACTACATGTGAGTTGAAGTGGTTGCGGGCTCTCATGCTTGACTTAGGAGAGGTTTACAACTATCCTCTTCCTATGTTCTGTGACAATAAGGCCGCGATACACATTTCCAAAAATCCGGTCTTTCATGAGAGAACAAAACACATAGAAGTCGTCTGTCATTTTATTCGAGAAGAAATATTGAAGAAACAGATTTGCACTCCATTTGTCACATCCGACAACGAGTTGGCAGACGTCTTCACCAAGCCAGTGTCCGCTTCCTTTTTCCACATCTGTGACAAGCTGGGCATGATCGATATATATGCTCCAGCTTGAGGGGGAGTGTTGAAGTTGGTGACCGGGCGCTCTTGCGGTTTGTCTTGGCGGGTTGAAGACCGCGCGGTCTGGCGGTTTGTCTCAGTCGGCTTGGAGACCGGGCGGTCTGGCGGTCTACCCTGGCAGTCTCTCTTCCTCTCTGGTGGTAGCCGTGCGGTTAGCCCTGTTGTCTAACCGCGCGGCCTGTGCGGTTTGTTTTGTATAGTCCGCCTGTCCTGTAAATTATAGTCCCACATCTCTTATTTGTATTCTCTCATCTCTCCTCCATTCTATATAAATGAGGGCATACCTTTGTAATAGATATCTTTTTTGGATAATAAAATTTCAATTATTCAAAAGTTTATTCGCTTGTTCTCTACTTTTCGCTTCTTGTCTCTACTTTCTAACATTACCCTTTCTTTCCAGATCCCAAAGATCTCTTTCCTGCATATGGGTAATTTCATGGAACCCAATTCCTTGTGATTCTCAGAAGAACCCATGTTTCTTGATTTTCTTGAATTTCTTGAAACTGTGTTTTGTCTTATACTGAATCTGCCAAACAGGATCTCCTCAGACTGTTAGTCCTTTTTGAGGAACCTGGCTCTGATACCACTTGAAAGATATGGTACCTAAACACCTAGATGGGGGGGGGGGGGTGAATAGGTGACCTAATCCTTTTCTAACTTTACTGGCAGCAAACAGTTTATTATCACAGATTTTTAACTTTTGCACAACAATCACAAAGTATTCACAACATACACAGCACAATCACAACACAACACAGTGGTTTATAGTGGTTCCCCAAGATATGGGTACATCCACTTTCCCCCTTCGCCTATCTAGCAGTGTACTAGATTCGGCCAAACTCCTCCACTGTCTCAGAACCCAAATTGGTTCCTACACCTCAGGCCCAAAGCCTTACAACTCAGCTTTATCCCAAAGCCTACACTCAGCCAATCAAGGCCTACACTCAGCCAACCAAGGCCTACACTCAGCCAACAAGGCCTACACTCAGAGATCTCTATCTCCTACACTCAGGCTAACAAGCCCTACCCTCAGCCTTTATAAATACAGGCTTACAAATCACTCAGATCCAAAGGATCCTACAAGTTAAAATGTATTACAAATAATAACTCTACAACTCAGAAATAAAAGAGGGGAGTTGAGAGTTTCTTGATGAGTTCTTAGAAGAACTCAGCTGGATTCACTCTGACTTAGCTTTCTTCAAAGCTTCTTGAGTAGAACTGAATAAGACTGAATCCTCCTGCAGTAGTTCCTTGACCTCTGCTACTTAAGATCCAGAATTGAATCTGAATCCTTCTTCTCAGCCTAGTTCCAGAGGCTGATTTCTTGGAAGGAGCCCTCTCTCTCCAACTTCTTAGATCTGCACTTGGACTGCAAGATCTTCTTGTGTTGATTCTCTTGGTACCACTTTAATAATTTGTTTTTCAACAAACTAAACTTTTGAGCAATAATCTGATCCACAATTTCTGTAAACTGTAGATGCCTATTTATAGGCCTTCTTCATGGTAACTGGCTGGTCCGGTCCATAACTGACTTCTGATATCTCTGACAGGTGCTGTAGACTGGATGGAACGGCAGCTATCAAGTCATCCAGTCATTTCTTGAAAATCTCTAACTGTCTGTAAGTGTCGAGACTTTCTGTCTTTAAGTGTCGACACTTATAGTCCAAGTGTCGACACATGTTGTGTAAGTGTCGACACAAGTCTACAAGGTGTCGACACATTTCCTTGTATGTCTCGACACAGATTCTTCTGCATGTGTCGACACTGAAATTGAGTGTCGACACAAGTACTTGTTCTTCTAGCTTTTGCTGAATTCTTCTAAGTGTCGACACATCTCCTTTGTGTCGACACAACTTCTTGTGTTGAATCTGTCAAGTGTCGACACTGCTTCTTGATGTCGACACATAGTCTTCAATGTCGTTACTTGCTGAGTGTCGACACAGCTCCTTGTGTCGACACACCTTCTTCTTGTTGAGACTTCAGCTAAGTGTCGACATATTCCCTTAGTGTCGACACTTGTACTTAGAATATTTTTGTTGAACTTTCTGATCTTTGCTAAGTGTCGACACAGCTCCTTGGGTCGACACTTTCTTCAGGTGTAGAGTCTTTAGCTGAGTGTCGACACATTGTGCTGGGTGTCGACACTTACTTCATGTGTTGACTCTTCTGGTTGTGTGTCGACACATTGTGCTGGGTGTCGACACAATATTCAAGTGCTGACTCTTCTGTTGAGTGTCAACACATTGTTCTGAGTGTCGACACTTTAACTTAGTCTCTGCAGACTTTTGCTGAGTGTCGACACAGCTCCAAGTGTCGACACTTTCTGGTGTAGACACAGCTTCACTGAGTGTCGACACAGCTCCTTGTGTCGACACTTTCTGTCTGCACTTTTCTTCACTGAGTGTCGACACAGCTCCTTGTGTCGACACTTTCTGTCTGGTGTCGACTCTGCATCCCAGGTGTCAACACAATGACTCCAAGTGTCAACACTGCTTGTCTGGGTGTCGACACAAGCTTTCTTGAGTGTCGACACTTTGCCTCTGGGTGTCGACACATGGACTTAGAAACTTTTTGCTTCAGTCCAGTGATTACTTAACCTGCACAAGTAAACTCAACATACATCAAATACATTATGATGTATATCATTGAGTTGGGTGAGGCTTCTTCAAATCAGGTTCATTTGACCAATGTACCTAACAGGACCCAAGGGATACCCAAGAAAGCAGGCTTCCTGTGCTTTCCTGCTCCAGCTTTTAAGTGTTTTTTGAGGGTACCTTAGCTCGGCCTCTGGATAAGGAGAGGAAGCGCTCTGAGATCTTCCGGGTGTGTGGTGGGACCTCCCCGCCGAGTCCTTGGGTCGGTCTTTCCTTGTTTTCCGTTGTTTTGCTTGCATGAGTAAAGTAGGCGCGAGAACACCCATTCCCCAAGGGTCAAACTCCACAGGAGACCGATTTTTGGTTTCAACATTTTGGTGCGGTGAGCGTGGAGCGTGGTTAGTGCGGAAAAGCTTCAGCGGGTTCGATGACGTGACAAGGATCTAACAGGCCGAACTCGCCGCCTCCCCTGCCTCTCGCCACAGTGGGGATGTTTGAAGATTTCAGGAATGAGGTGCTGACCCTCGTCAAGTTCGCACTCGGCACGAGGGTTGAGTGCTTGACTCCAGCAGTCCAGATCGCGGATGCCCCTTCTTTGGTCGAGGACGCCCCCGGCAGGCGAGCTGGGAAGGAAGTGGCCGAGGAAGGCCGAGGGTGCGAGCTCCCCGACCGCGAGCTCTTCCCTGGCTCGGCCGGCCGAGGCCGGTTCGGAGATCTGGGCTCGCGAGACTCGCCAGCTCGCCCAGTGGGAGGAGGAAGCCCCTTCAGCGAGTTGGTCTCTTCAGCCCCAGTTCCAGATGGGTTCAGGGAACCCGAGATGTCATACTACACCGGGAAGGGAGACCCGATCCAGCATGTTCAATGGTTCGAGGATGTAGTCTTCATCCGACAGATGTCGGATGGGTTCAAGTGCCTAC
Organism: Platanthera guangdongensis; assembly: GCA_039583875.1. Lineage (NCBI taxonomy): Eukaryota > Viridiplantae > Streptophyta > Magnoliopsida > Asparagales > Orchidaceae > Platanthera > Platanthera guangdongensis. The sequence goes on from CM077159.1 coordinate 105,350,023, forward strand.
TCTTCGCTATCACCCTCAGGGAGAAGGCAAGGGAATGGTTCCATCAGCTACTAGCCAGCTCCATCTACTGCTTCGAGGACCTGCGCGGGGGGTTCATGCTGAGGTTCACTACCTCAAAGAAGAGGAAGAAAGAGTCAGAGTCCCTGTTACACATCAAGCAGGGGGTGAACGAGACGTTGGGAAGCTACGTGGATTGGTTTCAGGAGTAGGTTACTCAGGTCCAAGAGATGCCGGGCCATAGTTTGATGATGGCCTTTACCCTGGGCCTGCAGTAGGGGTTCTTCAGAATGGAGCTGAAGAGAGTTCCCCCCTCTCCTACGAAGAGCTGATTGAGAGGGCAGCAATAGAAGTTGACGGGGAGGCGTCAAACCCAGAGTTTGCGCGGAAGCTGGCCAGGTGGGCCACAGAGGAGGAGGAGTCGAAGGGAGGAAGAGGACAGGAGGAAAGAAGAGGAGAGCCCCGACAGAGGGAGCAGAGGCAGCTCCAGTGGCAGCAGCAGCAGAGGTGGGGGTGTCAGGAGCCCGACCGTCGACTGGGCTAGAGGCCTGAGTGGAAGGGACAGGGGCCACAAAGGGGATACCACGGAAGGGATCGCTATCAAGGGGGGAAAGATCAGTTCCACCCCCCGGGCTAGAGGCAGGCCCAGTGGCCCCGACTCCCCGATCAAGAGGAGGCTATGGCCATAGCCTTGGGGGCGAGGAGGAGGATAATAAGGAGGAGGATGAGAGAAGTTAGAGTAGAGTTGCCCTATTGCGACTTCCACCAGGAGGAGGGGCACGCAACAACCACGTGCCCGGAATTCCTTGAGATGAGGGGAAATAGGGAGCAGCAACAGCAGCAGGGGCGCCAAGAAGTGAGGATTGAGGAGGTCCTGCCTCGGGCGGAGGAGGACCGTTGCGAAGACCGGGTGGATGTTGGAACCCGAGGAGGGATCGGGGTGATCCACGGGGGGGGGGGGGGGGGGGTCGAGGCTTCTAGCAAGGCGAGCCTACACACCATGTACCGACAGAGCGTTGCCTCCATATCCCAGACCCCACCCCCGGAGGAGAGGATCACCTTCTCCAGGATCGACATGCCAGATCATGAGGATCCATTCTGTGATGTGCTGGTCATCAAGGCAGCCATCGAGAATTTTACCATTTCTCGGATCCTCGTCGACAACGGGAGCTCCGTCAACATCGTCTTCAAAAATGCGTTTGATGCAATGAAGGTAGAAGTGAAGAGGGTGCTGGCCTCGGACGGACCCTTGTTCGGGTTTTCAGGGGAGAGGAAGGAAGTGGAGGGAGGAGTAGGCCTCCATGTCACCCCGGGGCGTCAATCCAGAAATTGCAGATTCGTTATCGTGGACGCCCCCCGCAGTTACAGCGCCATATTCGGGAGACCCCTTATCAGCGCCTTCCGCTGCGTCCCCTCATATTTCCACCAATGCTTAAAGTTCAACGCTGAGGGGATTCAGGTCTGGGTCAGGGGGGACCCAAAGGTGGCACGGGAGTGCTATGTCACTACGGTGAACACCATCTCTTGGCAAGAGGGAGCCGAGGAGATGGGGCGGAGGATGGAGGAAGCTGAGCAAGAAGAAAGAAGGGAGGAGCTGGAGATGGAGAGTTGTGCTGAGGAAGCGGCAGGAGAAGACCTGGAGGAGGTGGCCGAAGTGATGGCCGAGGGAGAAGAGGTGGAGGTGGAGATCCCTGTCTTGGAAGAGAGGGATATTGAAGGATGGGGAGGGCAATCCAGGCTAGAGGCTGCAGAAGAGGTGGTAGAGTTAGAGGTGCTCACCCGTGGAGGCAGGATGGAGAAGATCCGCGTCAGTGGGGGGCTGAACCCGGAAGACCAGGGCAGGATGCTGGAGTGCATCCAGAAGAACGTGAACATCTTCTCTTGGACTGCCGCGGAGATGCCGGGGGTTGACGCGGATGTGGCCTGCCACTGCCTCAACCTGGACCCGGGAACACGCCCCGTTAAACAGAAGAAGAGGTCCACTGCGGACAAGCTAGCAGAGCCCATCAGAGAGGAGGTGGCCAAGCTACTGAAGGCCGGCTTCGTGTCCGAGATTCAATACCCCAGCTGGGTATCCAATGTGATCATGGTCAAAAAGGGAGACGGCCGGTGGAGGATGTGTATTGATTTTTCTTTACTTAATAAAGCTTGTCCTAAGGACTGTTATCCTTTGTCTCGAATCGCCGCACTGGTTGACTCAGCAGTCGGTTTTTCTGTAATGAGTTTTCTAGATGCTTTTTCAGGTTATCATCAAATCAGGATGCACCCCCCGGACACCAAGGACGTCTCGTTCATCACGGGGGATAGATGCTACTGTTACAAGATGATGCCCTTCGGGCTGAAGAACGCAGGGGCAACCTATCAAAAGATGATGGATAGGGACTTCAAGGAGCAAAAGGGGAGGAATTTAGAGGTGTACGTAGATGAGCTTATGATCAAAAGTCGGCATGTGGAATCCCACCTCCGGGACCTAGAGGAGACCTTCGCCACCCTGCGCAAGTACAAGATACAGTTGAATCCCCTAAAATGTGTCTTCGGGGCTAGCAGGGGAAAGTTCTTGGGGCACCTCCTCACCCCTGCGGGGGTCGAGCCGAATCCTGATAAGGTCAAGGCTATCTTAGAGCTGGGGTCACCACAGAATGCTAAGGAGGTCCAGTGGCTGACGGGGAAGCTGGCAGGGTTGAGTAGGTTCCTCTCCCGGGCAGGGAAGAAGTGCTCCCCCTTCTTCAAAACATTGAGGGGTGGTCAAAAGTTCGAATGGACCCAGGAGTGCGAGGAGGCATTCCGGGCCCTCAAGATGCAGTTGACTCAGGCTCCGCTGCTCCAAGGGCCGAAAGAGGGGGAAGATCTGTTTCTATATCTCGGGGTTGGGGCAGAGGCCTTGAGCTCCGTCCTGGTTCATGAAGAGGGGAAGAAGCAGCTCCCTATTTATTATGTGAGCCGGGTCCTGAGGAAAGCCGAGCTCTGGTACCCTATTTTGGAGAAGCTAGCCTTCGCCCTGATCATCTCAGCCCGGAGGCTGCGACCTTACTTCCAGGCACACTCAATCCGAGTGGTGACTGACCATCCACTCTGCAACATCTTTGAGGGGGTGGAGCATTCAGGCAGGATGGCGAAGTGGTCGGTGGAGTTGAGTGAGTTCGACGTCTCATTCGTTCCGCGGCTCTCGATCAAAGCTCAAGCGATGGCCAACTTCTTGGCTGACTATGTGATGGAAGTGGCGAAGGAAGAGCTCACCCGTTCGGCCCCTTGGAAGGTGAAGGTAGACGGCGCCTCGGGGAGGCATTCCCTAGGAGTGGGGGTGATCCTGGAGAGCCCTCTGGGGACTAAAATTGAGCAAACGGTGGTGGTGCACTTTCCCATCACCAACAACCAAGCCGAATACGAAGCCGTGATAGCAGGGCTGCGCCTGGCCATGGAGCTGGGGGTGTTGAATGTGGAGGTTCTTACCGACTCCATGGTGGTAGCCTCTCAGATCAACGGGGAGTTCGAGGCAAGGGAGCCCACCCTGCGATTATACGTAGCCAAAGTGAAGGGGGTCATAGGCACTTTCCAAACCTTCTCCATCCGACACGTGCCCAGGGAAGAAAACGAACAGGTTTAACAACTAGCCAAGCATGGCCCCCGGGTGGGGGGTACCATCACCGACCTATTCCGCCCCTCCATCGAAGAGGGAGAGCTCATGGAGATTGATCAACAAACTTCATGGATGGACCCAGTAGTAAATTTCCTTTCCACGGGAGAGTATCCGGAGGGGGCAGATAAGAAGAAGCTAAGGCACAAGTCGGTATACTACCTCCTCCAGGACGGGCAGCTGTACCGAAAGACACTCTCGGGGATGCTGGCTCGTTGCGTGGCCGAGGGGGAGGTATAAAGAATCTTGGAGGAAGTCCACTCCGGAGAATGCGGGAGCCACTCCGGGAGTCGGACCCTGGAAGGAAGATTCGTCAGGAAGGGGTACTTCTGGCCCACCCTGGGCCATGATGCAACAGAATTCGCAAGAAGGTGCCATAAGTGCCAGCTGTTTGCCCCCTCCAGCTACAGCCAGCCCAGCGACTCAAAAGTATCACGGCCCCCTGGCCCTTCGCCATTTGGGGAATAGATTTGGTTGGGCCGTCCCCCCAGGCCAGTGGGCAGAGGAGGTTCCTCCTAGTAATGATCGGTTACTTCTCCAAATGGTTGGAAGTGAAGGCGCTGGCCAAGGTGACCTCCCAGGTAATCAGGAACTTTGTCTGGGGGGATATCATCTGCCACCATGGGCTTCACCAAGCCATTGTCACGGACAATGGGCCCCAGTTCGCCAGCGCCGAATTCACTAGCTTCTGCGAGCAGCTTGGAATCGACCTCAGGTTCGCCTCTGTCCATCACCCTAGGAGCAACGGGCAGGTGGAGGCCGTAAACAAGATCATCATCAACCTCCTCAAGAAGAAGGTGGAGAATTTGAAGGGCAGCTGGGTGGAGCAGCTTCCTGCAGTTCTTTGGGCCCTAAGAACCACCCCCAACACGGCTACTGGAGAGACCCCCTTCAAGCTCTCTCACAGGTGCGAGGCAGTGCTCCCCGTGGAATTTGAAGTCCAAACACCCCGAGTCGTTGCGGCCAAGGAAGGCAGAGAGGAATGACGGGCAGAGAACGAGGAGGAGCTGCGGCTCTCCCTCGACGTGGTGGAAGAACTACGAGACCTCTCCGCCCTCCGATAAGAAGAGATAAAAAGGAGAATGGCCAAGTACTTTGACAAGCATGTCAGAATCAAGCCGTTCGTGGAAGGGGACTTGGTGCTGAAGAAGGTGGATGCAGCAGGGAGGTGGGCATCCGTAGGGAAGCTCAACCCCAGCTGGGAGGGACCGTTTATTGTAAAGGAAGATTTAAAATCGGGAGGTTATCGACTCCAAAATGTGGAGGGCGAGACCCTAAGTCTCACCTGGAGTGGTGACGACCTAAAGTGCTTTTTCCCTTGAAGCTTGTAAGTCATGTCTTGATTTTTAATGAAAGTTCTTTAACGTCCCAACATTGTCGCTGTGAGTTCGCATGAAGGAAGGGAGTGAACCTAGGCCTCGAGCAGATCCCGCTGTCAGGCTCTCACCTAGCTGGCAGGGCAGGAAGTCAGTCGATGGCGGTAGTAATGGACCCCGAGCAGATCCCGTTGTCAGGCTCTCACCTAGCTCGCAGGGCTGGAAGTCACTCGGTGTCACCCTCGGCCTCGAGCAGATCCCGCTGTCAGGCTCTCACCTAGCTGGCAGGGCAGGAAGTCACTCGATGGCGGTAGTAATGGTCCCGAGCAGATCCCGCTGTCAGGCTCTCACCTAGCTGGCAGGGCAGGAAGTCACTCGGTGTCATCCTTGGCCTCGAGCAGATCCCGCTGTCAGGCTCTCACCTAGCTGACAGGGCTGGAAGTCACTCGATGGTATTGATAATGGACCCCGAGCAGATCCCGCTGTCAAGCTCCCACCTAGCTGGTAGGGCAGGAAGTCACTGGGTGTCATCCTTGGCCTCGAGCAGATCCCGCTGTCAGGCTCTCACCTAGCTGGCAGGACAGGAAGTCACTCGATGGCGGTAGTAATGGACCCCGAGCAGATCCCGCTGTCAGGCTCTCACCTAGCTGGCAGGGCAGGAAGTCATTCGGTGTCATCCTTGGCCTCGAGCAGATCCCGCTGTCAGGCTCTCACCTAGCTGACAGTGCTGGAAGTCACTCGATGGTATTGATAATGGACCCCGAGCAGATCCCGCTGTCAGGCTCCCACCTAGCTAGCAGGGAAGGAAGTCACTCGGTGTCATCCTTGGCCTCGAGCAGATCCCGCTGTCAGGCTCTCACCTAGCTGGCAGGGCAGGAAGTCACTCGATGGCGGTAGTAATGGACCCCAAGCAGATCCCGCTGTCAGGCTCTCACCTAGCTGGCAGGGTAGGAAGTCACTCGGTGTCATCCTTGGCCTCGAGCAGATCCCGCTGTCAGGCTCTCACCTAGCTGACAGGGCTGGAAGTCACTCGATGGTATTGATAATGTACCCCGAGCAGATCCCGCTGTCAGGCTCCCACCTAGCTGGCAGGGCAGGAAGTCACTCGGTGTCATCCTTGGCCTCAAGCAGATCCCGCTGTCAGGCTCTCATCTAGCTGACAGGGCTGGAAGTCTCTTGATGGTATCGGCCTTGGAATTGGCAGGTAAAGATCAAGAAGTTTCGAATGCCAAGGGGTAAGGGGAGAGAGGTTCTATATAGGCAAACTCGGACTCGCCTAACCCAGCTCGGCATCAGCAAGAGGATTATGTACAGGCGAGTTTGGAATCGCCAAACCCAGCTCGACATCATCAAAGAGGTGGCGAGCCCGGGCCTCGCTGAAGGAAGGCGAACTAAGCCGGGGCACTTCACCCCTTAGCCTGTTTTACTTGGAAGAAAATCTGCTTTCTGAGTTCAACCTGGATGGCTCGCGGGCAAGTCAAGATGACGTGACAAGGGCGGAGAGCAGCCCGCTCCCGAATCGCCTGGAGCTCGGCAAACACTCAAAACGTACTCTCACGGGCGCATACACATGACTATCCTACTCGCGGAATCTGTCTACGCGAGGTCGCCTGGGGAAGCACTCGTGGATACACAGCACAACAAACAAAGTACAAAAAAGAAAAAGAAGAAGAGAAAAGTGGCACAGATCAAAGTTCAGGAATAAAACGGTGGGGCGCGCGAGCAGGGGGAGCATCAGGGTGCGAGTACCGGTCGGCTCGGCAAGGGAGCCGCCCTCTTACCTACCACGACCTCGCGACCCTCGCCCCCCAGACTACCGCGTGCGGAGAAGCTCGCGGATCCTTCCCGAATTCCTTTGCGCCACCGAGAGGCCATCATCTATCTCGTCCAGAAGCTGGGAGGGGGACATCAGCTCGCCAGCCTGGCCGCTTCGCACCTCGCCAGCGAGACGCGCGTAGTCGCGTTGAAGCATCTCGTTGACCCCCTGCACCTCGCGCAGCCCGCACACCAACTTCTTGAGAAGCTTGACCTCCCTCCTCATCAGCTCGCCTTGTTCCACCTCAGGACCCAAGTAAGAGTCCAGCGAGATTGGGGAAGGGAGGGGAGAGTAGTGGGCTGCCCGCGAAGATTCCTCGGCAGCGGATTGGCTGGGGAGAGCTGTAAAGACAAGCATCAGCAAGAAGAGACGCAGAAAAAATTCATGAGGTAAGAATCCAGGCGAGACTGCCCTGACGAGCTCGACTGCTCAAAGGAGATGCGGGGAGGGATGAACTTTAGATCCTTCGCGCGACCTAGGCCACGAGCCCCCGACGAGAGGAGCTCGAATCCCGGGGTGGGGATGGTTCCCAGACTCGCCCCCGCGAACACATCAGTTTGCCGAGGAGAGGGGGCACGCACCGGCGAATTCGGCCTCTGCGAGCTCACTGGCAGGATAACAAAGAGAAGAGGCAGGTCATGGGGATGGTTCTCCGGTGCCATGAACCGCGAGTCCGTGGGAGTCGTCTCGCCTCGCGGTATAGGCTCTCGCGGGGTGTCACCCCCCATGTCGTCAGGATGACCATCCGGGTCGTCGCCAACTACGACAACCTCTCTATCCTTCTCGTGAATTGCCCGGGTAGAAGAGCCGGTCTCGCGCTCCAGGGTGGCCCTCAGGTCGTGGTAAATGGGCTCGGCCGCCTGAGAGAATGACTTTGACCTCTTGGAGCCGGGCTCGGCAGAATTAATTTGAGGAACTTTTGCAGGAACCACCGTCAGGGCGGCTACGCGAGCTGTAGAAGCCTGGCGAGCTCGGTCTAAGCGCTCTTGGATCTCCTTGGGAAGCAGCATCTTGTCAACGTTAGAGCAAAGGGAAGGGCAAGGGTCAGACAGGTAGGCAGGTGTATATATATAGCCGCAGGTGGACCCCACCCAAAGATTCCCTCCAACTCGCCAACCCGCGCTCGCCGCACACTTGGGGTTGGATGTTTCTTTCCGATCTTTGCCAAGCTCAAAAAGAGCGGGGATTATGTACAACCCCGTGTCCGGCGAGCAAGGCCGCCATGAACCAGACAGATCGGGTTGAAGGCAGTAGGCGAGCTCGGCAATAGAACCGCCGAGCCCGAGCTCGGCATTCGCCGACCAGAGATTTACATCCGTCGACTAGAGATTAGTATTCGGCGACCCCGAGCTCGGCATTCGCCGAGCTAGTCCCAGCTCACGCCCTCGCAACGGAGCTCGGCAAAAGCAGGCGAGCAGAACTTGCCGAGGTGACCAAGCTCCCCAGCTCGCCTGGATGAATGAGGTACTTTTTACTGTTTTGCCCCCGCTGGTCTGCCTATAGCACTTCAAAATAGTGGAGTACGGCTGTTGGCAGACCCATCCAAGGGTTTTCTGGTAATTTCAGGTCAGTTCTTTTGGTTATTGGCAATTCGGATTCTAAAAACTATAAATAGGACCCAAGGGATACCCCAGAAAGCAGGCTTCCTGTGCGTTTCTGCTCCAGCTTTTAAGTGCTTTCTGAGGGTACCTTAGCTCGGCCTCTGGCTAAGGAGGGGAAGCGCTCTGAGATCTTCAGGGTGTGTGGTGGGACCTCCCCGCCGAGCCCTTGGGTCGGACTTTCCTTGTTTTTCATTGTTTTGCTTGCAGGAGTAAAGTAGGCGCGAGACCACCCCTTCCCCAAGGGTCGAACTCCACAGGAGACCGATTTTTGGTTTCAACATGCCGACTCACCACCATCCCTTTGGACGGCGAAACAATGAGCAATTAGTCTTCCCGGCATGGGTCACGGTAATTAAAACCATAGACCGCCGAAGACCCTCATCTACGCCAATGACAAGTGCCACGTAACCTTAGGTCTCTTTTACCGAACGACATAGAACGGATACGGTTCCATCTAACCCGTGCTCACATCGCAGCGGTAATTTAAACCATATGCACAGGTCAAACTTCTCCCGAGTCCCGTTTCCATCACAAAATCACATAACCCGGTTATGTTCAAGTTGGCTCTCAGGCCACCAAGTTGGCAAGATCACGCATCTGCCCAGTTTTTCGGGTGCACCTTTGGGTTAATCCCCAAGGCTCCATGTTGCAATCTACCACATAGAAAACCCGAAAAACAAACAATCGCACAGAGTCTTCTCCGACATTTATGCAATGCAACATCACCGATCCGGACCAACATGTCCAGGTAGGCTTCACACATCATGCCTATGTCCGTTCTCGAATATGGACTCTAAACAACGGGGACTTTACATATCTACCCGAAGGAACGCCTCCAACTCACCGCAAACTCGCGAGAGGGGGCTTCCTATGCAAAGAAGGAGAGATTCACATGCTCAAGAAGAGAATCATTACCCTAGCGTTCTTCCTTGGCGCCATGTAAAAGTAAGCGGATGAAAAGAACCGCACTCTATTTGCCTCCGTAGATCCGAAGTCGGCTCACGATTTGGAGCTTCGAAGCTCCTCCAATGGCCGGATCTAGCTTCTTCTTCCTCCTTTGCTCTCCTCTCTCTCTTGACTTTAGAAAGGGAACCACTCAAGTGAAATGAGGGTTTCAAAGGCCCAATCCCGTATATATCCCATCAGGAACAACCCCCAGCCATTGGATCCCAAATTAAAGAAACGAACGGCCTTGATTCGGGCCTGAAATGCTAAAACTGGGTCGAACACGGCTTGCGACATGCCCGTATCCAGGGCCGTGTCCCACATTCGCCGTCAAAATCGACGCCTCTGGAACAACACACGGGCATCCGACACGCCCGTGTTCGACCTGACACGCCCGTGTTCCAACTGACACGGCCGTGTGGTCGGCCGTGTGCCTCCATCGACACAGCCCCGAAAATAACCCGAGACTCACACGGGTCGTGGACATGCCCGTGTCCTATTTAACACGCCCGTGTCAAACCCGAACACGCCTGGGCTCCAGGTCGTGTTCACTATCTCGACACTTCGTCGAGCGAAGTTCGTCGACTACACGACACGGCCTTGGACACGCCCGTGTCCTAGGCCGTGTGCCTTGTCTCGACACATCGTCGAGCGAAAATCGTCGACTTCCCTGGCCGATCGTCGACATGGGCTCGACATGCCCGGAGACACGCCCGTGTCTCAGGCCGTGTTCCCTGCTCGACGATCGTCGACTCCAAATTTCATCAACAATACGACCAAATCGTCGACTAGAGCCTGACACGCCCTGGGACACGCCCGTATCCCAGGCCGTGTGCCCCCTGCCAGATTCCAGATTTGGCCCAAAACGCTGCCCGTCGCTCTTTTGAGTTTCAGGGCGTTACAACTCTCCCCCTCTTAAAAGAATTTTGTCCTCGAAATTTCATAAAGGAAAGATAAGCACAAAACTAAAATTGTACCTGAGCGGAACAACTCCGGATATTCGTCAAGCATAGTCTGCTCTCGCTCCCAAGAGAGCTCCTTATGACCGCAATTGTCCCATCGGACCTTGACCATCCTGATCTCTTTATTGCGTAGTCGCTTGACCTCCGAGTCCTCAATCCGCACGGGTTTGACCTTTGTCGTCAACCCACTATCCACTGTCACTTGATCAACCGCGATCACTTGCGAAGGCTCTTGCACCGCCTTCCGTAATACCGATATATGGAATACATCATGTAAACCACTAAGCTCCACTGAAAGCTTCAACCGATAGGCTGCTTCACCAACCCGCTCTAGAACCTCAAACGGCCCAAGGTACCTCGGGCTTAGCTTTTTCAATCGCCGCACCTGCGAGACACCCTTGAACGGTTTGATCTTTAAGTACACCCACTCGCCCACAGCGAACTCCACGTTCCTGTGCTTGGCATTATAGTACTTCGCTTGCCGGTCCTGAGCGATAAGCAACCTCTCCCGAATGGTACGAACCAAAGATGTAGCATCTTCCACCTCTTGGCGCTTGTACAACTTTGACTCACCCGTTTCTAACCAAGACAACGACGTGCGACATTTTCTACCATAAAGGGCCTCGAAGGGCGCCATTTGAATACTCGCCTGGTAGCTATTGTTGTACGCTAACTCCACCAAATAAAGATGGTCTTCCCATTGCTTTCCAAAGTCCAAGACACACATGCAGAGCATGTCTTCCATAGTTCTATTGACCCTCTCGGTCTGCCCATCCGTTTGCGGATGAAAGGCTGTGCTGAATTTTAACTTTGTTCCGAACATTTGCTGCACTAACCTCCAATCATTGGACGTGAACCACCCATCTCGGTCACTCACGATGCTGCGGGGCACACCGTGAAGCCGTACTATATTATCCACATATAGTTTTGCCAACTTCTCCACCGGATCATCCTTCCTATGCGGAATGAAATGCGACACCTTCGTTAGCCGATCTACGACTACCCAAATGGCGTCGTTCCCCTTTTGCCACCATGGCAAACCGTGCACAAAGTCCATAGAGATGTCGTCGAATTTCCACTCCGGAATAGGCAAGGACTTCAGAAATCCTCCCGGCTTTTGGCACTCCACCTTCACCAAGGCGCAAGTTTGACACTTCGCCACATAGAGTGCCACATCCTTCTTCAAACCCGGCCACCAAAACAGTTTCTTTACATCGCGGTACATCTTCGTGCTCCTCGGGTGAATCGAGTACTTGGTATGATGTGCCTCATACAATAATTCCACCCGCAAATTGCCCACACTTGGGACGCACAGACGACCGTCTTTCCAAAGCAATCCGTCCTCCACAACGAATTGGGAATTTGACCCATCCAGAGCCTCTACTTTGAACTGCTTCATATGGACATCCATATCCAAAGGCTGCCGAATTCGATCAGCCAGGTCATATTGGACTTCAGTCCAATTCAGTACTACTTCAACACTTGATTGCTTATCAACACAAACAATCTCCAACGCCTCCAACTCCCGAACCAACCGCTAGTCATGGATCGACAGCCAATTGGCTTGAGCTGGGGCCCGTCGACTCAACACGTCCGCAACCGCATTACCCTTACCAGACACGTAGTGGATCTTGAATGTATAGTCCCCCAGGAACTCCATCCATCTACGCTGCCGCATATTCAGATCTTTCTGATCAATCAAATACTTCAGGCTCTTGTGATCGATGTAAATATCAATCTTCACACCGTACAAATAGTGTCTCCACAACTTCAAGACAAAAATCACAGCCGCTAACTCCAAGTCATGGACCGGATAATTTCTCTCGTGCACTTTCAGCTGTCTCGAGCCATAAGCTATCTGATAAGTAATATTTACGCGTATTTTTACCATAATATTTAGTTTTAATTAATTATATTTTATTTATTCTGGTTAATAAATTATATCTTTTTGATTCTGTTAAATAATTTAAGTCTTATTTATTTTTGTTGGATTTATAACTATTTTTAGTATTTATTTTAGTTTAATAATTAATATAAAATTAATAATAATTTATATATTTTCATTTATAAATCATTATTTTATATTTTAGTTTAATAATTTAATATATATTTATTTTTGTAGGTTTATTGACGTGGTCGCGCTCCCGACGTTTGCAAAAGAAATATTTACCGAAGTCGTCACGTTGGCCGAGCAATTCATGCAGTCTACATGAAACCAAGTCAAAGTCTCGCTGCACTCGTTCAAGCCGATCAAGCGTTTCATGTCGCAACCACCCATTCAGCTCTTTTTCATGCAAGCTCATGCTAAATATATTATTATGCATTGATGCCGCCACGCCATCATCACCAACTCTCAAAATGACCGGCGCCAAGCAAGTCTTCGACATTCAACTATTTTCATCATTCTCATGCACAGCGCCATCGCCATCACCTTTTCATGTCAAAGACGCCACCTCATCATACAACCTACATCACCACCCCTTTCTCTCTCTAAAAACCGCCACAGTTAAATACATGCACTTTATTATTATTATTATAACCATTTACTTCCCATCTTCATTTCTCCAAGAAATCGCTAGCTCCTCTTTATTCCATGAAACCACCACCTTTATATTCTTCTTCATTATCTCCTCCCTCCATTTACCTCCTCTTAAATATTTGATAAATATTTGATGTTTCAACTCCATCTTAATTTTAGTAATTATGTCCACCATTCATCTCCTATTTATAATCTATGAAACTCCCCCATTTAATTTGGTTTTTTTTCATATATTTCATTAATATTTAATTATTATTACCACTTTATTTTCCTCCTCTTACCCTTGGCCTTCCAACCTTTCATGTGTCTTTCATCCTTTTTTTCCTATAAATAATGGCCAAGGGGGAATGATGAGCGGAGTCCACCATTGGGGTTGAAAATCGGGTTGGGTGGCTTATTTTCGTGATATCTTTGGAGTTAGTTTTATTTTATGCAATTTTATTTCATTTGCAATATAGTTTAGATTTTTCTTTTCATGCAATTGTACTCTTTTATTTCATAGTGATAGAATGTATTTTTCAATTATGAGTAGCTAAATTTGCATAAGTACTTGATCATGATGAAGCTTGGAATAAAATAAACTCTTCTTTTCTTTATCAAATGTCTTGTTCTTAATTTTGCTCGCTTACGATTTATCTTTGATTTATATTTCGTCGAATTCATATTTCGCGAATAAGTTTTTCGTTCCAAGATCCGTATCCTAAATGACCGAGAGGTTGCAGATACGAGTAGATCACTCAAAGATAAAAGGAGTTGCATGCACTCCTCGAGAGAGGACGACATAAATCCTCAGGATTGGAGTCAAATCAAATAGAGTGGTTCACCGCCTAAAGCAAGTTTAGGGGTTTCGACTGGCCGAGAGGTCTTAATCGATCAACCTAAGGTTAGTCAAAAGCATGAGCTCGAGAGAGACGCTTTTGTACTTAGGAACTTCCACGGTCGAGTGAGTAATTTAAGAGTCTTGCGTAATTTATGTTCATGAAGGTTCATTTTAATCCAATGGGATTCTAGATCAAGTGCTATCTTTTAGTTTGTTTTCTAGCTTTAGTTTTAATTTACCTTGAATTTATATTTCGATAAAATAATATCAATTTGCGTGAGTAGAAGTACTCAACAGGCCCCGAGTCTAATACGACATTTCCTATACTATATTTCGATAGGTACGCTTGCCTATTTGAGATTATAGTTTGGATACATTTTAAAACTATAAAATTCCTCATCAAGTTTTTGGCGCCATTGTCGGGGACAATTTTTGTTGATATTTTGAAAGCGCGAATTGTATTAATTTTACATTCTCTTTCTCTACCCCTATTCACTTTTTCATTTTCTTTTTCGAATTCCATTCTATTAAGTACCGGTTGCTTTATTTTCTTTTTACAAAACAAAAAAAATGATATCTCAGTTGGCCGCTAAGATTGTCGAGCTTACACACAAAGTCAATCTTTTGCAAGTTGCAAGACAACGTCAATTTTTTTGTACTTATTGTGGTGCCCCTCATCGGAGTGAGGAATGTTTTTCTAATTTTTATCTTCAAAATTATTCTTATAATTTTTGTAATAATTATGAAAATAATTATTCCTACTTTAATGACAGTCCGTCATCTAATTTTCAGGAAAATACCCTTTTCAATACTTTTTCTAATTTTAATGGAAATAATTTTTCAAGTTCTTATGAAAATCATTTTGATAATTTTCCTGAAAATACTTTTTCAAGCTTCAATGAGAACAATTTTTCTGATTTTTGTAATTTTCCCTTTTCCTCGGATGTTGATTTCCGACATGATCACCCGGAAAGATTCCCGAGTACTGAGGATATTTATTTAGATCCGACTTTTTATTCTTCTTCTTCCGCACCGCAAGGTTTCTCTCCTAATTTTGGGGATTCTTCTAAATTTCCATTTGATTCTTCTCCCCAAAATTTGGATGAGACTTTTATTACTTTTAGTAATTTTTTCTCTTCCTCGGATAATGTCGCTAATGAGAAACATGACTCTTCATGTCCCCCCGTAGTTTCTTATACCGAAGAAGTCCAAGGGCTTTTTTTTCAAGAACTTGTTAAGTATATGGACGCATTGGGTGCAGTAGAAGAAGAACATGTTTCTCCTCCTACTACTACCAATTTTTCTCCTATTTATGAATTTACAAACATAATTTATAAATATATAGGAGCAAAAATATATGAACCTGATGCGTCCAATGATTTGATTTTAAATCATTCTACAGACGACAAATTAATATTAGAAAATAAACAACCGGAGCATGATCAATTTCTTTCACACGACCCTCCTCCGTGTGAAATTGTCTCTAACACGTTTATTTTTGATTTTTTTTATTCTAATAATTTTCATGTAGTAAATGAGCCGTTGCAATCAAATGTTGTCCCCGACCCATTTGCCGCTCATCTAGAAAGGTTCAACTCACCTCAGGTATGGATAGGTGTTTTGCATCTAAATTTTCAAGTCAACTGCAAGAAGAAAAATCAAGAAGAAAGCAGAGGAGTACTCGGGCGACCAAGTTTGGCATCTTCGCCAAAACGCGAATTAAGGGAGTTACCCATTCATTTCAATTTTTATTTTTCTTTCTCCTAACCCGAACCGTCTTGCTTAAAGACGGGAAAAAGAAAAGCGCTCTTGGGAGACACCCCTTGCTTATCTTTTAATTTCTATGCATTTTTCTTTTTCTAAATTTTCACAAACTGTTTTTCTTTCCCCCCTCCTACTTGACTTATAAACATTGGGGACAATGTTTATTTTTAAGTATGGGGGTGGATTCTTATTTATTATTTTTATTTCAAAATTCAAAAAAAGGTTAAAACTCTTTAAATTTTTTTTAAAAAAATTTGTTTTTTTTATTATCCAAAATACAAAAAAAATAGGAAAAAATACAAAAAATATAATAAACCTTTACTTAATATTTTTGTGACTTTTCAGAAATTTATTTTGAGTTTATTTATAAGAATTTTTATAATTTTTGATTTTCTAATCTTTTATTTCATCAAAGTTAGTTAAATTTAATTTTTAGGTGATTTGATTTTAAGAAATAAATTTATGAAGTAAATTTGTTTAGAGAAATCTATTTAGCCATTTTTCTCTTTTATTGTAATTAGTTTCAATTTCATAGTGCTTAGTTTAACAATTTTTAGATTTTAATTATCTCCACTTTAAACTTTAAGATTCTTAGGAAATTTTAATTTACTATAGTTGCTCTCCAACAATTTAAATTTAATCTAAATTTTGTTTAGCCTTTCCCCTTGTTTTTAATTTTCTTGTTAGATCATATGTCATGGGGGATAAAAGGATAAAATTCATTATCCCCTGGTACACATATGCATTTTTTTGGTTAGATCATATGTCATGGGAATCAAGTATTCCTTGGTACACATATGCAACCCCCAAAAAAGGAGTAAGAGGATAAAATTCAATACTTCTAAGCAATTTTGTTTGAAGAGAAAAAAAAAGAAGAAAAAAAACATCAAAAAAATAAAAAAATTGTGCGGGGTGAGAGGATAAAATTCATCACCCTGAATCTAAGATCTCTTCAATTGCCTTATTTCCAAACCCAAAATACAATATAATTGCTTTAGATTTAAATTAAATTTGTAAGAGAGCATAAGTAGTGGTTGATTTTTCCTTTAAGTTTCTTTTTAGTGAAAAAGTATTAATAAATATTAATCTATCTTTGTTTGCTAAATACTTAATTTTGAGTTCTAAATAATTTATTAGAGAAAATTTTGCTAAATATTTAGCTCTTCACATTTTACTTTCATATTTTAGGAATTCAAATTTTGAATCCCTAAAATTTTATTTTTAACTTTCTCTTCATTTATTAAATTTTTACTTTGATTTAAAAATTATATTAATGTCTTATAAGTACTTCTCATAATTTTGCCCTGCAATAGCAAAAGCTTAAGTATGTGGGTATTTGATAAGTAATATTTACGCGTATTTTTACTATAATATTTAGTTTAATATTTAGTTTTAATTAATTATATTTTATTTATTCTGGTTAATAAATTATATCTTTTTGATTCTGTTAAATAATTTAAGTCTTATTTATTTTTGTAGGATTTACAACTATTTTTAGTATTTATTTTAGTTTAATAATTAATATAAAATTAATAATAATTTATATATTTTCATTTATAAATCATTTATTTTATATTTTAGTTTAATAATTTAATATATATTTATTTTTGTATGTTTATTGACGTGGTCGCGCTCCCGACGTTTGCAAAAGAAATATTTACCGAAGTCGTCATGTTGGCCGAGCAATTCATGCAGTCTACATGAAACCAAGTCAAAGTCTCGCTGCACTCGTTCAAGCCGATCAAGCGTTTCATGTCGCAATCACCCATTCAGCTCTTCTTCATGCAAGCTCATGTTAAATATATTATTATGCATTGATACCGCCACGCCATCATCGCCAACTCTCAAAATGACCGGTGCCAAGCAAGTCTTCGACATTCAACTATTTTCATCATTCTCATGCACAACGCCATAGCCATCACCTTTTCATGTCAAAGCCGCCACCTCATCATACAACATACATCACCACCCCTTTCTCTCTCTAAAAACCGACATAGTTAAATACATGAACTTTATTATTATTATTATTACTATAACCATTTACTTCCCATCTTCATTTCTCCAAGAAATCGCTAGCTCCTCTTTATTCCATGAAACCACCACCTTTATATTCTTCTTCATTATCTCCTCCCTCCATTTACCTCCTCTTAAATATTTGATAAATATTTGATGTTTCAACTCCATCTTAATTTTAGTAATTATGTCCACCATTCATCTCCTCTTTATAAACTATGAAACTCCCCCATTTAATTTGGTTGTTTTTTCGTATATTTCATTAATATTTAATTATTATTACCACTTTATTTTCCTCCTCTTACCCTTGGCCTTCCAACCTTTCATGTGTCTTTCATCCTTTTTTTCCTATAAATAATGGCCAAGGGGGGATGATGAGGGGAGTCCACCATTGGGGTTGAAAATCGGGTTGGGTGGCTTATTTTTGTGATATCTTTGGAGTTAGTTTTATTTTATACAATTTTATTTCATTTGCAATATAGTTTAGATTTTTCTTTTCATGCAATTATACTCTTTTATTTCATAGTGATAGAATGTATTTTTCAATTATGAGTAGCTAAATTTCCATAAGTACTTGATCATGATGAAGCTTGGAATAAAATAAACTCTTCTTTTCTTTATCAAATGTCTTGTTCTTAATTTTGCTCGCTTACGATTTATCTTTGATTTATATTTCATCGAATTCATATTTCACGGATATGTTTTTCGTTCCAAGATCCGTATCCTAAATGACCGAGAGGTTGCGGATACGAGTAGATCACTCAAAGATAAAAGGAGTTGCATGCACACCTCGAGAGAGGACGACATAAATCCTCCGGATTGGAGTCAAATCCAATAGAGTGGTTCACCTCCTAAAGCAATCTTAGGGGTTTCGACTGGCCGAGAGGTCTTAATCGATCAATCTAAGGTTAGTCAAAAGCATGAGCTCGAGAGAGACGCTTTTGTACTTAGGAACTTCCATGGTCGAGTGAGCAATTTAAGAGTCTTGCGTAATTTATGTTCATGAAGGTTCATTTTAATCCAACGGGATTCTAGATCAAGTGCTATCTTTTAGTTTGTTTTCTAGCTTTAGTTTTAATTTACCTTGAATTTATATTTCGATAAAATCATATCAATTTGCATGAGTAGAAGTACTCAACAGGCCCCGAGTCTAATATGACATTTCCTATACTATATTTCGATAGGTACGCTTGCCTATTTGAGATTATAGTTTGGATACATTTTAAAACTATAAAATTCCTCATCACTATCACACTTCCGTGTTGTAGTAGCACACAACCCAAACCGCTGCCCGAAGCGACTTTATAAATCTCATAACCTTCGGTCCCACACGGCGAACTCAGCACAAGCGCCATGGTCAATCGACATTTCAACTCCTCAAAAGCTCGAGCGCACTCCGGCGTCCAAACGAACTTCTGCTCCTTCCTCATCAAAGTAGTGAGAGGTAACGCTATCCGCAAGAAGTTCTCTACGAAGCGCCTATAATAGCCGGCAAGCCCCAGAAAGCTCAGGACTTCCGCTACCGTAGAAAGCTCAGGCCACTCCCGTATCGCAACAATCTTCGCCGGATCCACTGCAATACCTTCTCCACTCACTATATGACCGAGGAATGCCACTGAGGATAACCAAAACTCGCACTTCGAGAACTTGACATACAATTGATTCCTCCTTAGCATCTCCAAAACCAAATGAAGATGCTTGAAGTGATCTTCCTCACTATGCGAGTACACCAAAATATCGTCGATGAAGACAATCACAAAATTGTCCAAGTACTCCCTGAAGGTCCTGTTCAACAAATCCATGAACACTGACGGCACATTAGTCAGCCCAAACGGCATGACTGTAAAATCGTAATGCCCGTATCTCGTACTGAACGTTGTCTTCGGGATATCACTCTCCCTTAATCGCAGCTAATAGTACCCGGACTTGAGGTCCAACTTTGAGTACACCGTCGACCCGACCAACTGATCAAAAAGATCATCGATCCGGGGGATCGGGTACTTGTTCTTTTCCATCAGCTTGTTGAGCTCCCGATAATCAATACATAGCCTCAAGCTTTCGTCCTTTTTCTTAACAAAGAGGACTGGCGCGCTCCAAGTCGAAGAACTTGGGCGCACATACCCTTGCTCCAACAACTCTTATAGTTGAACCTTCAGCTCCGCCATTTCCTTAGGCGCTAGCCGATAAGGAGAGCGTGACACAGGCTTTGCACCTTGTACGAGCTCTATCGTAAAATCTATCTCCCATTAAGGCGGGGCTCCAGGAAGATCTCTAGGGAACACATCAGGGTACTCTGATACCACTAAAATACTATCCAACGCAGGCTTTGGCTTTGCAACCTCCACTAATGTAAAGAACAGTTCTGCACCGGCACGAACCGCCTTCACCACCTGAAGAGCAGACATCAACGTCTTGCTCGACCCCTTCAAGCCCGTAAAAGTCGTCTCACGACTTGCTCCCAACTTGACTTCCTTACGACCGCAATCAATATAGGCTTGCTACTCCGAGAGCCAGTCCATGCCAAATATAACGTCGAACTCCATCAACGGTAGTAACGACGCTTGCAGATCGAACTCTTGATTCCCAATGCGAACCTTAACACCGCAGATTCTATACACGCGCATGGAACACCCATTGGGCAACAACACATCCAACTTATCCTTTGCCATCGAAGAAGGGACTCCGATTCGTGATATAAATCCTTCGAACAAGAAGGAGTGTGAAGCTCCTGTATCGAAGAGTGCTCTTGCCGGATTTTCACAAATCAAAACAAATCTTAAACAAGCAGTGGTAAGGTAACATGCGCATAACAAGTATTTAAAGGAATTAACTTGCTATAAATTAAACCGTATCTGTCACCACATCCGCCTGTTTGATGGCCTCTTGTTGGCCAAGATTGTACACCCTTGGTTGGGCCGGAGCATAATGGGATGCGGTCAACTCCACCGCCTTGCCCTTTTCTTCATAAGTTGCTCCCGACTTTCTTTCGGACTTGGGACGTCCGCTCCAACAATCACGGGCAAAGTGTCCTGGCTTCCCACAAGTAAAACACGCACTCGGGGTCCGACCCGTAGTCGCCCCAGAAGCACCCGAAGAGGGAGCTGGACCCGAAGTCCTATGCTTCTTGAAGAATCTTTGATAGCCGGACTTTGAAGTAGTCGGCACTTTGAACCCAGACTTCTTATCACCCAAGCTTTTCTTTGCTTGTACATTCTTCATGTCCTTCTCCAAGGATCGGGCCGTGTTGACCAAGGTCAGGAAACCCTGCATCATCGGCCCCGAGAGTAGTAACCTCAACTCATCTCTCAACTCTTCGTAGAATCGATTCATCTTACGCTCCTCATCCGCAATGGTGGAGCTAGCATAACGACTCAACCGAGTAAACTCGTGGAGATATTCAGCCACGCTCCTCTCGCCCTGAACCAACTTCAGGAACTCATTCTCCAACGCTATCCACTGCACCAAAGGGAGGTATCTAGCCAAGAACAATCTCGAGAAATCCTCCATCGAGACATCAACAAGTTGCCTACTGAAAGAAATAGTGCCTAACCACCTAGAGGGGGGGGGTGAATAGGTGTAATTTTTCTTTTTTACTTTAAAGGCAGACAAACTATTTTGTACTTTAAGCAGAAAATGCAAATTCTACAGCTATCACAACACAGCAACCACAGAAACAAACATTCACAGAGTGCACACAGTGTTTACAGTGGTTCCCCAAGGTCTGGGTACATCCACTTTCCCCCTTCGCCTATCTAGTATTGTACTAAATTCGGCCTAACTTCGGCACTTCTCCTCAGATCCTCAGATCTTACAGCTCAGAACCCCAAACAGGTTCCTACAACTCAGAGTGTCCCCACTACTACAACTTATGCACAAAGCCCTACCACTCTGTCTTCAACAAGACCTACACTCAGGCTAAACAACCCTACCTCAGCCTTCACCAAGGCCTACACTCGGAGAATTGATTCTCCTACACTCAGGCTTAAAAGCCCTACCTCAGCCTTTATAAATTTAGGCTTACAACTCAGATCACTTAGGATCCTACAAAAAGATAATAAAAAGTTTTAGGTCACCACTCTGTTTGTGAGAATGAAGAGGGAAACCTCCTTGATCAGTTCTTGATAGCACTGATTCCTGAGATCAACTTTGTCTTTGCTTTCTTCAAGGCTTCTTGAGTCTGAACTCAGTAAAGTTGATCTTCTTGAAGTAGAACGGCTGGAAACTTCCTTCTTAGGATGGAGAATTAAATCTGGATCCTACTTTGCAGTCTGATTCAGAACCTGCTTCTTAAGAGATTTGATTAACATGTCTCTTTCTTGACTTCAATTACTGGAGTCCTCTCTTTTCAAGTAAATCTGAAGTTTCTTCAAAAAATACTGATTTACAGTTTTCTCTGGATTTGTCTGGATCTTCTTAAATTTTAATCTTCTGATTGATTGATGATGATTCGATTCATTTCTGTTGAAGGAGAAAGACCTTTATATAGTCTTCCTCCAAGGTAACCAGCTGATCCGATTTCTAACGAACTTCTGACAGCTCTGACAGTTGCAGTAGTCCGGTTGAAATGGCAGCTGTCAAGTCATCCAAGTCACTTCTTGAAAATACTATATCTGTCTGAAAGTGTCGAGACTGATCTTCATTATGTGTCGACACAAATAGACTAAGTGTTGACACAAGTGAACTAAGTGTCGACACTAGCCTTGATGGTGTCGACACAACTCCTTGTGTTGTTGTAATAGCTTCTCGACACTGCTTCTTCAGAATGTGTCGACACTGATTTTGTGTGTCGACACAAGCCTTCTGTTGAATGTGTCGACACTGATTCTGTGTGTCGACACAAGTACTTCTTCTTTAAAACTTAGTTGAATTCTGCTGTATGTCGACACATCTCCTTTGTGTCGACACAACTTCTTGTGTTGAAACTTGCTGAGTGTCGACACATCTCCTTTGTGTCGACACAAGTACTTCTTTTTCTTTAACTTTGTTGAAGCTTGCTGAGTGTCGACACAGCCTTCTGGTGTCGACACATTTGATGTCGACAATGCCTTCAGTGTGTTGACACAGCTTCCTGGTGTCGACACATTGGATGTCGACTAAGCTTCTCTGGGTGTCGACACTGCCTCTAAGTGTCGACATGATATATGTTGAGTATTCTTCATAGTGTGTCGACACTGCCTGTATGTGTCGACACTTTTCTTCGGGTGTCGACTCTGCTTTTCCTGGTGTCGACACAAATAATCCAAGTGTCGACACAGTTTCTCTAGGTGTCGACACAAGCCTTCATAAGTGTTGACACTGCATCTCTAGGTGTCGACACATGGACTTAGAAACGTTTCTGCATTTCCTGCAATTACTTAACCTGCACATATAAACTCAAAGCACATCAAATACACCTTGATGTATATCATTGAGTAGGGTGAGGCTTCTTCAAATCTGGTACACATTTTCCAATGTACCCAGCAATCTCCCCTTATTTGGAGAAGTCATAACCCTTAGTCAATGATATACACCATTCATAATAAATACTCAATATGATGTATAACAGTATTATATGACAGGGTAAATACTTAACAAAACATGTATAAACAATCTTCTCAGAATAACAATGTAATAGATTGAACATTAAACATTATTTTGTTACAACTTCCAATAGTTTCATTAATCAAAAGTTTACATGGATTTTTAGCACAAAAGAATACAAAATGTAAACTCAAGAAAATTCTATTCTATGGCTACTCTGGCTCCTTGATGACAATGCCCTTGCCTGATTGAATCTTGGCTTGAACTGGAGCATCAATGTCATCATCAGGCTTCTTTCCCTTAAGATCTTTCTTCTTTAGTTCTTCAGCCCTTATCTTTTGTCTCTCAAAATAATGATAAGGCTTAGGGAAATACTTACTAGGCTCCTGTACATTAGGAGGTAGCTTCCCTAGTTTAGCCTTTCTTCTGTACTGTACAATAGCCTCTTGCCTGACTTCATGTTTTCTCCATTCTTGGTCAGAGTACCATTTACCCCTCTCTAGGAAATTATCCTTTGCAGCCTTCCAAGCAGTCAGAATAATATTTCTAGAAGTTGCGCTCCACTGTTCAAAGTCAGGCCTTAACTCTGCATGTTCTCTGAACCTCTTCTTAGATAATTGAGCTTCTTGCTCTTTCAAAACTTCCTCAGGCACAAGCTTATCTACTTTTTCAAAAATAATATTCTTATTACCCTCTGGAGGGCTATACGTAGATTATACTTCCTGATGTATCATCTCAAAATCGGCAGGAGGGTAGATTACTTATGCAACTTCAGCTGGCTCACCTCCAAAATATGCAGGATTTATCCCAGATTCTGCTACATTATCATCATCACACAAGGGTGGATATCCAAGGGTAGCTCTGATGCTGTTTGAAATCCATTTAGCATGGTCAGAGCCTGCTTTGACTAATACCCTCTCCCCATTTATGACTTCTCTTTCTATATGATCCCTAAGATCATCCTTCTGAAATCTGATCTGAGCATTCAGATAGTTAACACCATATTTATAAAAAGGTTTTAACTTTTGGAGCTTTTCAGTAATAGTCTTTTGAGAATCTTCAATTGCAGTTTTTACAGCAGTTAGGTTTTCTTGTAATTGCTTAGCAAACTCTGCTTTGGCTGTAGCACTTACTGCAGTCTGTGCAGTAACTATATTTTTCATTTCAGTGACAATCACATTATGTGATTCAGTCAAGTTTTCGTTCATTCTTATTTGATTTTCTAAGACATAGCCCTGCTTAAATGCTATGTCATCAACCAGTGTCTTTATCTTCTCTTGATGAGTGGCCAGATAAACCACTGCATTACCTCCTTTATGAAAACAGTCAGTCATTTCCTTCTTATTTTGATTCACTTCAAATCTTATAGATTTTATGTCTTGAGCCAGATCAAATTGAAGTGATTTATGTCCTTCATCCATATACTTTTCTAAAGCCTTCCTTTGCTCATCCATCTTGATCTGCAAAGCCACCAACAAAGAGCTATAATCAGCTGTTGGGGCAGGCTGAGGAGTAATTGTTTGCAGAGCCTTCTTGTAGGTCTGGCTTCTCCTTTTGAAAACCTGTAGCTTTCTTTTCTTTGCTCTAGCAGCCTCTTCATCCTCAGAAGCAGAAGTACTGGCAATGTCTACTCTATCTTTAGGACTAGGATGCAAGTCCTGTGTAGTCTTAGGTAACTCCCCCTGCACCATTTGCTCCTCATTCTCATTTCTTTCAGTTTGCTCATGAAACTCTACATGCTCCCCCTCAAGATTGACCTTCTCCCCCTCAAAAGCTGCTTTCTCTCCCTCAAAATCAGTCTGTAGTAAATCAGGGAACAGATCTTCTAGAGTAAACTCATGTGGAGTATGGACTGGAGAATCTCTTATCTCAGGAGCATTACCAGCAACTAATGTGTCTTCCATGACAACATCTTGTGGTTGTGTAACACCCCCATCCGTCGCATGGCATATAACAGAAGGTCCAGCTGGAACCCGACGCCATATACCACAGACAGTCGGAAGGGTTACTAAATGAATAAATCAAACCATCTAATTAAGACTACTCGTCCTAATCCCAGAGCATTCTAGCGGAAGATTTTAAAGTTGAAAGAACCCAAAAAATAAATCCATCAATATGAATGTCCACAGCTACAACAATAGGAATGAAAACTCAAATACACAGAAACGGGTACATGGCCTTAAGGCCTTACAAATGTTCACTTCATAAATAGTGTTTTACATACATCGGCTCGCAGGCCGGCCACACATGAAATATATAAAAACAGCTATTCTACGGCCTTCTAGGGCCAGCACAGCAACATGGGCTCCAGCCCGCTATTTGGCGCTCGGCTCCACAGCACCTGCAAGCACATACCACCGCACGGTGGCAAATAAAGCAACGGTCAGCAAAAAGCCGACCAAATTATAACGACCCCGCCCCTTACTCGGGACGGCGGTGCTCTTTCCCTGCAAAACATTAGCCCAACAGTATATATATCGCAATTATAATTCGCCACAGGCGTAGGCTCGCACGGCCAAACACCCCGTGCACTCAGGGCACATTCATGGTGAACCCTGACAAATCAGTGCATTCACCACCATCCCCAGGATGGCAACAACATGTGAGCATTTAGCCTTTCTGACCACCGTCTAAGGCTCCGACTATGCCAACGGCCAGTCCCCGTCTTCGGGTCTCTCGCACCGAACCACATAGCCTAGGTCCAATTCCACTTGCCCATTGCTCACGCCGCATGTCCAATTTAAGGAACTTTGCGCGGGCCAAGCTTCTCTCGGATCCCAAATTTTTCAAAACAATCTCATAACCCAGTTATGATCAAGGCCGGTTCCCAGACCGCCAAGTTACCAGAACACGTTTCCGCTCAATTTTCCGGGTGCGCCTTGAAGCTAACCTTCAAGGATCCCTGCAGCAATCTACCGCGTGGAAACCCGAAAAATCCAAAGCACGGAGTCTTCTCCGGCAAAACCACATCAAATGCAACATCACCGATCCAGACAAAACACGTCCGGGTAGGCTTCACACACAATGCCTATGCCCGTACTTACGATTCCGGGCTCTACATGCAACACAAGGGGGACTATTCCCGTCAACCCCAAGGAACACCACGCACTCACCGCATACTCGCGGGAGCGGGATTCCTTATGCAGAAAGAAAGAGATTCAAGCGCTCGAGTTGAGAATCGTTACCCTTGTAGTCCGTTTTGGCGCCATGGAAAAACTACGCGGTTAGAACTCTTCGCAATGACCTTCCCTCCACGGATCCGCTCTCCGATTTCCAAACGGCGCTCCGATGCTCCGCCGGCGGCCGGAAACCTCCTTCTTCTTCCTCTCCTCTCTCACTTTGGAAGGGGAGAACTTTGGAGAGAAAATGAGGGAATAACTCCCTATTCCCGGCCTTAACAGAGCAGGATCTCATCTGGGCCATTGGATCCTAATTAAAGAAAATGAACGGCTCGGATCTGCACAAAATTCCCCAGACCTGGGCCGCACACGGCTTGGCACACGACCGTGTCCAAGGCCGTGTGCCTCGATCCAGGCACGATCGTCGAACTGAGAAATGCACACGGGCCAAGACACGCCCGTGTCTGACCTGACACGCCCGTGTCGGGTTCCTCGACACGCCCGTGTTCGTGGGCGTGTCACGCATAACCGCCACGGCAACGGACACGACCCATCAGGACACGGGTAGGGACACGGGTTGGCACACGCCCGTGTCGGATGACACGCCCGTGTCATCCGGCCGTGTTCCTGGCCGTGTCCTTCTCGGGTTGGAAACGGCCAAAAAAATCACCAGCCAGACACGGCCTTGGACACGCCCGTGTCCTAGGCCGTGTACCCCTACAGGCACCAAAAACTCTTTTTCCGCGACCGACTCGCACACAAAATTCGGGGCGTTACAAATCTCCCCCACTTAAGGAATTTCGTCCCGAAATTAAGCAAAGGTACAAAAGCTAAATGATACCTGAGTGGAATAACTCGGGGTATTCCTCCAACATAGCTTGCTCTCGTTCCCAAGAAAGCTCCTCACGTCCGCAATTATCCCAACGGACTTTAACCATTCTGACCTCCTTGTTGCGGAGTCGTTTGACTGCAACATCTTCAACTCGTACTGGTCTGACCCTTGTTGTCAACTCATAATCAACCGGTACCTGATCGTCTGCAATGATCTGCGAAGCCTCTTGAACTGCCTTACGCAACACCGATACGTGGAATACGTCATGCAGCCCACTCAACTCCGTCGACAGCTTTAATCTATACGCCGCCTCGCCAACACGCTCCAGGATTTCAAATGGTCCAAGGTATCTCGGACTCAGCTTCTTCAAGCGTCGAACCCGCGATACACCCTTGAACGGCTTGATTTTTAAATATACCATGTCGCCAACGTTGAACTCCACATTTCTATGTTTGGCATTGTAGTACTTTGACTGTCTATCCTGAGCAATCTTCAGCCTTTCCTGAATTGTCCGTATCATTGAAGTGGCATCTTCCACCGCTTGATGTTTATACAACTTTGATTCGCCTGCCTCCAACCAAGACAACGGCGTACGGCACTTCCTCCCATACAAAGCTTCGAAAGGCGCCATTCCAATGCTTGCCTGAAAGCTATTGTTGTACGCAAACTCCACCATGTACAGGTGATCCTCCCAATGCTTCCCGAAATCTAGGACGCACATGCGAAGCATGTCCTCCATAGTTCTGTTGACTCTCTCGGTTTGGCCATCTGTCTGCGGGTGAAAGGCTGTGCTGAACTTTAGCTTAGTACCCAACAGACCATGCACCAACCTCCAGTCATTTGACGTGAAGCGTCCATCACGATCACTAACAATACTGCGAGGCACACCATGCAGTCGTACAATATTATCCACGTAGAGTTTGGCTAACCTTTCTACTGGATCTTCCTTTTTCATTGGGATAAAGTGCGACACCTTTGTCAATCTATCTACGACCACCCAAATGGCGTCATTTCCTTTCTGCGACTTCGGCAAACCGTGCACAAAATCCATAGATATATCGTCAAACTTCCATTCTGGGATAGGAAGTGATTTCAAGAAACCTCCGGGCTTCTGGCATTCCGCCTTCACCAATGCACAAGTACGGCACTTGGCCACATAAAGCGCCACATCCTTCTTCAAACCCGGCCACCAGAATAATTTCTTCATGTCTCTATACATCTTCGTGCTTCCCGGGTGGATTGAGTATTTGGTATGATGAGCCTCATACATCAATTCCTCCCGAATATTATCCGCACTAGGAACGCATAGACGACCGTCCTTCCTTAGCAACCCATCTTCAACCACAAACTAGGAATTTGACCCATCCAAAGATCCATCTAGAATTTGCTTCATGCTGGTATCCTGAACCAAAGCCCGCCGAACTCTATCCGCTAGGTCACACTGCACCTCTGTCCAAAACAGTTTCGCCTCGGCACTAGACTGCTTGTCAACGCAAGATATCTCCAATGCCTCCAACTCTTGGACCAATCTCTTATCATGCACTGATAACCAGTTGGCTTGTGCGGGAATCTTACGACTCAACGCATCCGCCACTACATTTCCCTTCCCAGGCACATAGTGAATCTTGAAGGTGTAGTCCCCTAAGAACTCCATCCACCTCCTCTGCCTCATGTTCAGATCCTTTTGGTCCAATAGGTACTTCAGACTCTTATGATCGGTGTAAATATCTACCTTCACACCGTACAGATAGTGCCTCCAAAGCTTTAGAGCAAAAATCACGGCCGCTAACTCTAAGTCGTGGACCGGATAATTCCTCTCGTGAACCTTCAATTGTCGTGAACCATAAGCTATCACTCTCCCATGCTGTAGCAGAACACAGCCCAAACCACTGCCTGAAGCATCACTATAAATCTCGAACCCTTCGGTTCCACTTGGCGAACATAAAATAGGCGCCGTGGTTAACCGCCTCTTCAACTCTACAAACGCCTGTTCGCACTCCGAAGACCACACAAACTTCTGATCCTTCCTTGTCAACGTCGTGAGTGGTAGTGCTATCCGCGAGAAGTTCTCTACGAAGCGCCTGTAGTAGCCAGCAAGCCCCAGAAAACTCCGGACCTCTACCACTGTAGTCAAAGTAGGCCACTCCCGTATCGCCACTATCTTCGCCGGATCCACAGCTATTCCTTCTCCACTGACAACATGACCAAGGAACGCTATCGAGGATAACCAGAATTCACACTTGGAGAACTTTGCATATAACTGACTTTTCCTCAATGTCTCCAACACCATGTGTAAATGCTTGTAGTGATCCTCCTCGCACCGCGAATATACTAGGATGTCATCAATAAATACTATCACGAACTGATCCAAGTATTCTCTGAACGTCCTATTCATCAGATCCATAAACACGGATGGAGCATTCGTCAACCCAAACGGCATGACTGTGAACTCGAAATGCCCAAACCGCGTACTGAATGCTGTCTTTGGAATGTCGCTCTCCCTTATCCTCAACTGATAGTAACCAGACTTCAAATCTAACTTCGAATATACAGTTGATCCAACCAGCTGATCAAATAGATCGTCAATCCTCGGGATCGGATACTTATTCTTCTCCGTAAGTTTGTTCAACTCCCGATAATCAATACAAAGCCGCAAGCTCCCATCTTTCTTCTTAACAAAGAGAACTGGTGCGCTCCAAGGCGACGAACTTGGACGCACATAACCTTGCTCTAGCAACTCCTGCAGTTGCACCTTCAACTCCGCCATTTCTCTTGGGGCTATCCGATAGGGGGAGCGTGACACCGGTTTGGCACCCGGTACCAGCTCTATAGTAAAGTCTATCTCCCGCTGAGGAGGGGCTCCTGGGAGATCATCTGGAAACACATCAGGATACTCGGACACAACTGGGATGTTGCCCAAACTAGGTTTAGGCGTCGAAGTCTGCACTAGAGTGACATACAGTTCTGCCCCAGACCGAACTGCCTTAAACACCTGAAGGGCCGATATCAGAACTTTCCTTGACCCCTTCATGCCCGCAAAAGTAGTCTCCCGATCAGTGTCCAGACCCAACTTGACTTCTTTACGGTTGCAATCAATGCATGCACTCTGCTCCGAGAGCCAATCCATACCGAAGATTACATCGAACTCCACTAATGGTAGAACCAACGCCCGCAAATCAAACTCCCGGTCTCCAATCCGAATCTTTACAACACAGATTCTATCCGCACGCATTGAGCACCCATTAGACAACAACACATCCAACTTGTTTTCTGCCATCGAGAATGGAACTTCGATGCGCGATATAAACTTTTCAGACAAGAAGGAATGTGATGCTCCCGTATCAAAAAGGGCTCTCGCCGGAAACCCAAAGATCAACACAAAGCCTAGCACTAACAAACGTAAGCTAACAAGTACAAAAGTAACAACTATAAAAGTTAAACCACTATAATTTAACTCATACCTGTCACCACGTCTGCTTGCTTTATGGCCTCCTGTAGACCAAGGTTGTAGACTCTAGGCTGGGCTGGAGCATGATGGGATGCGGTTGACTCCACCGCCTTCCCTTTCTCCTCATAAGTCGCTCCAGGTCTCCTCTCGGACTTTGAACGTCCGCTCCAACACTCCCGAGCAAAATGCCCCGTCTTCCCGCAGTTGTAGCAAGCTCCGGGGACTCGACTTGTAGTTGCCCCCGATGCATCAGCCGAAGGGGCTGAGTTTGAAGTCCTCCGCTTCTTGTTCCATCTGCGGAAACCTGTCTTGTTACTTGGCACCTTGAACTCGGTCTTCCTTTCTCCTGGGTCCCTCTTCTCTTGAACTTTCTTCGCAACCTTTTCCAACGATCGGGCCGAATTGACCAAGGCTAGGAAGCCCTGCGCCTTAGGCCCAGCAAGGAGTAACTGTAAATCGCCACGAAGACCCTCATAGAATCGGTTGGTCTTCCTCTCTTCTTCAGAAAACATAGCACCAGCATAACGACCCAACCGTGTGAACTCATGCAGATATTCGTCCACGCTTCTGGATCCCTGAGTCAACCCAAGAAATTGATTCTCCATTTCCAACTTCTGAGCAGAAGGTACAAATCTGGCCAGGAACAATCTTGAAAATTCTTCCATCGGCACATCCGCAAGTTGCCTTCCCACTAGAAGATGAAACTCCAACTCGTCCCACCACAGCCTCGCCTCACCTTCCAAAAGAAAAGTCGCTATGGTGGTCTTCTGCCACTCTTCAGTCATTGTGGCCGTCAACACCCTCTTTATGGAAGAGAGCCAGTCCTCAGCTTGAGTTGGCGTTCCAACCCCATTAAACCTCGGAGGATTAAAGCCCATCACGTGCTTTAGCTGCCGCTCCGTAGTTCTCCTCGGCTCTACTAACTCAACTGCTGCGCGTTCCACCACTCTCGGCTCTGCCGCCCTAACTGGTTCTTGCTCATCCGCAGGAGGTGCGCGATGCATTTGCCCTGCAGGTTGGGCATTTATCATTGCGAACACGGCTTCAGCCACCATCCTGATGGTTTCCGCTGAAGGAGGTGTAGCAGGCACGTCCCTTGGTGCACTACTTTCCGCTGATTGCGGACGCTCTGACTGACCAGCACCGCTCCTAGCTGCCTATAAAAGCAAAGACACACGATTAGACGACAAACAAATTGCTAAAAGCAATCATTGGAACACTCAGGTTCCACAAAACAAGTGTATTTTCATTCCTAAGTGGACATTTATGGGTTCTTTTTAATGTTATAACGATGACGCACACATGTGCTCACCACCCCTTAAAAGAATTCGCCCACGAATTCATTTAAGCATGACCGCAACCTGGCTCTGATACCAAATTGTAACACCCCCATCCGTCGCATGGCATATAACAGAAGGTCCAGCTGGAACCCGACGCCATATACCACAGACAGTCGGAAGGGTTACTAAATGAATAAATCAAACCATCTAATTAAGACTACTCGTCCTAATCACAGAGCATTCTAGCGGAAGATTTTTAAAGTTGAAAGAACCCAAAAAATAAATCCATCAATATGAATGTCCACAGCTACAACAATAGGAATGAAAACTCAAATACACAGAAACGGGTACATGGCCTTAAGGCCTTACAAATGTTCACTTCATAAATAGTGTTTTACATACATCGGCTCGCAGGCCGGCCACACATGAAATATATAAAAACAGCTATTCTACGGCCTTTTAGGGCCAGCACAGCAACATGGGCTCCAGCCCGCTATTTGGCGCTCGGCTCCGCAGCACCTGCAAGCATATACCACCGCACTGTGGCAAATAAAGCAACGGTCAGCAAAAAGCCGACCAAATTATAACGACCCCGCCCCTTACTCGGGACGGCGGTGCTCTTTCCCTGCAAAACATTAGCCCAACAGTATATATATCGCAATTATAATTCGCCACAGGCGTAGGCTCGCACGGCCAAACACCCCGTGCACTCAGGGCACATTCATGGTGAACCCTGACAAATCAGTGCATTCACCACCATCCCCAGGATGGCAACAACATGTGAGCATTTAGCCTTTCTGACCACCGTCTAAGGCTCCGACTATGCCAACGGCCAGTCCCCGTCTTCGGGTCTCTCGCACCGAACCACATAGCCTAGGTCCAATTCCACTTGCCCGTTGCTCACGCCGCATGTCCAATTTAAGGAACTTTGCGCGGGCCAAGCTTCTCTCGGATCCCAAATTTTCCAAAACAATCTCATAACCCAGTTATGATCAAGGCCGGTTCCCAGACCGCCAAGTTAGCAGAACACGTTTCCGCTCAATTTTCTGGGTGCGCCTTGAAGCTAACCTTCAAGGATCCCTGCTGCAATCTACCGCGTGGAAACCCCAAAAAATCCAAAGCACGGAGTCTTCTCCGGCAAAACCACATCAAATGCAACATCACCGATCCAGACAAAACACGTCCGGGTAGGCTTCACACACAATGCCTATGCCCGTACTTACGATTCCGGGCTCTACATGCAACACAAGGGGGACTATTCCCGTCAACCCCAAGGAACACCACGCACTCACCGCATACTCGTGGGAGCGGGATTCCTTATGCAGAAAGAAAGAGATTCAAGCGCTCGAGTTGAGAATCGTTACCCTTGTAGTCGTTTTGGCGCCATGGAAAAACTACGCGGTTAGAACTCTTCGCAATGACCTTCCCTCCACGGATCCGCTCTCCGATTTCCAAACGGCGCTCCGATGCTCCGCCGGCGGCCGGAAACCTCCTTCTTCTTCCTCTCCTCTCTCACTTTGGAAGGGGAGAACTTTGGAGAGAAAATGAGGGAATAACTCCCTATTCCCGGCCTTAACAGAGCAGGATCTCATCTGGGCCATTGGATCCTAATTAAAGAAAATGAACGGCTCAGATCTGCACAAAATTCCCCAGACCTGGGCCGCACACGGCTTGGCACACGGCCGTGTCCAAGGCCGTGTGCCTCGATCCAGGCACGATCGTCGAACTGAGAAATTTACACGGGCCAAGACACGCCCGTGTCTGACCTGACACGCCCGTGTCGGGTTCCTCGACACGCCCGTGTTTGTGGGCGTGTCACGCATAACCGCCACGGCAACGGACACGACCCATCAGGACACGGGTAGGGACACGGGTTGGCACACGCCCGTGTCGGATGACACGCCCGTGTCATCCGGCCGTGTTCCTGGCCGTGTCCTTCTCGGGTTGGAAACGGCCAAAAAAATCACCAGCCAGACACGGCCTTGGACACGCCCGTGTCCTAGGCCGTGTACCCCTACAAGCACCAAAAACTCTTTTTCCGCGACCGACTCGCACACAAAATTCGGGGCGTTACAGGTTGACTATGTAACTGGGTTTGCTGATCAACATCAATTAAAGATTCAGTCAATACTTCATCCTCAATATGAAAATTGATTGATTAACTTCATTGATTACCTCAAGAATGGTTTTTTTTGCCCTTTCACAATCTAAGTGAGTTGGCTCATCCACATGATGAGGCTCCCCCTGGAGGGGATCCAGGTGAATGGGGCTAGCAGATGGTAGCTCCCCCTGCCTCTGGGCATCTTCAGTCCTTACTGGTGACCTTCCAGTAACATCAGCTGCTTCTTTATCAGCTTCATCCTCATTAGAACTGGAAACTACTTGCTCCTCTGAGATACTTGAGGAATCAGGAGCCACAATGGCTTTCTTCTTCTTCTTCTTCTGTTGAGGAACTTCCTTTTCTGGAGTAGGCATGTCCTTGGTTAACACCCTATACCACCTTGAGATAATCCTAACATCCATTCTTGTCATATGGTTTATCTTAGAACCTGCAGCTTGGTTCATCACTTTTGGAATACTTTCAGCCAAGAACAAACTCATAATCCTACCCAGATTGGGCTTCTTCAGACTTTCCTTAATCTTGTCAAACATAACTGCTGACCAATCAGTTTTGAGTTTGAAAATGATCCTTGTCATTAAGCAGAACATGTGTGCTGATATCCTATCATGCCCACCTGGCTTGCTCAGAATCACCTTCCCAACTACTTCAGATAAAAACTTCCTTGCATGTTCATCCCTTTCCTGTTAAAAACTGATCCAATCTTCATGTTTGAATCTAATCCACACCATTGCAGTGCCTCCCTTATCCTTGATGCAGGTACATCTTCCTCTTCTTTAGTTCTAGGTAGATGTAGAACTTTTCTTAGACTTTTCTGGGTGACTTTCACCTTAACTCCATGGACTTTGGATTTAATATTAAGACCAGTTTCATCAAGGGTAGCTGCACTAAAGAATTCGAGGACCTCCTTCTTCCAAATCTTGATTGGCTCTGAAACTAGATACTCTAACCCAGTCTCTACAACTAGCATTACAAAACCTTGAATTTTTGGTTCCGCGTCGTCAATGGCATGTCGCACTAGCTCATAACCTTCATTGATGTTCTCTTCTAGCTTGGGCGCCATAAGGATTTGGAGAAATTTTGAATTTAGAGAAGAGAGATGTCGACACACAAGTTTGGTCTCGAAACTATGGTGAGCGTGTCGACAAACAATGTGGATGACCTATTTATACCTTTCTAAAATCGAAGGTGAAAAGGCGCTTCAAAATACTTGAAATGTGTCGACACTATTGAAAAATGTCGACACTTACTTCTAATGTCTCGACAACTATGTGTCGACACAAATATAGTCGACAGAATATATGTGTCGACACTTATACATCTCAGCTCGACGATTAGTCAAAACTCTACTCGACGAAATTAGTGTTAAATCTAAGTGTCGACACCACCCTGGATGTGTCGACACCTAATCTGGATGTGTCGACACTAATTCTCTGAAGTGTCGACACTGACTGTCTAGATGTGTCGACATCATTTCTCTGAAATGTCGACACCACTTCTATGTGTCGACACAGACAACTCCTTGTGTCGACACCATTTTACTTAGCCAATTTTATGAAACTATTCTAAGTTTATCATTCCTAATTCAATTTTAAACTTATTGAATTTGGTTTCATCTAGGGGCTTAGTAAACATATCAGCTATCTAATTATCTGTTTTAACATATTCTAAGGAAATGTCCTCTTTTTCTACATGTTCTCTAATAAAATGATATCTAATTTCTATGTGCTTAGTCCTACTATGTGAGACAGGATTATTAGCTATAAAAGTTGCACTTGTAGAATCACAAAGTAAAGGTGTTCTACTTACTTGAATACCATAGTCTTCTAGCTGATGTTGAATCCATAAAAGTTGTTCACAGCAGCTTCCTACAACAACATATTCTGACTCAGCTGTGGAGATTGCCACACTGGTCTGCTTCTTACTACTCCATGAGACCAGTTTTCCACCTAGAAATTGACAGGTTCCTGTAGTACTCTTCCTATCTTCCTTGCAGCCTGCAAAATCTGCATCTGAATAACCTGTCAGTACAAAATCTCCATTCCTAGGGTACCAAAGGCCTAGATAAGGTATGCCCTTAAGATATCTCAAAATCCTTTTGACTGCAGTCAGATGAGATTCTTTAGGGCATGCTTGGTACCTAGCACAGACACATGTAGCATACATGATATCCGGTCTACTAGTAGTCAAATACAGTAGGGAGTCAACTATCCCTCTATACAAAGTTTCTTCTACAAGTTTTCCTGCATTATCTTTGCTTAGAGACATGCTTGACCCCATAGGAGTTTTCATGGTAGTGGATGATTTCATACCATACTTCTTTATCAACTCTAGGGTGAACTTAGACTGGCATATGGACAGGCCATCTTCAGTCTGTCTTACTTGGATACCCAAGAAGAACTAAAGTTCCCACATACTGCTCATTTCAAATTTTCCTTGCATAAGTTTTGCAATCTTTCTACAAAGATTACTTTCAGTAGACCCAAATATTATGTCATCTACATATATTTGGACTAAGATAATCTTGTCTTTAGATTCCCTAAGGAATAGAGTCTTGTCTATTTTCCCCTTGAGAATTTGTTCTCAATGAGGAAACTAGACAGGGTTTCATACCAAGCCCTTGGGGCTTGTTTTAACCCATACAAAGCCTTCCTAAGTCTATATACATAATTAGGTTTGAGAGAATCAACAAAACCTGATGGCTGCTCTACATAGACTTCTTCCTTTAGATTTCCATTCAGGAAAGCTGACTTTACATCCATTTGATATACCTCGAACCCTTGATATGTTGCATAAGCAAGGAACATTCTGATAGTCTTGCTACTGGTGCAAAGGTTTGATCAAAATCAATACCTTCTTCCTGACTATATCTCTTTGCAACAAGTCTAGCTTTATTCTTTATGATGATTCCATTCTCATCCAATTTGTTCCTGAAGATCCACTTAGTTCCAATGATGTTGTGGTCTTTTGGTTTAGGAACTAGCTCCCAAACCTTGCGTCTTTTGAACTGATTCAGCTCCTCTTGCATGACATCAATCCAATGAGAGTCTAGAACTGCTTCTTCAAATTTCTTTGGCTCTACTTGTGATAGAAAACTGGAGTAAAGAACTGTACTCAGATTCCTGCTTCTTATTTGCACTCCTTGTCTGGCATCACCAATTATTTGATTGGCTGGATGATCCTTTAAGTGTCTATTTGCTGGAGGTAGTCTGTCCTCAGGTTGAACTCCTCTAGCCTCTTCATTTAACTGCACCTCTTGGTCTTCTTTTGCATCTAGAGAGTCTTGTACTCCCCCTGGACAGCAGCCACCATTTTCCACTTGCTGAGTTGCAGTAGAACCTTCTGTTATGGTAAGCTTGTCCATCTTATCAGTTACACCTGTAGAGCTGCAAAAACTACTTGGCAACTCACTGTTAATCAGTCTTGTTTCATCAAATACTACATGTATAGACTCTTCTACAACTTGAGTAATTAATTTGTTGATCCTATAAGCCTTACTATTGTTGCTGTACCCAACAAAGATCCCCTCTTGGGATTTGACAGCAAACTTGGTTAGATAAGACTTGCCATTGTTAAGTATATAACACTTGCAACCAAATATCCTGAAATAGGATAAATTTGGTTTTCTGCCCTTCACAATCTCATAGGGAGTCTTTTTGTGGCACTTGGTGATAGTAGCCCTATTGATTACATGACATGCAGTGTTTACTGCCTCAGCCCAGAAATATTCTGGGAGAGAAGTGTCACTCAATAGGGTTCTACCAGCCTCTATCAATGTTCTATTCTTCTTTTCAACAATACCATTTTGCTGAGGTGTTCTTGGTGAGGAAAATTCCTGAAAAATCCCAAATTCTTCACACAGTTTTGTCATACTTTCAGACTGAAATTCAGTGCCATGGTTACTTCTGATTTTGACCACTGTACTGTC
Organism: Platanthera guangdongensis; assembly: GCA_039583875.1. Lineage (NCBI taxonomy): Eukaryota > Viridiplantae > Streptophyta > Magnoliopsida > Asparagales > Orchidaceae > Platanthera > Platanthera guangdongensis. The sequence continues at coordinate 105,387,676 of CM077159.1, forward strand.
TAACTCATTCTGAATTTGTTTAACAAAACTATATAAGATACTTAGGGTTTCAGATTTTTATCTTAGGAAGAACACCAAGGAATATCTTGAATAGTCATCTACTACCACAAATGTGTAGAGCTTCCAACCTAGACTGTGAACTGGCATAGGACCAAAAAGATCCATATGCAAGAGGTATAGACACCTCACTGAATCCTTGTTTTCAAGGCTATGAATGGTGGATTTGGTCTGCTTGCCTTTTTGACAAGCTGAGCATATCCCATCCTTTATACACTTAACTTGAGGACCATTCCTCACTAACTCTTTGCTAAAGAGTTGGCCAATTGTCTTATAGTTAAGATGAGCCAGCCTTTTGTGCCATTTAACACAATGTGAGACTCTCTCATCAGCAACAAGACAAATAGGAGAAACATTGTTCTCTCACACAAAGTCAAGATAGTAAACATTCCTTTTTCTATAACCTGTCAAAATGATCTTTTGATCACTTGACCTTTTGATATGACAATCATTCTTGACAAATGATATGTCATATCATAAATCACTCAGCTGACTTATGCTAATGAGGTTGTGTTTCAAACCCTTTACATAAGCCACTTGAGTAATTGTAATCTGATTATTAGAAATGTTACCAAATCCCTTGATGATTCCTTTTTCTGAACCACCAAAGATTACTTTAGGGCCATCCTTGATAGGTGTGTAGTCCTTCAGCAACCCCCTAGTTCCAGTCATGTGCCTGGAACATCCACTGTCCAAGTACCATATAGGGGCATGGCCACTTGGACTCACCTGCAAAACAGATTACTTAACCTTAGAACCCAAATAACTCTTGGGTCCTTGGTGCAGGTTAGTCTGACCTTTAACAAAACTACCTGTAGCTCTTCTAGCAGGCAGTTTGCTACTCTCTTTGACACTAGAATTGTGCCAACAATCTAAGGCAAAGTGGCCTATCTTGCCACAACACCAACACTCAAACCTGTTGTACCTTTGTTTAGGTACTACCCTGGCTGAAGTATCTGCAACAGGATTTATGTTTTGTACTGGGGTTTTGCCTTTAGATTTGGACCTAGCAGTCCTGGTAGTTTTCTTAAATCCTAATCCAGCCTTACCCTTTTGAGGTACAAACTCATCTATCAAGGGTAAAACAGATTTAGGTTTAGAAAAACTTGCTACTATCTCTTTCTCTTTCTGAAGTCTAACCTCCAGATTTCTAATTTGATCATTCTTAAATGTAATAGTACCCATCTGAATAACAGTAATGTTTTTCAGTCTGGCTATCTCATTCAGTTTCTAATCTAACAACTTGTCTGAATCAACAGCAGCCAATTTAAGACTATCAATCTCCTTTGCCTGAGTTTTGACCAAGGTTTTGCTTTTCTTCAAGGCCTGCAACAAGTCCCTATATGTTGAAGCCAAATTTGACCTCAACTGAAGTTCGAAGAAAAAGGGGTGCAGCCGAAACCTACTTCTCTCAAGTCTCACCCCTTGACTGGATTCTAAGGACCTAAGACTGACCCAAAAGCCTCAGCAGGGAGGTCCCACCTCACACCCGGAAGATCTCTGAGAGCTTCCCCTCCAAAGCCAAAGCTGGGCTAGGAGCTCCTCAGAAAGCACTAGAATTCCGGAGACAATGATCGCTTGCTTTCTAAGGAGCCCTTATGGGTCTATTTATAACATTTTGCTGTCCTGAATTTACTGAAAAGCCCCTAGTTGGTCTGCCAATAGACGAATCCCGCTGTTTTCCTGAGGGTACTGAAGTAATTTCTCCTGAGGGCAATTAAGACATTCCTTCAAAGGCCCTGGGCCCCACTCGGCGAGAACTCGGCGGGAACTATGCCGAGACCCTTCTGCCCAGGGTATGGCGCGACCGTTCTCGCTTGGCTTAGGCGAGAACCCTTTGAGATAGGAGCTTGGTTTGGGCGAGAGTGCTTCTGCGCGGCCCGCGCTTGGCGTTCTCGGCCCACGATTTCTCTCTTATAGCACCCGGCGAGAGCGTTCCCGCCTTCTGTGGGCGAGATCCCCCTGAGGGCGGGACCACTTTGGTTAACCCTCCTGCGACCATTGTGCCTCCTTGTCTGGCTCAGCGAATATGGGGTTGTACACAATCCCCGCTCTTTTTGAGCTAGCACCGCGCTCGAAAAGACATGTCCAACCCCCAAAAATATTCGCTGAGCACGTGTCAACATCAGGGAATCTTTCGGTGGGCCGTACGGTGTCTATAAATATGAGTGCCGATATACGGTCATAACACTTTCCTCGGGCCGTCGTTCTCCTTCTGAGCTCTCGCCCTCTCTTGCGATGCCTTCTAAGCGTGCCGATAAACCTCTTCCGCAGGATCTGCAGGACCGCATCAACGCGGCGCAGGCGCGAGCTAGGGCTAACAGTGCCCTTGTCGCCCCATGGCTAGCGAGACAGCCGTCAGTTGCCGAGCCTTCTTTGCCTAAGAAGAAGAAGAAGAAGAAGGCGAGGGTGGTTCAGCGGGACCTATCCCGCGAGAACAGGAGCCCGCCCACCCCGACCCCTAGTTGCGCGGACGGCGCCTCGCCGCGGAAGGTAAGCTTGATATACCTATTAACAACCAGTTGCTCAATTGTTTTACTCGATACCTCTCGCAGGAGACGGTTCCCGATGCTGCCGCGTCCCCGCGAGAACGTTCGGATCCACCCTCTAGCCATTACGATGATCAGCCGCGGGTTCCCGAGGCGCCTCCTCCGCCAGACCCGAACACCGCTGGTAAAGGTTTCCTTCTTGGCTTCGCCTGGTATTTTTTAAATACTGACCTGGTTCCTCGCAGCGCCAGTTTCCGCACCTCCGGATCTCGTCACCCGGGATGGTGGGGCGAGAACAGCGAATCAGTCTGCCCATGCGGCTGACTCCTCTCTACCGGCGAGAGGAAAAGATGCCGAGATCCCTGCACCACCGCTAGACTCTAGCCTTCTAGCGGTTGAGGAGACCCGTTCCCCCGCTCTTGATCAGGCCGGGATCACCATCCGCAAAGTCTACCCCCCAGGCAAAGGAAAGCCAATCCACCTCCTCTTTGGAGCAGAGGGGGGGGGGGGGGGGCCGGGCCTTCTCGCTTGCCGTCGACCGGGGGGCCTCGTCACTCCGAAGGTATACAGCCGTTTTATCGCTGCTACCCTTTAGTTTCCGCTAAAATGGGGCTTCTTTCGATAGGGGACAAGGACTCGCGGCCTGGCGCTGAGGTAGAGGAAGAAGAAGAAGAAGAAGAAGAAGAAGAAAGAGAAGGAGAGGACGGCGAGAGCTCTCCCTTCCCTTCATCTGACGAGATGGAGGAGATCCTGACCGGTGCCGGGAGCGCAAAAAGACGGGGGAAGAAGGTTGCCGCCGTTCTGTCGAAACTCATCCGGCGAGAACGGGTCCGCGACCTTGCGGCCCGAGAGTTTCGCCAGTCAGTGGAGAAGAGGCTGGAGTCCTTGGAGCGAGACTTCCTTCTAGGCGAGATGGACCGGCCCGGGGGAGCTACCGCTGGGTCTTCACCTGAGAGATGCATTGAGAGAATCCGGGACCTGTCTCGCCGGGTTGACCTAGGATGCAGCGTTCTGTCATCCTACTTCAACCCGCAAGCGCCCCCCCGGACCAAGTTGCGGGACCGAGGCAAATGGCGTTGGGAGCAAGGGAAATGGCGCTGGGAGCCGTACTGAAGCGCGAGACCTCCCCTCCTCTTCCCCTGGCCTTCCCTTCTCTAATGTACCCTCACTTTCTTTTTCGCTTGGAGTCGTAACTGTTGTTCCCGCACTTTGTTTGCTTATTATATTGTTATTATTTTTTATCGCGTTCCCGCTCAGCGAGAGCGACGGCTCTGTCTTTAATATTTTTGTATGCGTATGAGTTATCTTCCCAGCTCTTTGGGGTGGCGAGAACCACCTTGCTTCAGCCTACTTTTCCTGCCGCCTGACACTTTGCAACATTCGCGCCAGCTGTTTAATCGGTCGCTGTCAGATTCGGGCGGGAAAAACGAAGCGTCGCTGACCTAGGACGCGGCGGCTGTACCCTCGCCGCCTTTCTGAAAACAACCATCATTACCACGATTTCCTATAAATAGGAGGCCCACCTACCACATTCATTACTCTGACTCCAGTCTCTCTCCTCTTTGCTGTTGTTCTCGCAGTCTTCGCAAAGCTCTCGCCCCTTTTCTGTCTTCCACTTCCGTTCTCGCCTTGTTCTCGCTCTCGCCTTCTCCCCGTAGATCTCGCCTTCAATCCCTATCGCGATGCCGGGTGGTGGTGAAGGACGATCGAACTGTGCGGAAGCCTTCCAAAAGCACCTCTTCCCTTCCTGCACCCTCACTCTGGAGGAGTTCAATCTGACCAAGGCCCAGCACGTTCCCGCTGGCTTCGTCGCGCGGCCCCCGGGCAGTCATGACAAGGTCAACACTGCCGGGGAGGGGGAGCTCGCCATCCCCATAGAACACTTCGAGGTGGGCTTCCGCCTTCCGCTGTGGCCTGAGATGCGACAGGCTCTCCGGTACTACGGGGTGGTTCCCGCGCAGCTGAATCCTAATTCAGTTGCCATTCTCGTGGCATTCATATGCTACATGCGTTCCGAGAGGATCGAGTTCAACCTGCCGATCTTCCGCAAGCTGTTTACCTTCCGCGCGAAAGGAGGCGTGGTGTTCTTCTCCGGGCAGCTTCTGAAGACGATCGGTCTCGCCAACAAGCATCATCATTGGGGCGAGAAGTTCATCTACGTCTCCGGCGACTTCGGGAACGTACCCCTGGCCCCCATCCAATATGAGGATGCCGCCTACAAGCCTCCGTCCTTGGGCTCCCGCGAGAGCGCCCTCCTTGAGTTCTTCGGAACCAAGGACTTCGACGTCCTCCACCTCCGGCGAGACGTCGATTCTCTTTCCCCTGTGCTTCCGGGAGAAGGTAGGGTCTCGCCTTCATTTGTCTTTTTTCTTGCCTTTTCCGTGATTAGAACTTATCACTGTTTTTTTTTTTTTTTTTTTTTTTTGCAGGAGAGCGCGAAATCCCTCTCCGCCAGCCTTTTGACGAGGCTCGCGCCGGAGAGAGTCAGCCTCCGAAGGACCTGCTGGCTCTTGCGAAAGCCGCCGCGCAAGCCTGCCGAAAGGAACCGGGCCTCCCTCCCTCGAGCGGTGTTGTGAAGCGAAAACCGGTTGCTTCCGCACCTCAGGCAATCAAGAGGCCCAAGACCATGGATACCGAGAAGGGCAAGGCTGCGGTTGTCCAGCCCGTCCAACCTCTCCCCCCCGGCCGCTCCTTCGAGGAGGTCTTGGAGGCAGCAAGCAGGGTTGCGGCCACCAGGGGCGGCTCGGGGACTCCTGCCGAGAACCCTCGGACCCCTGGCGCCGCCGAGAGCGAGGGTGTCGCCGCCGGGACCTCCGGCCAACCCCCGTCTGAAGAGGTGCCGCGGGGCCATCGTAACTTTGGCCTTGGCGTGAGGTACCTGGACGCGGAGAACAAGCCGCTGCTGCAATGGGACCCTGACGCCAACAAGGTCACGGTCTCGTCCCTCTTGCCGAGCTGGGCAGAGCGAGACGAGGTCACCGGCGAAGCTTTCGCCTTAGGGTATGGCCTCTACAGCCGGGAGGATGCTAGCGTCTTCGACAGGATGTCGACCCGGATGCTGGCATATGACTCCACTCGCGCTTTAATGCGTGGGCTGGAGCTCGCGCACATGTGCGCCCGGCGGAGCATCACGATAGACCGCAACTTTCAAGATATGTTGAAGGCCAGGGAGGATGCGGTGGCCCGGGCGGCCTCTCTGGCCAAGGAGCTGGCCGAGACCCAGCAACTACTATCCTCGCGCCAAGCGGAAGGGGTAAGCGAGACTTTTCATAATCAGTTGTTCTCGCAATCCTAACCTTTTTCTTATGCTAACCTCCCGTTGTTCAGGATTCCGCTCAAGCCGCGCTTCGCGAGGAGCTGTCTCAGGCCCGATATGACAACGTTCTCCTGCGAGAACAGATCGCGCGCCTCGAGGCGAGTGCACCCCCTCCGCTGGACGAGAGATTGAAGAGCCAGTATTACTCGGCTTATGACATCGACAAGCTCCTTCAGGGGAACGCGCAAGCCACCGTAAAGCTGACGCTGGAGACGCTGCGCGACATCAACTGTTGGGACGAAAGGGGCAAAGACATTACCGCTCCACAACTTGTCCCGTGGCTCTTCGAGCCCGTCCCTAAGCCCCCTGGCGCCCCCGATACTCCTCCCTCGGATGTCCCAAAGTCCCCCGCGGCGGATGGCGAGACCTCTGGGGGGAGCTCCGGCGGAAGCTCCAGCGGAAGCTCCAGCGAGACTTCAGAAGGGTACAGCTTGTCCCCTTGAGGGTCCTTCTTGTTTTTGTTCTTCACGTTCATGTAAAAGCGCGAGACGCTATCACTTTGTACCTGTATTCAGTATTTGTTAATGCAAATATTTTTTCTTGCGAACATTTTTTGTTATTTGCGAATGTGTTTGATGTGGTTGTCGTAGTCGAATGCTTTTGGCGTAGGCTTCCGCCAAGGCCCTTGGCCTTCATAGGAAATTCGTAGCGATGAATCAGCAAGAACCCGCGGTAACCGGCCAGCCGGAAGCGTAACCCTCGGATCCTTAGGACGGGACCGTCCCCTTTAGACTGCGCGAGCTCCCTCTGGCCCGTCGCCTAACGCTCTCGCCTGTTTGTTCGAGAGAGCGCCGAGAGGGGCCTTTTTGGCGAAAGCCTTCCCACCTCGAGATCCCTTTGATAGGGACTCTCCTGCCGAGATCCATTCCTGCCGAGATCTATCTCAGCCGAGATCCATCCCTGCCGAGATCTACCTCAGCCGAGATCCATCCCATCCTTTTCCCTTTTCACTTGGTATCCTCAACGTGTTTCCTGCCTTGTACAAATCTAGCCAACCAGACCAAACCTATCCCCCACAGGCGAGCCTTCGGACCTGCTAGCTAGATGAGAGCCTGCGCAGCGGGTCTACCTGGGGCCGAGCCGAGCTCGGGGTGCCGATGAAGATTCCACAAACCTAACCTAACCTATCCTAACACATCCTAACCTATCCTAACCTATCGCCCACAAACCAAACCTATCCCCCACAGGCGAGCCTACTGACCTGCCAGCTAGATGAGAGCCTGCGCAGCGGGTCTACCTGGGGCCGAGCCGAGCTCGGGGTGCCGATGAAGATTTCAAACCATCCAAACCTATCCCCCACAGGCGAGCCTTCGGACCTGCCAGCTAGATGAGAGCCTGCGCAGCGGGTCTACCTGGGGCCGAGCCGAGCTCGGGGTGCCGATGAAGATTTCAAACCATCCAAACCTATCCCCCACAGGCGAGCCTTCGGACCTGCCAGCTAGATGAGAGCCTGCGCAGCGGGTCTACCTGGGGCCGAGCCGAGCTCGGGGTGCCGATGAAGATCTCAAACCATCCAAACCTATCCCCCACAGGCGAGCCTTCGGACCTGCCAGCTAGATGAGAGCCTGCGCAGCGGGTCTACCTGGGGCCGAGCCGAGCTCGGGGTGCCGATGAAGATCTCAAACCATCCAAACCTATCCCCCACAGGCGAGCCTTCGGACCTGCCAGCTAGATGAGAGCCTGCGCAGCGGGTCTACCTGGGGCCGAGCCGAGCTCGGGGTGCCGATGAAGATTTCAAACCATCCAAACCTATCCCCACAGGCGAGCCTTCGGACCTGCCAGCTAGATGAGAGCCTGCGCAGCGGGTCTACCTGGGGCCGAGCCGAGCTCGGGGTGCCGATGAAGATCTCAAACCATCCAAACCTATCCCCCACAGGCGAGCCTTCGGACCTGCCAGCTAGATGAGAGCCTGCGCAGCGGGTCTACCTGGGGCCGAGCCGAGCTCGGGGTGCCGATGAAGATTTCAAACCATCCAAACCTATCCCCCACAGGCGAGCCTTCGGACCTGCCAGCTAGATGAGAGCCTGCGCAGCGGGTCTACCTGGGGCCGAGCCGAGCTCGGGGTGCCGATGAAGATCTCAAACCATCCAAACCTATCCCCCACAGGCGAGCCTTCGGACCTGCCAGCTAGATGAGAGCCTGCGCAGCGGGTCTACCTGGGGCCGAGCCGAGCTCGGGGTGCCGATGAAGATTTCAAACCATCCAAACCTATCCCCCACAGGCGAGCCTTCGGACCTGCCAGCTAGATGAGAGCCTGCGCAGCGGGTCTACCTGGGGCCGAGCCGAGCTCGGGGTGCCGATGAAGATCTCAAACCATCCAAACCTATCCCCCACAGGCGAGCCTTCGGACCTGCCAGCTAGATGAGAGCCTGCGCAGCGGGTCTACCTGGGGCCGAGCCGAGCTCGGGGTGCCGATGAAGATTTCAAACCATCCAAACCTATCCCCCACAGGCGAGCCTTCGGACCTGCCAGCTAGATGAGAGCCTGCGCAGCGGGTCTACCTGGGGCCGAGCCGAGCTCGGGGTGCCGATGAAGATCTCAAACCATCCAAACCTATCCCCCACAGGCGAGCCTTCGGACCTGCCAGCTAGATGAGAGCCTGCGCAGCGGGTCTACCTGGGGCCGAGCCGAGCTCGGGGTGCCGATGAAGATCTTCAAACCATCCAAACCTATCCCCCACAGGCGAGCCTTCGGACCTGCCAGCTAGATGAGAGCCTGCGCAGCGGGTCTACCTGGGGCCGAGCCGAGCTCGGGGTGCCGATGAAGATCTCAAACCATCCAAACCTATCCCCCACAGGCGAGCCTTCGGACCTGCCAGCTAGATGAGAGCCTGCGCAGCGGGTCTACCTGGGGCCGAGCCGAGCTCGGGGTGCCGATGAAGATTTCAAACCATCCAAACCTATCCCCCACAGGCGAGCCTTCGGACCTGCCAGCTAGATGAGAGCCTGCGCAGCGGGTCTACCTGGGGCCGAGCCGAGCTCGGGGTGCCGATGAAGATCTCAAACCATCCAAACCTATCCCCCACAGGCGAGCCTTCGGACCTGCCAGCTAGATGAGAGCCTGCGCAGCGGGTCTACCTGGGGCCGAGCCGAGCTCGGGGTATCACAAAACATTCAACTATATTATGCCATGGAAAATTCGGCACTAGCTAAAGGAGAATCAAGTGGTATAATATAACAAGTTTAATCTTAAGATACATGGTTACATCCTTCCCCCCTCAGGGGTAGAAGCGTTTCAGATCATCACCACTCCAAGTGTGGCTTAGGGCTCTTCCCTCCACGTCCTGGAGGTAGTATCCCCCTGTTCCGAGGACTTCCTTCACTATGTATGGACCTTCCCAGTTCGGGTGGAGCTTACCCACGGGAGCCGATCTTCCTGCCGCGTCGACCTTTCTCAGCACCAGATCCCCTTCTGCGAACTGCTTGACCCTGACGTGCTTGTCAAAATGCTTGGCCATCCGTCGCTTGACTTCTTCTTGCCTGATAGCCGCCACGTCTTGCAGTTCCTCCATCATATCTAACGAGAGGCGCTGCCCCTCTTCATTTTCCACCCTCCAAGCCTCGTCACCTTCGCCCGCGGCTGTGACTCGCGGGGACCGGACCTCAAACTCCACCGTAGGACGCTTCACACCCATGAGAGAGCTTGAAGGGGGTCTCACCAGTGGCCGTGTTCGGAGTCGTTCGTAGTGCCCACAGGACCGATGGGAGCTGTTCCACCCAATTTCCCTTCAAGTTTTCCACCTTCTTCTTTAGTAGATTTACAATGATTTTGTTTGCTGCTTCCACTTGGCCGTTACTTCGAGGGTGATGGACGGAGGCAAACCGGAGATCTATTCCCAGTTGAGCGCAGAAGCTGATGAACTCCTCGCTGGCAAACTGGGGGCCGTTATCGGTCACTATTGCTTGGGGCAACCCATGTCTACAAATGATCTCTCCCCAGATGAAGTTCCTTATAACCTGCGAGGTGACCTTGGCTAAGGCTTTAACCTCTAGCCACTTCGAGAAGTAATCAATCATGACCAAGAGGAACCTCCTCTGTCCGCTAGCCGGAGGGAAGGGCCCAACCAAGTCCATTCCCCAGATAGCAAATGGCCATGGCGCCGTGATACTCCGGAGTCTTTGAGCTGCCAAGAGTTGAAGGGGGGCGTAGAGTTGACATTTTTGACACCTCCTTGCAAACTCCATGGCATCCTTTCTTAGGGTGGGCCAGAAGTACCCCTGTCTGACCACCCTGGCCTCCAGTGTCCTTCCTCCAGAGTGACTGCCGCACTCGCCCGAATGCACCTCCCTTAAAACCTTCGGGATTTCTTCTTCGGTCGCACATCTGGCTAGAAGCCCTGACAACATCTTACGATGCAGACCCCCCTCCATCATCAAGTAGTGAGCCGCCTTGCGCTTGAAGCTTCTCCCAACCTTGGTCCCCTCGGGCAGTTCACCGGTGGTTAGGAAGGCCACAAATGGATCCACCCACGAGGGCTGTCGATCCACCATCATCAGCTCCCCCTCCTCTATAGCCGGTCGGAATAGCTCCGTCAAGGTCCCTCCTACCCGAGGTCCGAACTTGGCCAGTCGATCGGCGGCTACACTTTCTTCCCTTGGAATATGTTGAATTGAGAAAGACCGAAATCCTCCGATGATCACCCTTACCTTGGAGAGGTATCTGATGAGGGTTGGCTCCCTAGTTTCAAACTCTCCCCGGATTTGCGATGTCACTACCTTTGAATCAGTGAAGACTTCTACCTCCTGAATCCCCAGCTCCTTTGCCAGGCGAAGGCCAGCAATAACAGCCTCATACTCCGCTTGATTGTTGGTCACTGGGAAATGTAAAATGACTGCTTGTTCTATGGTCACCCCCTGGGGACTCGTCAACACCACCCCCGCCCCTAGGGAGTGCCTTCCTGAGGCCCCATCAACCGTCAACTTCCATGCTTCTCGCGGTTGCTGCTCTTCCCCCTCAACCTCAACGACGTAGTCTACTAGAAAGTCCGCCACTGCCTGTGCCTTGATGGAGAGCCTTGGTACAAAGGAGATGTCGAACTCGCTTAGCTCAATGGACCACTTAGCCAACCTCCCCGAGTGCTCCACTCCTTCGAAAATCTTGCGGAGGGGGTGGTCGGTCACCACCCTAATCGAATGCGCTTGAAAGTACGGCCGGAGCTTTCTGGCCGAGATGATCAAGGCATAAGCGAGCTTTTCCAGGATGGGGTAGCGAAGCTCTGCATTTCTCAATATTCGACTGACGTAGTAGATGGGAAGCTGCTTCTTTCCTTCTTCTCTTACTAGGACGGAGCTTACCGCCTCCCCCCCTACTCCGAGGTATAAGGTCAAGTCCTCCCCATCCTTTGGGCTCTGAAGGAGGGGAGCCTGAGAGAGTTGCCTTTTCAGCCCTTGGAAAGCCTCTTCGCACTCGGCCGTCCATTCGAACCTTTGATTTCCCCGCAGCACTTTAAAGAATGAAGAACACTTGTCTCCCGCCCGGGAGAGGAACCTGCTTAGCCCAGCCAGCTTGCCTGTCAAGCGCTGGACCTCCTTGACGTCGCGAGGTGACTCCAAATCCAGGATGGCCTTGACTTTGTCCGGGTTGGGCTCCACTCCTTCCGGAGTCAGGAGATGCCCGAGGAACTTCCCGCGGCTTGCCCCGAAGACACACTTCAGGGGATTCAGCCTCATTTTAATCTTCTCAGGGTGGCGAATGTTTCCTCGAGGTCTTGCAAGTGTGAAATTATGCATTTGCTTTTGATCATTAAGTCGTCGACGTAGACCTCCAAGTTCCTCCCCCTCTGATCCCGGAAGACCCGATCCATCATGCGCTGATAGGTAGCCCCTGCGTTCTTTAACCCAAAGGGCATCATCTTGTAGCTGAAGCACCCCTCCCTTGTGATGAAGGACACATCCTTGGTGTCAGGAGGGTGCATCCGGATTTGGTGGTAACCTGAAAAAGCATCTAAAAAACTCATGACAGAAAAACCGACGGCTGAATCAACCAGCGCGTCGATCCGAGGCAGGGGGTAGCAATCCTTAGGGCACGATTTATTCAGTAAAGAAAAGTCTACACACATCCTCCATTTACCACATCCTTTTTTTACCATTACCACATTGGAGATCCAGCCTGGATATTGGATCTCTGAGATGAAGCCCGCCTCCAGGAGCTTTTTGACCTCCTCGCGAATGGGCTTCTCCAGCTTGGTGGCGATGGCCCTCATCTTCTGACGGATGGGGCGGGCGCGGGGATCCAGGTTCAGGCGGTGGCAGGCTACGTCGGCGTCGATGCCGGGCATGTCCGCCGCGCTCCAAGCGAAGATGTCAATGTTGCTTTGGATGCAAGCTCGCACCTGCTCCCGGGCCTCAAGACTCAACCCCCCGCTGATCCGCACCCTTTGCACCTCTCCTGCTTTGGTGAAGACCTCCATCTCTACCACTTCTTCAGCCGGTTCCAGCCGCGACTGTTCCCATCCGATCCTCGCATCTTCCTCGAGCTCCGGCTCTCCTTCTTCCTCCTCGATCTCCATCGCCTCCACCCCTCTCTGCTGCTGCTGCTCGGCTCCTACCCCCTCGGGAACCTCCCCCTCGACTTCCTCTGCCACTTCCCCCCTACTTCCATCGCCCCTTCCGGGCTTTCCTGCTCCTCGTTCACCCGGACCCTCTGCACATCCTCTCGCGGCTTCCCTGTCTCTCCTTCTCCGACTTCCTCTCCAGCTATCTCTCCAGCTTCCTTTCTTACCTCCTCAAGGACCATCTCCTCTTCCTCCGCAACCTCTTCTAGGGCCGCCATCTCAATCTCCAATTCTTCCGCCTCCGCCATCCATGAAATGGTGTTGACTGCCGTAACGTAACATTGTCTTGCCACCTTCGGGTCCCCTCTAACCCTGACCTGCACCCCCCCATTGTTGAACTTGAGGCATTGATGGAACGAGGAGGGGACGCAGCGAAAGGCGCTGATGAGGGGACGCCCAAAGATGGCGTTGTAGCTGCTCGGGGCGTCCACGATCACGAACCTGCAGTTCCGCGATACGCCCCCCAACCTTACGTGCAACCCTACTCCTCCTTCCACCTCCTTCCTCTCCCCGGAGAATCCGAACAGAGGTCCGTCCGACGCTAAGACCCTCTTCCCTTCAACCCTCATCTCATCGAAAGCCTTCTTGAAGATGACGTTAACTGAGCTCCCGTTATCTACCAGTATCCTCGAAACGGTATAGTTCTCCACTGCCGTCTGGATCACCAGGGCGTCGCAGAACGGATCTTCATAGTCTGGCATGTCCGCTGATGAGAAAGTGATCTTTTCTTCTGGTGGGGGAACCTGGGAGGTTGAGGCTACCCCTCTCCGGTACATGGTTTGAAGGCTCCCCTTACGGGTTGCCTCAATCCCCACTCCTCCATGAATCACCCCGATTCCTCCCCGGGTCCCCACATCCACCCGGTCTTCACACCTGTCCTCCGCTTCTCCCTGCTGCACCTCCACTATCCTCATCGGTGGATCTTGCCTCCCTGTCCCTCTAGCACCCCTCAACTCTAAGAACTCCGGGCAGGTGGCCGTTGCGTGCCCCTCCTCCTGGTGGAAGTCACAAAACAACAACGCCTCCCCGCCCCTTCTCCCGTCTCCCCTTCCTCTTCTTCCTCCTCGAGCTCCCCTGGCTGCTCCTCTCCCTCTTCCTACTTCCATTGCCTCCTGCGGTGGTGGGGGACGATCCCTCGGCTCCTGTCTCCATGCCGGTCGATCGAACCTCCGGGGCTCCCGTAGGTTATCTCTCCCCCGATAGCCTTCTCCTGGACCTTGGGGGCGACCCTCCTGGGGCCTCCAACCCAACCGGTTGACCGGCTCCCGGGCCCCCCAACCCTGCTGCTGCCCAAACCTTCGGGGCTCCTCCCTTCTCCTATCTTCTCTCAGCTCCCTCTGCTCTCTTGATTCCTTCTGTCTTACCTGCTGCTGGTTCTTTCCCGTCCTCTTCTGCTAGCTTGGCCAACTTCCTGGCGAATGCTGAGTTTGCTCTCTCGAAATCAATCTCCTTTGCCGCCCTCTCCATGAGCTCCTCAAAGGAGAGGGGGGGCATCCTCTTCAACTCCATGCTAAAAAATCCCGGTCTCAGCCCCAGGGTGAAGGCCAACATCAGCGCGTACCCTGGAACCTCCTGGACCAGAAGGATCTCTTCCTGGAACCGGTCGACATAATGACCCAACGTCTCATCCGGCCTCTGCCTCACGGCAAACAGACACTCTGCTTCCTTCTTTCGCTTCTTTGAGGTTGAGAACCTCAACAGAAAACTTCTCCGCAGATCTTCAAAACAGTAGATTGACCTTGCTGGCAACTGGTGGAACCAGTCCCGAGCTTTCTCTTTCAACGTGATGGCGAACAGCCGGCACTTGAAGGCGTCTGTCATCTGCCTTATTGACACAACGTCTTCAAACCACTGTACGTGCTGCACCGGGTCATCTTTCCCTGAGTAGTAGGACATGTCGGGCTCCCGGAACCCCTCCGGTACCGGAGCCGAGATGATGAGCTCGCTAAACGGGCTCTCGCCCCCTGCCTGGCGAGAGGGCACGTCTCGCGGCCTCGGCTGGCTCGCCCGATCCGCGAGACCGTGCCCTGGGAAGAGTTCCCGCACCGCCGCCTCCTTCTCGCCTGGCTCCGTCAATGCCTCCTTGCCCGGGCGGTGGCTCTGGCCTGGGAATAGCTCCCGCGCGGCCAGATCTCTCTCGCCAGCCTCGCCCGGGACCTCCTTTCCTGGGCGCTGCCCTGGGGCGTTCTCGCCCAAGAGCGGAACCTCTTCTATCGGGACCTGAGGGGTGGCCCACTCGCCTCTCGCCGAGAAGGCCAAGCTGATCGTCTGCAGAACCTCTCGCCTGAACTCATCCAGCATCCTCTTCGTCGCTTCCTCTCCCCGGGTGGGGGAGCCTCCAGAACCTGACCCTTCACCTTCACCTCCAGCCATGGGACAAAACTCAAGGCTTTCTTGAATCGGCTGCCTTCCACGCTCACCGCACCAGAACTGTTGAAGCCAAATTTGACCTCAACTGAAGTTCGAAGAAAAAGGGGTGCAGCCGAAACCTACTTCTCTCAAGTCTCACCCCTTGACTGGATTCTAAGGACCTAAGACTGACCCAAAAGCCTCAGCAGGGAGGTCCCACCTCACACCCGGAAGATCTCTGAGAGCTTCCCCTCCAAAGCCAAAGCTGGGCTAGGAGCTCCTCAGAAAGCACTAGAATTCCGGAGACAATGATCGCTTGCTTTCTAAGGAGCCCTTATGGGTCTATTTATAACATTTTGCTGTCCTGAATTTACTGAAAAGCCCCTAGTTGGTCTGCCAATAGACGAATCCCGCTGTTTTCCTGAGGGTACTGAAGTAATTTCTCCTGAGGGCAATTAAGACATTCCTTCAAAGGCCCTGGGCCCCACTCGGCGAGAACTCGGCGGGAACTATGCCGAGACCCTTCTGCCCAGGGTATGGCGCGACCGTTCTCGCTTGGCTTAGGCGAGAACCCTTTGAGATAGGAGCTTGGTTTGGGCGAGAGTGCTTCTGCGCGGCCCGCGCTTGGCGTTCTCGGCCCACGATTTCTCTCTTATAGCACCCGGCGAGAGCGTTCCCGCCTTCTGTGGGCGAGATCCCCCTGAGGGCGGGACCACTTTGGTTAACCCTCCTGCGACCATTGTGCCTCCTTGTCTGGCTCAGCGAATATGGGGTTGTACACTATATTCATCAATTAACTGATGAATATCTCCTTCAGATTCAGACCCACCCACATCACTTGATGTAGATGTATCTGATTCTGACTCAGTACTATAAATTGAACTAGAAGAATAACTTTGTACCTTACATGGTCCAGGCTGATCCTGGTTCTTGTCTCCTTAAGATAAAGCCATCAGTCCCTTGCAATGATGGTCCTCATGCTCATAAATTGAGTTCATTAGCTACATGAACTCATCTTCTTCCTCTTCAGCAAATAATCCAATGTAGGCTTCAGCTTCTGATTCTGTTTCTGAAGATGACTGATCTGTCAGACTCTTGTCTTTCTTAGCAACAAAGGACTTTTCCTTTTTGCTCTTAACCTGAGTCTTCTTTTTGTCAGCTGACTCCTTCCTCTTTTCAGGACACTCAGCCACTACATGTCCCTGTCTATTGCAGCAATAACACACAATTTTTGAAGAGGTAGCTTTGCTTGGCTTGGACCTGCTTCTGTCATTCCTTGATGACTTTCTTTTCTGATAGTAGTCATCTTTTGGCTGAGAAGTGGAAGGCTTAGACCTCCACTGCTTCTTCTTCAGAAAGTTTTGAAAATGTCTAGTAAAAGCAGCAAAGTCTTCATCACTTTCAATGCTATCTGAATTCTTGCTATCTGAATTATCTGTGACAGCCTCAACAATTAATTGAGGTGGAGATGGAGACTTGCTTCTATACTTCTTAGTGGCTTCAGTCTTGAAGGCCACAGACTTTTCCTTGTGCTCCACTCTAGTATTCTTCTCTTCCTCCTTTCTAGCCATTAACTGCATCTCATAAGATAGCAGTTTTCCAAACAAAATTGGAGGAGGTATATCAGCTAGTTTGTCCACTTCCCTAATGACACAAATCTTGGTGTCCCAGTCCTTAGTTAGAGATCTTAAGAACTTGTAATTCAGCTCATAGTTGCTGAAATCGTTTCCATAGGACATCAATTCATTGACTATCCTATAAAACTTCTTGTAACATTCAGTAATGTTATCAGACTTTCCTTGTCTGAAGCTTTCATATTCCTGATTTAACAAAGACTTCCTATCTTATCTTACTTCCTCTGAGCCCTCCATATAGACTATTAATGTGTCCCACATTTCTTTAGAGGTTTTACAATGAATTAAGTTCTGAAATGTTGCATCATCAATGACACTAACATTTATATTCTGGGCTCTCTTGTCTATAGTGGCTAGAATGATTTCATCTTTAGTCATTTTAGAGAAGTCCTTGGGATTTTTCTGATTTGCATCTAGAATGGATACCTTCATTGGCACATATGGGCCTTCCTTGACTGTAATATATATCCTTGGGTCAGAAGCTTCCATAAAGAGTCTAACACTCTCTTCCATATGCCAAATATCTCTTTTCTACATATTGGCAATTTCATGGACCCCAGCTCTTTGTGATTCTCACTAGAAGCCATTTTCTTGATTCTTGTTTGTTCTGATTCTGCCTACAGATCTTACTCAGACTGTTAAGTCCATTTTTGAGCAACCTCGCTTTGATACCACTTGAAAGAAATAGTGCCTAACCATCTAGAGGGGGGGGGGGTGAATAGGTGTACTTTTTCTTTTTTACTTTAAAGGCAGACAAACTGTTTTGTACTTTAAGCAGCAAATGCAAATTCTACAGCTATCACAACACAACAACCACAGAAACAAACATTCACAGAGTGCACACAGTGTTTATAGTGGTTCCCCAAGGTCCGGGTACATCCACTTTCCCCCTTCGCCTATCTAGTAGTGTACTAGATTCGGCCTAACTTCTGCACTTCTCCTCAGATCCTCAGATCTTACAGCTCAGAACCCCAAACAGGTTCCTACAACTCAGAGTGTCCCCACTCCTACAACTCAGGCACAAAGCCCTACCACTCAGTCTTCAACAAAACCTACACTCAGGCTAAACAGCCCTACCTCAGCCTTCACCAAGGCCTACACTCAGAGAATTGATTCTCCTACAATCAGGCTCAAAAGCCCTACCTCAGCCTTTATAAATTTAGGCTTACAACTCAGATCCCTTAGGATCCTACAAAAAGATAAAACGTTTTAGGTCACCACTCTGTTTGAGAGAATGAAGAGGGCAACCTCCTTGATCAGTTCTTGATAGCACTGATTCCTGAGATCAACTTTGTCTTTGCTTTCTTCAAGGCTTCTTGAGTATGAACTCAGTAAAGTTGATCTTCTTGAAGTAGACCGGCTGGCAACTTCCTTCTTAGGATGGAGAATTAAATCTGGATCCTATTTTGCAGTCTGATTCAGAACCTGCTTCTTAAGAGATTTGATTAACAAGTCTCTTTCTTGACTTCAATTTCTGGAGTTCTCTCTCTCCAAGTAAATCTGAAGTTTCTTCAAAAAATACTGATTTACAGTTTTTCTCTGGATCTGTCTTGATCTTCTTAAATTTTAATCTTCTAATTGATTGATGATGATTCGATTCATTTCTGTTAAAGGAGAAAGGCCTTTATATAGTCTTCCTCCAAGGTAACCGACTGATCCGGTTTCTAATGAACTTCTGACAGCTCTGACAGTTGCAGTAGACCGGTTGAAATGGCAGCTGTCAAGTCATCCAGTCACTTCTTGAAAATATTGTCTCTGTCTGAAAGTGTCGAGACTGATCTTCATTATGTGTCGACACAAATAGACTAAGTGTTGACGCAAGTGAACTAAGTGTCGACACTAGCCTTGATGGTGTCGACACAACTCCTTGTGTTTGTTGTAACAGCTTCTCGATACTGCTTCTTCAGAATGTGTCGTCACTGATTCTGTGTGTCGACACAAGCCTTCTGTTGAATGTGTCGACACTGATTCTGTGTGTCGACACAAGTACTTCTTCTTTAAAACTTAGTTGAATTTTGTTGTGTGTCGACACATCTCCTTTGTGTCGACACAACTTCTTGTGTTGAAACTTGCTGAGTGTCGACACATCTCCTTTGTGTCGACACAACTTCTTGTGTTGAAACTTGCTGAGTGTCGACACATCTCCTTTGTGTCGACACAAGTACTTCTTTTACTTTAACTTTGTTGAAGCTTGCTGAGTGTCGACACAGCCTCCTGGTGTCGACACATTTGATGTTGACAATGCCTTCAGTGTGTTGACACAGCTTCCTGGTGTCGACATATTGGATGTCGACTAAGCTTCTCTGGGTGTCGACACTGCCTCTAAGTGTCGACATGATATATGTTGAGTATTCTTCATAGTGTGTCGACACTGCCTGTATGTGTTGACACTTTTCTTCGGGTGCCGACTCTGCTTTTCCTGGTGTCGACACAAATACTCCAAGTGTCGACACAGCTTCTCTAGGTGTCGACACAAGCCTTCATAAGTGTCGACACTGCATCTCTAAGTGTCTACACATGGACTTAGAAACTTTTCTGCATTTCCTGCGATTACTTAACGTGCATATATAAACTCAAAGCACATCAAATACACATTGATGTATATCATTGAGTAGGGTGAGGCTTCTTCAAATCTGGTACACATTTTCCAATGTACCCAACATCTACCTCTCAATAGGTGCAGCTCAATCCTTCCCACCATAATCTCGCTTCGCCGTCCAAAAGGAACGTAGCAATGGTGGTCATTTGCCACTCCTCCGTCTCCATTGCTGTCATGACTCTCTTCACCCTGGAGAGCCAGTTTTAGCTTGAGATGGGGTTCCCAACCCCGAGAATACCGGAGGATTAGAGCTCATGACATGTTTGAGCTGTCTCTCAGTTGCCCTCCTTGGCACCAACGGCTCCACTACTACATGTTGCACCGCAGGAGCGGGCTGTTGTATTTGCCTTGCAGGCTGCGCATTCATCATGGCCAACACTACTTCGGCCACCAATCGTATGGTCTCAGACGATGGAGGTGTTGTAGGAGCAACATCTGGTGCACTGCTAGCCACAGAAACTCGACGTTCTGATGGCCCAACACCACTTCTGGTCACCTATAATGGTACAAAACACCGTTAAGCGACCAAACAAAATTGCAAAAGCAATTATAGGAACACGCAGGTTCCTCAAACACGTGTATTTTCATTCCTAAGTGGACATCCATGGGTTCTTTTACTATTATAATGATGACGCACACACATGTGCTCACCACCACTTAAAAAGAATTTGCCCACGAATTCAGCTTAAGCACGACCAAAACCAGTAGTCTGATACCAAATTATAACACCCCCTATCCGTCGCATAGTATATAGCAGTAGGTCCGGTCGGGGCCCGACGCCATATATCACAGACAGACCGGGTGGTTACTCAATGGAAACCATTCAACCAATCATAACATCCTACACAGAGCATTCTAGCAGAAGCAGTTTTTTATAAGTTGCAATTAAAGAACCCAACACAAAGAGCACGAATGTCCACTAAACACCAAATAGGAATGTAGTACATACACAAGTACTGGCCTTAAGGCCTTACAAATGGTTTACTTCATATTACATGTTTTACAAACCACGGCACGCAGGCTGGTCATACATGAACAAAAGCAAGTAAACACTTCCATTATGCCTTCAAGGTCCGGCTTCGCAATTTGGGCTTTAGCCCGCTATTGACCGCTTGGTACAGCAGCACCTGCAAGCACAATCCACCGCACAGTGGAAAACAAAAGTAACGGTCAGCAATGCTGACCAAATTATAATGATCCCGCCCCCAACTCGGGGCGGCGATGCTCCTTCCCTGCATTTTATTAGCACAACCAAGCAGTAAATAAATACATTGCATCACAGGCGTTGGCACGCACGACCACACACCCCGTGCTCTCAAGGCACATTCTCGGTGATCACAGTCTAAGTCTGCTGACTCACCACCATCCCTTTGGATGGCCAAACAATGAGCAATTAGTCTTTCCGGCATGGGTCACGGTAATTAAAACCATAGACCGCCGAAGACCCTCATCTATGCCAACGGCAAGTGCCACATAACCTTAGGTCTCTTTAACCGAATGACATAGAACGGGTACGGTTCCATCTAACCCGTGCTCACAACCTTACGGTAATTTAAACCATATGCGCAGGTCAAACTTCTCCCGAGTCCCATTTCCATCATAAAATCACATAACCCGGTTATTTTCAAGTTGGCACTCAGGCCACCAAGTTGGCAAGATCACACATCTGCCCAGTTTTCCAGGTGCACCTTTGGGTTAAACCCCAAGGCTCCCTGTTGCAATCTACCACGTAGAAAAACCCGAAAAACAACAATCGCACGGAGTCTTCTCCGATATTTATACAATGCAACATCACCGATCCGGACCAACATGTCCGGTAGGCTTCACACATCATGTCTGAAAGTGCAGCTAGATCTGATATACTCTAGAGGGGGGGGGGTGAATAGAGTATATGGTGCTTGAAAACTTTTTAAAACAATTGTTGTAATCTGAGTGAGCAGGGAAGCAATTATTAAAACTAATCACAGAACTAAACTAATCACAAAGCAATCACAGAACAATCACAGCCAAAAACAAAAGATAAAGACAAGCAATCCAGATGACACAAGGAACTATAGTGGTTCCCCTAAACTTGGGTACATCCACTCTTCTACCACCCTAGGTAGGAATCCACTGCAGGATGAGTTGATCAGGTGTCCTGGGCACCAATAAGCTTTTGATAAGGTGCTCAAAAACCAAATCAGATTTTTTGATCAGGTGTCTTGCCACCAATGAGCTTTTGACAAGGTGCTCAAAAACCAAACTCAAACTTTTGAAGGGAGTTTGAGAAACCATTTACAGAGATGGGGATGAGAGAGTTATGGAAGTATTCTCTTTCTCAAATCAGCTGAGAGGACTATGTGGATTTGATGGTGTCAAAGCTCCCCCTGAGTCCTTGAGATGTTTAGGAAAAGAAGCTTTGCTGTAGGGTGATAGACCTTCAAAAGTTGATCTCCAGCAAAAGATGATTTCAGCAATAACTGAAATGTTAGGTGTCTGGAGTCTTGAAAGATGTTGGCCTTGAACACTTGAGACAAGAGAGATCAGAAGATTTCAGAAAGTTTGATCTCCTTGGATGTGTGTTCTTCAGAGAATTCTTTGAGACAGAGAATATTTTGTGCTTGTTCTTCTTGTCTGTGTTATGAGGATTATTGATGTCTGAGAGAGATTCAAAGATTCTTGTCTTTTATTTTCTGGTACTGAATAGAAAAACATCCTCTGTCAATAATAGCCGTTGGCCTGCATAAATTGCATCCTTAATTGCAAATGTCTTCTGGAGGAAAGTCCAAAGAAACATTCCTTGATAATCCCTTGAAACTTGGTCCAGAATAAATGAAAACGGCTAGAAAATCTTCTGAATTAATTGCAGAATAACTCCTTAACTGATCTGAATTTGAATCTTGAAAAATCCTTGAAGTCATCAGAAAACGTCGAACTGAGCTCTGCTATCGTCGAACTGAGCTCAGCGATTTGGACTTATACAACAACAAAAATACCGTCGATCTGAGCTCAAAGATCGTCGAACTGAGCTCAGAGATAGAGATCCAATACTGAGTCAAGATCGTCAAACTGAGCTCGCAGATCGTCGAATGGAGTTCGACGATTTGTGGAAGTTGAGCTCAGCGATCGTCGAATGGAGTTCGACGATCTATCGAAGTTGAGCTAGACGATCGTCGATCGGAGTTCGACGAATCGTCGTGCTGAGCTCGACGATATGACTTAGTCTCAAACTGAAAATTCTTGGTCTTGAGGGCAACTTCCAAACTTAGACTTCTAACCCTTAGACTCAATTCTAATTGACCTTTAGATCTATACAGGAGGTCAAACACAGGTTTCCTAGAGACATAGTGATCCTGACCCAAATTAGTAATAGGGTGTTCCAACAATCTCCCCCTATTCGGGTTAAGATTACTATTTACAGAATTTGGAAAAATTAAGTAACAACATACAAGCAATAATACAAAAAAGCAAAAAGCTAGACAAGCAGAACCACAGATATATATCATCCCAGATAATAATCAGAAATCAGAGTGATTGTCACCTTACATAATCATTTCTTCTCCTTGCTCTTAATGAGTTTGATTTCTCTATTGGGGTTGAGAGCTTCCTTCTTTGATCTTGTATCATCTGCTACACCTAAGGAGGTTTGCTGTTTGGGCCTGGGAACTACAGCTTCAGGATGCAGCTCCATATATCTATCAGAATCAAAGAATTTGCTTGAACCATATCTTTCCAACTCTTTCTTTCTCTATTCAGACATTGTAGAGATGTTGGAGGAGTCTCTGCCTTGCTCTCTAGCTTTCTTAATCTGGTCCAGTGCAACAAGCTCTTTCATCCTTGCAGTCCAAGCAGCTGGATTGTTCTTAGGGTCTTCAAATGGCACTGGTGGCTCATATCTATTAGATGGATTGTCTTGAGGAGGCCTGGATGAAACTATTTCCTTTAGTTTATAGGGAAAAGGACCAGAGGTTGTGTCAGATGAGATTTGTCCTTCCCTGGAGTAGGGATGTTGCCTTGAATATCCTTTATAATAAACCTGGAATTCTCTTTGATTTCCTCTATAATTTCCTCTTCTGGATTGAGAGCCCCTGGACTGGCTTCCCCTATGATAGGATCTGGCATATGGCTGATAGGGGGTTTGACTTCTAGCAGAGGGTTGAGCAGCTGAACTTCCACCTGCACCTGCATCAGGAGGAGGTGGTGGAGGAGGATGAGGATGTTGGAATTGAGAAGAGCCTTTTTCATATTTCCTTTTCTTCTTCATTGCTTTGAGTTGACTCTTTGAGTACTGCATCCAGTGCTCAGTTATGGGGCAATCATGAAGAATATAATATGGTATGTCATTGTTGTCCTTGACCTTGGCTGGAGATACTCTCTTCATGGCTTTGCTCCTTGCCTTTCTCTTTATGGCAATGGTAGCAGAAGAATCATCAGAATCTGTCTTAAACTCATCACTTTCAGAGCTTTGCTCATCATAAAGAGCATCAATCCTTTTCATCAAATCTTTCTTGAGCTGGGTTAAAGCAGAAGAGGCAGCAGAGGTTGGAGCAGCAGCAGATACAACACTTGTAACAGAAGTTGAAGTAGCAGCAACAACAGCAGATACTGAAGGTTCTGGAGTAGTAATAACAACAGTTGGGGCAGCAACAGTTTCACTTACAGAAACGGCAATATCAGCAGCAGAACTATCATCAGAAAACACAGAGGGCTCAACATCATGTGCCTCTGTCATAAGTATATCAGTAGAAATTGGAACAGCAGTAGCAGCAGCATAAACTGAGTTAACAAAGGAAGTTATGATGTTGGGGTCACAACAAGAGAAGGGCACAAGGGCCTTGGACAAATCCTCTGGGGGCTGGATATCAACTATCTCTGAAAGACAACTAAGGTAGGCTGAATCAAATACTGACAGCAGAGACCTGAGGTCTATTGAAAAGACTGCAACAGGAGGTGGAACTGGATCTTGAAGAACAACAGCAGTAACAGTAGCAACAATAAAAGCTGAAGAGACAGCAAGAACAGCAGCAGTAGCAGCAACAAAAGTTGAAGAAACAGCAGACACAGCAGGCAGACTCACTTCATAGGGCATCTCCCCCTGCCTAGATTCAGACAGAGCTGGATTAAGGCACACTGCTGAAGGGGTTACCTGAGGGAATAAAGAGGAGAGCCTGGCAGAAAGAGCTGCCACTGACTGGAGTAATGGAGCCAAGGAGGTCTCCAAAAGAAGAGATAGCCTGGGGGCTAGCAAGTCATAAATCATGTCAGCAAGGGCTGGAAGATCTACTTGCTCAGTAGTGACTGGAGCAGAGGTAGAGGATGGAGGTGTAGTAGTTGATGATGGTAGTGGAGAGCTGGTGTATTGGGGAAGAGAGGGTTGAGGTGTGAGTAAAGTGGTGATGGAGGACAGTGGGATGGAGATAGGTGGTGTGAAGGTGGGTTGATCAATGATCTCTTGCAGAAGGTCTTGGTAAGAAGTTGATGATGAGGGTAGCTCAGGAGGTGAGGAGGGTGAGTCATCCATGAAGGAATCATCAAAAAGATTGAAGGATGGGATTGTGGATGTTGCAATATCTGGTTGAGGGTAGGAGTATAAGGGATGGAATGGTTCTGCTGTTGTTGGTAGAGTTGGAGATGGTGTAGATGTTGGAGAGGGGCTGGAGATGATGATGGTGGATGGAGTTTGAATGGTGGATGGAATTGGAAGAGATGGAATTGGAGGAGGAGGAGGAGAGGCAGCAGCAGGCAGGTCATCTGCAGGGGCAGAGACCTGAGGGGAAGTGACTACGGCAGTCCTGGTGCCTGAAGATGTGCTGGAAGAGGGCCTGCTGGGCTTGGTGATCTGCTTGTCCCATTTACCAAATAGGGCACAGGACAGTCTCTTGGAAGCATTAATGTGTATCCCAGAGGATACTAGCAATGCAGGGCATCTATTCTGTAGAAAAAGTCCTAAAATCCTTCCAAAATTTACAAAACTCTTGTTAATTTTCTTTTTGATTAGGTCAAAAAGACCTCTCCCGAGTTCAAATTTTTCTTGTCCACTATAGCTCCCATTAAGCAGAGCTGATACCTGGAAATAGTATCATGGGTAGAGTGCTTAGCCAATAGGACTTTTCCAACTACATCAGCCAGGAATCTATATTCCACAGCCAGATTCTTTTTCAACAACTTGCTAGGGTTAGCCTCAGAATGACCCATTCTTGCAAGCAAATCAGCATATTCTTCTCCAGATAAATCAGCAGAGTCTCCACCAGTACTTAACTTAAAAACTTCTGTTAGAATTGATGGGGTCAATGGTACCTGTGTGCCAGAGATTGATCCAACAATTGTGTTTTGATCCTAATTGTGGGCAGTGTAGACCCACTCTTTAATTTCATCAGAAGCAAGCTTAATCCTTGTGGTCATGATTGCAGCAAGTTTCTGCTCTTTGAATAGCTCCAAGATGTCCTGGAAAACCTGATCTGTCATGCTGAAGGACTCCATGTCTATGTCAAAGCCGACATCAAATTTCATGGCGGCGAGAACAGCAACAAAAACAACCATAGTTACCTACAAAGATTCAACAAACAAAACGACCAAGTGCAGAAATGTTTGGAGGGAAAGAAAGTTTTTGCAGAGAAATCGAAAGCGCAAAGGAGAACTACGGCGAAAAATGAATTTTATATTAGGGTTCGACGCAGAAATGGAAAGATCGTTGAACTCAGTTCGATGATCGGGGCTTCTAAAGGAAACTGAAGAGTCTTCAATATCGTCGATCTCCGTTCGACGATATTGGAGAGCGTCGAGCTCTGTTCGACGATCATTCAGAGAACAACATCGTCGAGCGCCGTTCGACGATCGCTGACCAGAAGAGATAGTTCATACTATCTGAGAAACGCTGAACTCAGGTCGACAATTTCAGAAATCGTCGATCTCCGTTCGACGATCTGGGGAAAATCGTCGAGCGCAGTTCAGAGACCAGAAAAACTCTAGGCACTAAGAAAAATCAAGATATTTACCTAATCTTGGTCAATTTTTAAACTTTTAAAATCTTGGATATTATTTAAGACTTCCTCCATCTAACATTCCTAACTGATTTAGGAAGAAGATGTGCTTCTTTTCATCCAAGGGCTTGGTGAAAATATCTCCCCTTTGTAAATCAGTTGAGATATATTGCAGTTCAATTTTATTCTTTTCAACATTAGCCCTTAAGAAGTGATGCCTAATCTCTATATGTTTTGTCCTACTATGGAGGACTGGATTTTGAGCTATAGAAATAGCACTGGTGTTATCACAAAAGATTTTAGACTTCTCTAAGTTGTAGCCATAGTCTAGGAGTTGGTTTTGAATCCACAAGATTTGTGAACAACAACTGCCTGCACCATATATTCAGCTTCAGCAGTTGAAGTTGACACAGAAGTTTGTTTCTTACAAAACCAAGAGACAAGTCTATCACCAAGGAACTGACAAGTTCCACTGGTGCTTTTCCTGTCAATTCTGCATCCAGCATAATCAGCATCAGAAAATACAGTTAAATCAAATGCTGAATCTTTTGGATACCAGAGACCTAGATTTGGACAACTTTTAACATACCTGAGAATCCTCTTTACTAGTGTTAGGTGTGACTCTCTAGGGCTTACTTGGAACCTAGCACATATACATGTAGCAAACATTATATCTGGTCTACTGGCTGTAAGGTACAGTAAAGAGCCAATCATTGCTCTATATGCTGTCTGATCAACAGGTTTCCCATGTTCATCAGCATCCAATACATCATTAGTAGGCATAGGTGTCTTCATGCAAGATGCTTCAGACATAATAAATTTCTTAACCAATTCATTTGCATACTTGGTTTGAGAAATAAAGATGCCTTCAGCATGTTGCTTGACTTGCAATCCTAGGAAGAAGGATAGCTCACCCATGCTACTCATTTCAAATTTAGAATGCATTAGGTTGGAAAACCTTCTGCACAATTTTGAGTCAGTAGAACCAAAAATAATATCGTCTACATAAATCTGTACTAGTAGGGTATGGGACTTATGGGTTCTAATGAAAAGAGTTTGGTCTACTCTACCCCTTATAAATCCATTTTCCAAAAGGAAGCATGCTAGGGTCTCATACCATGCTCTAGGAGCTTGCTTGAGACCATATAATGCTTTGTTCAACTTAAAAACATAATCAGGATAAGTGGGAGAGATAAAACCTGGGGGTTGTCTGACATATACTTCTTCTTTGATGTCTCCATTTAGAAATGCACTTTTGACATCCATCTGATATACCTTGAATCCTTTGTGCTGCATAAGCTAAAAAGATTCTGATGGCTTCCAATCTTGCAACTGGTGCAAAAGTCTGGTCATAGTCTATTCCTTCTTCTTGAGAATATCCCTGAGCAACTAGCCTTACCTTGTTCCTTATAATTACTCCTTGATCATCCAGTTTGTTTCTGAACACCCACTTTGTTCCAATAATGGAATGATCCTTAGGCTTTGGCACTAGTTCCCACACTTTGTTCCTTTCAAATTGATGCAACTCTTCTTGCATTGCAATGATCCAGTGTGGATCTTTCTGTGCATCTTGAATGAATTGAGGTTCAATTTGAGATAGGAAGCAGGTGTGTACAGGTTTTGGTTGACCTGATTTCTGGTTTGCACACCAGCTGAGATGTCTCCAATTATTTGGGAAATTGGATGATCTCTTGATGTTACTAAATCAACAGGGGTGTTGATTGTTGACCAACCTGTGTTGTTGTTTCCTCTTGTGGTACAACAACGGGCTCTTCAGGTTGTTCTTCAATATGTTGAATACATTCTTCATCTTCACTGCTTTCATCTTTTTGAGTAACCTGTAACTTGTTCAAGTCTTCAACAAGAGAGTGTTCCTGCAAAGGTTCTATGGTAGAAGTGATCTTCTCCTTGAAAGACATGTTAGATTCATCAAATGATATATGAACAGATTCCTCAATTTTTAGAGATGACTTATTGTAGACCCTATAAGCCTTACTGATCATGGAGTATCCCAGAAACACTCCTTCATCAGCTTTAGCTTGAAATTTTGCTAAATATTTCTTGTCATTATTATCTATGTAGCAAATACAACCAAAAACTCTAAAATAATCAACTTTAGGTTTCTTCCTTTTGAGTAATTCATAGGGAGTCTTTCCCTTTAGTTTATGTATCAAACTTCTATTCAGAATATAGTTGGAGGTGTTCACTGCCTCTGCCCAAAAGGATAGAGGAAGGTGAGCATCTGACAACAATGTAGTGGCATATTCAATAAGGGTTCTATTTTTCCTTTCAGCTACACCCATTTTGTTGATGAGTTCTAGGAGCTGAGAAAGTATGCCTGATCCCTTCACTCTGACAGAACTCTTGCATAAGAAGAGAATCAAACTCTGTCCCATGATCACTTCTGATCAGGGCAATGTGAGTATTGAACTCAATCTGTATACATTTGAGAAACTCTGTCAGACACTTAAAGTTATCAGACTTCTTCCTTAGAAAGAACACCCAAGTGAATCTAGAGAAGTCATCTACAAATACTAAAGTGTAAGATTTCCCTCCTAGGATTTGTACTGTGATGGGTCCAAAAAGATCCATGTGTAACAGATACAATATCCTTGGTGAATCACTCTTATTAAGTGACTTAAAACTGTTTTTAGTTTGCTTGCCTAATTGATAAGCCCTACAGAGTCCTTCCTTCTTGTAGGGGCCAGAAGGTAGTCCTCTAATAAGATTGTCCTTGGATATCCTAGCAATAGTTCTAAGGTTTAAGTGTCCTAGTCTCTTATGCCATAGATATTTGGTGTACAAACAGAATTGAACAAGCAAATATCTATATCTGTTGAAAGAAAATCTACTAGATAGATGTTACCTTTCCTTTTACCTGTCAACACAGTTGTGTTGTCCTCTGACTTGATTTTGCATAATGCTTTGCTGAAGGTCACCTGGTAGCCTTCATCACACAGCTGACTGATGCTTATTAAGTTGTGCTTCAGTCCTTCCACATAAGCTACCTTCTTGAATGTTACTGATCCAATCTGGACTGCACCATATCCTTTGGTTTGTCCAAAGTTTGAATCACCAAAGATAACTTTGTGTCCAAGCTTGGCTCTAAAGGATGTGAGGTTGTCCTTGTTTCCTGTCATGTGCTTAGAGCACCCACTATCCAAGTACCATTGCTGGTTAGATGTTGGATAGGTCTTCACCTGCACATAAGATAATTCATTTGTTTTTGACCCAGTTTACCTTGGGCCTAGGTTGATAACCTTTAAACTCTGAAATAAAAGACATCCCAGGTTGACTCTTATATCCTTCAGGATGATATCTCCTTGGAGGTATAATCTATTTAGTATAAGGGTTAAAGATTTGGGATGAAGGACCCTTAGGATTGGATTTTGATTTGCCCTTGAAAGACTTTCCAGAGCTCTGACCTCTGTTCGACGATCGTGGAGCTGCGTTCGACGATCTTGGGTAAGATCGTCGAGCTCCGTTCGACGGTCGACTATGGCAGAGTTCAGGAACTTGAGATCGTCGACCTGAGTTCGACGATTTTGCCTGAGATCGTCGATATACGTTCGGCGATCGTCGATCTCCGTTCGACGATTTCTGATGGGACTTAGTTTTCTTGGGCAGATCAGAATTTTTCCTAGCTACCTCTACAACTCCCTTTCCTTTATCAGAAATGAATTTGATTGGAGTTGTTAGAACTATGGGTTGGCTGGATGAAGCACCCAAGCCCAGTGTACTATTAAATCTGGAGTTCACTGTGCTTGTGACGTCCATCAGCTTGATACTTCTCCCATTAAGGGATTCTTCAAGCTTCTTGGCCTCAGATAGCTCATTTTTCAGTGAAGCTATCTGCTCCCTACAGCACTCCAACTCCTGAGAGAGTTTGAGGTTTTCTGACTTTAAGGTATTATGTTCAGATAAATGATTTCTGAGAGAGATAATTTCTTTCTCAGATTTTAGCAGGTCTAAATATAATGCTTTAAACTCAGATTTAAAGTCCTCTGAATTAAAATCAAATGAACTAATTACCTGATCTTCTTCAAGTTGAGTCTCTGAATCTGACTCTGGCTCTTCTTCATCTTAATTATGTTGAGAGGCATTGATTGCCATCATGCAGAACTCTTTCTCTTCTGCATCATCTTCATCATCACTGGAGCTCGATGAGGCTTCTGACTCCTCTTCAGTCTCACTCCAGGATTCAGCAACAAACCCATTTCTTGTGTGTTTGTGTAACACCCCGAAACTTAAAGGAGCAAAGGGGGACGTTTTGGGCCAGTTTGGGTTCTGGCAGAAGGCACACGGCCTGGGACACGGGCGTGTCCCAGGGCGTGTCAAGCGTATGTCGACACTTAGCCGCGAAGTCGTTGAGTTATACTCGACGATTCGTCGAGAATTGGGCACACGGCCTACGACACGGGCGTGTCGCAGGGCGTGTCGACCCGTGTCGACACTTAGCCGTGAAATCGTCGAGATATACTCGACGATTCGTCGAGAATGGGCACACGGCCTGCGACACGGGCGTGTCGCAGGGCGTGTCGACCCGTGTCGACGGTCGTCCCGGGGAGTCGTCGAGATTCACTCGACGATCGTCGAGACAAGGCACACGGCCTAGGATACGGGCGTGTCCAAGGCCGTGTCATCGAGTCGTCGATCTTCCCTCGACGAAATGTCCCGTGTACACGGCCTGGGGGCCCAGGCGTGTCAATATGACACGGGTAAGGACACAGGCGTGTCCTAGAACCCGTGCAGTGCTCGGGTTGAAAACGGAGAAAATCATGGGGTACACGGCCGGCTACACGCCGTGTCAGCTGGAACACGGGCGTGTCAGCTCGAACACGGGCGTGTTCGATACCCGTGTGAGGGTTCAGAAGATTCGATTTTGACGGCGAATGCGGCACACGGCCCTGGACACGGGCGTGTGCCAGGCCGTGTTCGGTCCAGATTGGGCATTTCAGCCCCGAATCAAAGCCGCTCGTTTTCTTAGGTTGAGATCTAACGGCTGGGGTTGGTTTTCCTGTGAGGATATACTCGGGTTTGACTTAGAAATCCTTCACTTTTCACCCTTTTCATCTCTCCAAACCCTTGGAGAAAGAAGAGCTAAGGCAAGAGGAAGAGGAGCTAGATCCGCCATTGGAGGAGCTTCGGAGCTCCGAATCGCAAGCCGACTCCGGATCCACGGAGGCAACGCAAGTGCGGTGATTTCTATCCGATTACTTTTCGATGGTGCCAAAGAGGAACGCAAGGGTAACGATCCTCATCTTGAGCACTAGTAGCTCTCTTTCTTAGCATAGGAAGCCCGCTCTCGCGAGTTTTGCGGAGAGTTGGAGGCGTTCCTTCGGGTAGACATGTAAAGTCCCCGTTGTTTAGAGTCCGTATGCGAGAACGGACATAGGCATTTTGGTTGAAGCCTACCCGGACATGTTAGTCCGGATCGGTGATGTTGCATTGCATAAGGCCGGAGAAGACTCCGTGCTATTGGTTTGTTTTCGGGTTTTCTACGCGGTAGATTGCAGCAGGGAGCCTTGGGGACTAACCCAAAGGTGCACCCGGAAAACTGGGCGGATACGAGATCTTGCCAACTTGGAGGCCTGAGAGCCAACTCGAACATAACTGAGTTATGGTGACTTGCGGTAGAATGGGACTCGGTGAAAGTTTGACCCGCGCAAATGGCTTAAATTGTCGTTGTGAAGTGAGCACGGGTTAGATGGAGCCGTACCCGCTTTATGTCGTCCGTTAGAGCGACCTAAGGTTACGTGGAACTCGCCGTTGGCATAGATGAGAGTCTTCGGTGGTCAATGGCTTAAATTGACGTGACCAATACCAAGAAGACGAATTGCTCATAGGTTTGACCGTCTTAGTGGCGGTGGTGAGTCCGGAATGTTAATGTCTTTAATTGACGTGACATCGACCGGTTCACCGAGAATGTGCCCTGAGTGCACGGGGCGTGTGGCCTTCCGAGCCAACGTCTGTGATGTTATGGCTATGGTTTTTATATTACTCGCTTATGCTAAGGAAATGCAGGGAAGGAGCATCGCCGCCCCGAGTTGGGGGCGGGATCGTTATAATTTGGTCAGCATTGCTGACCGTTGCCTTGTTTTGCCACCGTGCGGTGGATTGTTGCTTGCAGGTGCAGCTGGACCAAGCGGTCAATAGCGGGCTAAAGCCCTTTTTGCGAAGCTGGCCCTCGAAGGCCCAAGTAGAAGTGTTTTACTGCTTTACTCATGTATGACCGGCCTGCGCGCCGTGGTTTGTAAAACATGTAATTTTCAAGTGAAACACTTTGTAAGGTCTTAAGGCCGATTTTTGGGTATTTTGTATAACATTCCTGATTTTGTAATAGTGGACATTCGTGCTCTAATGCTGGGTTCTTGTTTACAACTTATATAAACTGCTTCCGCTAGAATGCTCTGTGTAGGACGTTGAGATTGGTTGGATGGTTTCCATACGTAACCACCCGGTCTGTCTGTGGTATATGGCGTCGGGCCCCGGCCGGACCTACTGCTATATGCTATGCGACGGATAGGGGGTGTTACAATTTGGTATCAGACTACTGGTTTTGGTCGGACTTAAGCTGAATTCGTGGACGAATTCTTTTTAAGGGGTGGTGAGCACATTGTGTGTGTCATCGTTATAACGGTAAAAGAACCCATGAATGTCCACTTAGGAATGAAAATACTCGTGTTTGAGGAACCTGCGTGTTCCTATAATTGCTGTTCGCAATTTTATTTGGTCGCTTAACGGTGTTTTGTACCACTATAGGTGACCGGAAGCGGTGCTGGACAGCCTGAATGTCCGGTTTCTGAGGAGCATAGTGCACCCAGTGAGGTGTTTGAGCCTCCTCCTTCGTATGAAACCGTTTAGAAGGATCATAGAAGCGGTGTTTAATGTGGCGGGTGCACAGCTAGGAGGAAATGTACAACCCCTGCGCCCCTGTTGTGGCTTCAACGCCGGTGGGCGCGATGCAGCAGATGACCTTTGGTAGACCATTGGGGCAGCAGCTGAATATGCATTTAGTGCAGGGAGCGCACACGGTTGAGGAATATTTTGCAAGCTTTTCTTATGATAAGTCGCTACCCATGCTTTGAGTCGGATAATGAGCAAGCTACAGTCGATAGATTCTATAATGGCCTACGCGCCGAGTTACGAGTCCTACTGCTAGGACCAAAGTTATTGGGATTCCGAGCCTTGGTGGAATCAGCTAGATCATTGGAGGCAGAGTTGAGGAAGACCCTTCCGATGCCAGCGACCATGGTATCGAACTATACAAACCCCATAAGAGCTGTATCCAGCAGAATGCTGGAGAAAGGGGTTATGAAATCGACTAGTAAAGTTACTTACACTTGTTATACTTGTGGAAAGAAAGGGCACTTTGCCCGAGACTGTTGGAATGGTGCTCGGAAGGGTAAGAAACCTATGTCAGGAGCAGTCAAGGATGTCAGTGCAAAGGAAACGGCATTCAAAGTGCCGAACACCTCAAAGTCTGTATATCGAAAATGGTGTAAGAAGCATAGGACTTCAGGTCAAGCTCATTCTGGTGCTTCTGGGACGACTACGGGTCAGACCCCGGGCACATGTTTCAACTGTGGCGAGCCGGGGAATTATGCTCGTGAGTGCCTAAAGCCTGGAGGAAGCACGCCGTCCGTGACGACAGGTATGGTTTAAAGATAGTTTTTCTTTAAATACTTGTCACTCTTGTGCATGTTAGCTTAGAACTACTAGTGTTAAGCCTTGTTATGACTTTCTTTATCTGCGAGAGCACCGTTCGTTTAGGGAGCTTCGCGTTCCTTTATTAGGAATTATATTGTGCGTCGGAGTACCTCCTTCGATGGTAAAAGACGAATTGGATGCGTTATAGTCCAATGGTGCTCATTGTGCGCGGGTAGACGTTGTTGCGCTTAGTTTTGGATTGGGAATCAGGAGTTCGACGTTATATTTGGTATGGACTGGCTCTCGAAGTAGCAAGCCAATATAGATGCGGTAGCAAGGAAGTCAAGCCGGGAGCAAGTCGTGAGATGACCTTTACGGGCTCGAAGAGGTCGAGCAAGATGTTGGCGTTTGCTCTTCAGGTGGTGAAGGCAGTTCGTGCCGGAGCAGAACTGTTCTTTACACTAGTGGAGGTTGCAAAGCCGAAGCCCGCGATGGATTGTATTTCAGTGGTATCGGAATACCCTGATGTGTTCCCCGCAGATCTTCCTGGAGCCCCGCCTCAACGGGAGATAGATTTTACTATCGAGCTAGTGCCAGGTGCAAAGCCTGCGTCACGATCTCCGTATCGGCTGGCGCCTAAGGAAATGGCGGAGCTGAAAGTTCAACTGCAAGAGTTGTTGGAGCAAGGGTATGTGCGCCCGAGTTCTTCGCCTCGGAGCGCACCGGTCCTCTTTGTTAAGAAGAAGGACGGAAGCTTGAGGTTATGTATTGATTATCGGGAGCTCAACAAGGTAACGACAAAGAACAAGAACCCGATCCCAAGGATCGATGACCTTTGTGATCAGTTGGTCGGGCCAACGCCGTACTCTAAAGTAGCTAAGAGAGAGTGATATCCCTAAGATAACGTTCAGTACAGGACACGGGCGCTACGAGGTTACGGTCATGCCGTTTGGGCTGACTAATGCGCCGTCAGTATTCATGGATTTTATGAACAGGACGTTCAGGGAGTACTTGGACCATTTCGTGATCGTCTTCATCGACGATATTTTGGTGTACTCGCAAAGTGAGGAAGATCACTTCAAACATCTTCATTTGGTGTTAGAGATGCTAAGGAGAAATCAGTTGTACGTCAAGTTCTCGAAGTGCGAGTTTTGGCTATCCTCAGTGGCGTTCCTCGGGCATATAGTTAGTGGAGAGGGTATTGCTGTGGATCCGGCGAAGATTGTTGCGATACGGGAGTGGCCTGAGCTTGCTACGGAAGCAGAAGTCCGGAGCTTTTTGGGGCTTGCCGGCTATTATAGGCGCTTCGTGGAGAACTTCTCGCGGATAGTGTTACCTCTCACTACCTTGACGAGGAAGGAGCATAAGTTATTTTGGACGCTGGAGTGCGCGCGAGCTTTTGAGAAGTTTTAATGTCGGTTGACTACGACGCCTGTGCTGACTTCGCCAAGTGGAACCAAAGGCAATGAGATTTTAATGATGCGTAGGGCAGCGTTTGGGTTGCGCGCTACTGCAACACGGAAGCGTAATAGCATATGGACGTAAGTTTTGCCTCGAAGCTATGGAGGCATAATTCTATACGGTGTGAAAGTGGATCTCTACGCCGGTCACAAGAGCGTGAAGCATCTGGTTGATCAGAAGGATCCGAATATACGACAGCGTAGATGGATGGAGTTCTTGGGAGACTATACATTCAAGATCCACTACGCTCCTGATAAAGGGAATGCGGTTGCTGACGCGGTGAGTCGCCAAGCCCCAGCTCGAGCCTATTGGCTATCGGTGCAAGATGAGCGATTGGTGCGAGAGTTGGTGGCATTGGGGATCGTTTGTATGGACAAGCAATCAAGTGCTGAAGCAGTTCATGGTAGAGGCTCTGGATGAGTCAAATTCCCAATTCGTCGTGGAGGACGTATTGCTTTGGATAGACGTCGTCTGTGCGTCCCAAGCGTGGGCAATTTACGGGTGGAGTTGTTGTACGAGGCACACCATGCCAAGTACTCGATTCACCCGGGAGCACGAATATGTACCGCGACGTCAAGAAACTATTTTGGTGGCCGAGTTTAAAGAAGGATGTGGCGCTCTACGTATGTGAAGTGCCAAACTTGCGCCTTGGTGAAGGCGGAGTGCCAAAAGCCGGGAGGAGTTCTTAAGTCCTTGCCCATTCTGGAATGGAAATTCGACGACATCTCTATAGACTTCGTGCACGGTTTGCCAAGATCGCAAAGGGGAAACGACGCCATTTGGGTGTTCGTGGATCGATTAACGAAGGTGTCGCATTTTATTCCGCATAGGAAGGATGATCCGGTGGAGAAGTTAGCAACGTTTTTATGTGGATAACATAGTACGGCGTCATGGTGTGCCCCGCAGCATCGTGAGTGACCGAGATGGGCGGTTCACGTCCAATGATTGGAGGCTGGTGCAACAAATGTTGGGAACAAAGTTGAAATTCAGCACAGCCACCCATCTGCAAACGGATGGGCAGACCGAGAGGGTTAATAGAACCATGGAAGACATGCTCCGCATGTGCGTCTTGGGTTTTGGAAAGCAATGGGAAGACCACCTTTATTTGGTAGAGTTCGCATACAACAACAACTACCAAGCGAGTATCCAGACGACGCCCTTCGAGGCCCTTTATGGTAGCAAATGTCGCACGCCGTTGTCTTGGTTAGAAATGGGTGAGTCAAAGTTGTATAAGCGATCGGAAGTGGAGGATGCTACTTCTTTGGTGAGAACGATTCGGGAGAGGTTGCTTAACGCTCAGAACCGGCAAGCAAAGTACTGTAATGCCAAGCACAGGAACGTGGAGTTCGCTGTGGGCGATTATGTATACTTAAAGATCAAGCCGTTCAAGGGTGTCTCGCGGGTGCGACGATTGAAAAAGCTAAGCCCGAGGTACCTTGGACCGTTCGAGGTTTTGGAGCGAGTTGGAGAAGCGGCCTATAGGTTGAAGCTTTCAGTGGAGCTAAGTATTTTACACGATGTATTCCACATTTCGGAGCTTCGGAACGCGGTGCAAGAGCCTACGCAAGTGATCGCGGTCGATCAAGTGCCGGTGGATAGTGGGCTAACAACGAAGGTCAAGCCCGTGCGGATTGAGGACTCGGAGGTCAAGCGGCTACGCAATGAAGAGATCAGGATGATCAAAGTCCGGTGGGACAATTGCGGTCGTGAGGCGCTCTCTTGGGAGCGAGAGCAGACTATGCTTGACGAGTATCCGGAGTTGTTCCGCTCAGGTACAAATGTTGTTTTTGTATATCTTTCCTTTATGTAATTTCGTGGGCGAAATTCTTTTAAGAGGGGGAGAGTTGTAACACCCCGAAACTCAAAGGAGCAAAGGGGGACGTTTTGGGCCAGTTTGGGTTCTGGCAGAAGGCACACGGCCTGGGACACGGGCGTGTCCCAGGGCGTGTCAAGCGTCTGTCGACACTTAGCCGCGAAGTCGTCGAGTTATACTCGACGATTCGTCGAGAATTGGGCACACGGCCTACGACACGGGCGTGTCGCAGGGCGTGTCGACCCGTGTCGACACTTAGCCGTGAAATCGTCGAGATATACTCGACGATTCGTCGAGAATGGGCACACGGCCTGCGACACGGGCGTGTCGCAGGGCGTGTCGACCCGTGTCGACGGTCGTCCCGGGGAGTCGTCAAGATTCACTCGACGATCGTCGAGACAAGGCACACGGCCTAGGACACGGGCGTGTCCAAGGCCGTGTCATCGAGTCGTCGATCTTCCCTCGACGAAATGTCCCGTGTACACGGCCTGGGGGCCTAGGCGTGTCAATATGACACGGGCAAGGACACGGGCGTGTCCTAGAACCCGTGCAGTGCTCGGGTTGAAAACGGAGAAAATCATGGGGTACACGGCCGGCTACACGGCCGTGTCAGCTGGAACACGGGCGTGTCAGCTCGAACACGGGCGTGTTCGATACCCGTGTGAGGGTTCAGAAGATTCGATTTTGACGGCGAATGCGGCACACGGCCCTGGACACGGGCGTGTGCCAGGCCGTGTTCGGTCCAGATTGGGCATTTCAGCCCCGAATCAAAGCCGCTCGTTTTCTTAGGTTGAGATCCGACGGCTGGGTTTGGTTCCTGTGAGGATATACTCGGGTTTGACTTAGAAAATCCTTCACTTTTCACCCTTTTCATCTCTCCAAATCCTTGGAGAAAGAAGAGCTAAGGCAAGAGGAAGAGGAGCTAGATCCGCCATTGGAGGAGCTTCGGAGCTCCGAATCGCAAGCCGACTCCGATCTCGATCCATGGAGGCAACGCAAGTGCGGTGATTTCTATCCGATTACTTTTCGATGGCGCCAAAGAGGAACGCATGGGTAACGATCCTCATCTTGAGCACTAGTAGCTCTCTTTCTTAGCATAGGAAGCCCGCTCTCGCGAGTTTGCGGAGAGTTGGAGGCGTTCCTTCGGGTAGATATGTAAAGTCCCCGTTGTTTAGAGTCCGTATGCGAGAACGGACATAGGCATTTTGGTTGAAGCCTACCCGGACATGTTAGTCCGGATCGGTGATGTTGCATTGCATAAGGCCGGAGAAGACTCCGTGCTATTGGTTGTTTTCGGGTTTTCTACGCGGTAGATTGCAGCAGGGAGCCTTGGGGACTAACCCAAAGGTGCACCCGGAAAACTGGGTGGATACGAGATCTTGCCAACTTGGAGGCCTGAGAGCCAACTCGAACATAACTGAGTTATGTGACTTGCGGTAGAATGGGACTCGGTGAAAGTTTGACCCGCGCAAATGGCTTAAATTGTCGTTGCGAAGTGAGCACGGGTTAGATGGAGCCGTACCCGCTTTATGTCATCCGGTTAGAGCGACCTAAGGTTACGTGGAACTCGCCGTTGGCATAGATGGGAGTCTTCGGTGGTCAATGGCTTAAATTGACGTGACCAATACCAAGAAGACGAATTGCTCATAGGTTTGACCGTCTTAGTGGCGGTGGTGAGTCCGAATGTTAATGGCTTTAATTGACGTGATATCGACCGGTTCACCGAGAATGTGCCCTGAGTGCACGGGGCGTGTGGCCTTCCGAGCCAACGTCTGTGATGTTATGGCTATGGTTTTATATTACTCGCTTATGCTAAGGAAATGCAGGGAAGGAGCATCGCCGCCCCGAGTTGGGGCGGGATCGTTATAATTTGGTCAGCATTGCTGACCGTTGCCTTGTTTTGCCACCGTGCGGTGGATTGTTGCTTGCAGGTGCAGCTGGACCAAGCGGTCAATAGCGGGCTAAAGCCCTTTTTGCGAAGCTGGCCCTCGAAGGCCCAAGTAGAAGTGTTTACTGCTTTACTCATGTATGACCGGCCTGCGTGCCGTGGTTTGTAAAACATGTAATTTTCAAGTGAAACACTTTGTAAGGCCTTAAGGCCGATTTTTGGGTATTTTGTATAACATTCCTGATTTTGTAATAGTGGACATTCGTGCTCTAATGCTGGGTTCTTGTTTACAACTTATATAAACTGCTTCCGCTAGAATGCTCTGTGTAGGACGTTGAGATTGGTTGGATGGTTTCCATACGTAACCACCCGGTCTGTCTGTGGTATATGGCGTCGGGCCCCGGCCGGACCTACTGCTATATGCTATGCGACGAATAGGGGGTGTTACAGTTTGTTTTTGCTTGAGGAGGGTTTTCCATTGCCATTCCTCTTGGAGACTTTCTCCTTTCTTCTTTCTTTCTTGTCCCTTCTGTCCTTGTTTTTGTTTTCTGGACAGTCAGGAACAATATGCCCTGGTTTCCTGCAACCAAAGCAAACAATTTCCTTATTATTAATTGACTTATCATACCTTGACTTATTATGCTAATTGTATGATCTCCTTCTGAAGTCCTTTCTGGCCATCTTGTAAAATCTTTTGTCCAACAGACTGAGCAGTTCATCATTGCCTGTGACTTTGTCTTCAGGCTGATCTTCAATTGCTTTGAAGGCTATTGTCTTCTCTTTTCTTGTGGCTGGTGAGGCAGCCTTCTGTTCTTCTTCTCTATTCTTAATGAGTAGCTCATAAGATTTGAGCTTACCCAATAGAGCTTCAGTGGTGATCTCATTCAAACTTCTGACAGCCTTGATTGGCCAGATTCTTGAATCCCAAGTGCTAGGGAAGCACATTAGAATTTTGTCATTGAGTTCAGTTAGTGAGATCTCTTTATCAAAGGTCCTGAGTTCACTGACTATCAGACTAAGTCTATTGTACATGTCTCCAACTGATTCAGCTTCTCCCTTCTTGAAATTCTCATATTGAGATATGAGGTGGGATCTTCTGTCCTTTCTCTCATCAGCTGAGCCTGAGACTATTTCAGAGAGTTTATCCCAGATTTCCTTTGCTGAATTGCATTCAGCTACCTTTTGAAAGATGTCATCAGACATGGTCTGGGCTAAGATTTTCATAGCCTTGGCATCAGCTACCTTCCATTTCTTGATATCAGCATCTGTTCCTGATGGAGGTGGAACAACATTTGTACTTGAGTTCTCTGGAGGTCTTGGACAGACTGTCAAAACTGAGTTAAAAATATCCTCGTCAATAGAATTCATGTATAATCTGATCCTTGCTTTCCAAAGTGCAAAATTGGATAGATTGCACACTGGAGGTCTGGTGCTAGCATAATCTTTGTTTTGGGCCATGATTTGTGAAAACAAAATCTAATAATAAACTCAAAAGAAAACAGATCTAACTAGGGATCTTTGGGTTCAGGTGTTAGCCTGTGCAACCACCAAGGTGTGGTATGTATAACCAACCTCCCTCTGATAACAATTGAAAGTGCAGCTAGATCTGATATACTCTAGAGGGGGGGGGGGGTGAATAGAGTATATGGTGCTTGAAAACTAATCTGAGTGAGCAGGGAAGCAATTATTAAAACTAATCACAGAACTAAACTAATCACAAAGCAATCACAGAACAATCACAGCCAGAAACAAAAGATAAAGACAAGCAATCCGAATGACACAAGGAACTATAGTGGTTACCCTAAACTTGGTTACATCCACTCTTCTACCACCCTAGGTAGGAATCCACTGCAGGATGAGTTGATCAGGTGTCCTGGGCACCAATGAGCTTTTGATAAGGTGCTAAAAAACCAAATCAGATTTTTTGATCAGGTGTCTTGCCACCAATGAGCTTTTGACAAGGTGCTCAAAAACCAAACTCAAACTTTTGAAGGGAGTTTGAGAAACCCTTTACAGAGATGGGGATGAGAGAGTTATGGAAGTCTTCTCTTTCTCAAATCAGCTGAGAGGACTATGTGGATTTGATGGTGTCAAAGCTCCCCCTGAGTCCTTGATATGTTCAGGAAAAGAAGCTTTGTTGTAGGGTGATAGGCCTTCAAAGTTGATCTCCAGCAAAAGATGATTTCAGCAACAGCTGAAATGTTAGGTGTCTGGAGTCTTGAAAGATGTTGGCCTTGAACTCTTAAGACAAGAGAGATCAGAAGATTTCAGAAAGTTTGATCTCCTTGGATGTGTGTTCTTCAGAGAATTCTTTGAGACAGAGAATATTTTGTGCTTGTTCTTCTTGTCTGTGTTATGAGGATTATTGATGTCTGAGAGAGATTCAAAGATTCTTGTTTTTTATTCTCTGGTACTGAATAGAAAAACATCCTCTGTCAAGAATAGCCGTTGGCCTGCATTAATTGCATCCTTAATTGCAAATGTCTTCTGGAGGAAAGTCCAAAGAAACATTCCTTGATAATCCCTTGAAACTTGGTCCAGAATAAATGAAAACGGCTAGAAAATCTTCTGAATTAATTGCAGAATAACTCCTTAACTGATCTGAATTTGAATCTTGAAAAATCCTTGAAGTCATCAGAAAACGTCGAACTGAGCTCTGCTATCGTCGAACTGTTCTCAGCGATTTGGACTTATACAGCAACAAAATATCGTCGATCTGAGC
Organism: Platanthera guangdongensis; assembly: GCA_039583875.1. Lineage (NCBI taxonomy): Eukaryota > Viridiplantae > Streptophyta > Magnoliopsida > Asparagales > Orchidaceae > Platanthera > Platanthera guangdongensis. The sequence continues at coordinate 105,429,166 of CM077159.1, forward strand.
TCAAAGATCGTCGAACTGAGCTCAGAGATAGAGATCCAATACTGAGTCAAGATCGTCGAACTGAGCTCGCAGATCGTCGAATGGAGTTCGACGATTTGTGGAAGTTGAGCTCAGCGATCCACGAATGGAGTTCGACGATCTGTCGAAGTTGAGCTAGACGATCATCGATCGGAGTTTGACGAATCATCATGCTGAGCCCGACGATATGACTTAGTATCAAACTGAAAATTCTTGGTCTTGAGGGCAGCTTCCAAACATAGACTTCTAACCCTTAGACTCAATTCTAATTGACCTTTAGATCTATACAGGAGGTCAAACACAGGTTTCCTAGAGACATAGTGATCCTGACCCAAATTAGTAATAAGGTGTTGCAACAATGTCTCTGTCCGTTCTCTAATACGGACTCTAAACAACGGGGACTTTACATATCTACCCGAAGGAACGCCTCCAACTCATCGCAAACTCGCGAGAGCGGGCTTCCTATGCAAAGAAGGAGAGCTTCACATGCTCAAGAAGAGAATCGTTACCCTAGCATTCTTCCTTGGCGTCATGAAAAAGTAAGCGGATGAAAAGCACCGCACTCTCTTTGCCTCCATAGATCCGAAGTCGGCTTGCGATTTGGAGCTTCGAAGCTCCTCCAATGGCCAGATCCATCTTATTCTTCCTCCTTTGCTCTCCTCTCTCTAGACTTTAGAAAGGGAACCACTCAAGTGAAATGAGGGTTTCAAAGGCCCAATCCCGTGTATATCCCATCAGGAACAACCCCCAGCCGTTGGATCCCAAATTAAAGAAACGAACGGCCTTGATTCGGGCCTGAAATGCTAAAACTGGGCCGAACACGCCCGCGACACGCCCGTATCCATGGCCATGTCCCCCATTCGCCGTCAAAATCGACGTGTCTGGAACAACACACGGGCATCCGACACGCCTTTGTTCGACCTGACACGCCCGTGTTCCAACTGACACGGCCGTGTGGTCGGCCGCATGCCTCCATCGACACAGCCCCGAAAACAACCCGAGACTTACACGGGTCGTGGACACGCCCGTGTCCTATTTGACATGCCCGTGTCAAACCCGAACACGCCTGGGCTCCAGGCCGTGTTCACTATCTCGACACTTCGTCGAGCGAAGTTCGTCGACTACACGACACGGCCTTGGACACGCCCGTGTCCTAGGCCGTGTGCCTTGTCTCGACACATCGTCGAGCGAAAATCGTCGACTTCCCTGGCCGATCGTCGACAAGGGCTCGACACGCCCGGTGACACGCTCGTGTCTCAGGCCGTGTTCCCTGCTCGAAGATCGTCGACTCCAAATTTCATCAACAACGCGGCTAAATCGTCGACTGGAGCCTGACACGCCCTGGGACACGCCCGTGTCCTAGGCCGTGTGCCCCCTGCCAGATTCCATATTTGGCCCATAATGCCTCCCGTAGCTCTTTTGAGTTTCGGGGCATTACAGATCATCAGCCTTCCCGGCTGCTCTCAGCAAACCTCTCCTCTATCCTCGCAACCATCGGACAAGCGCTTGCTCCACTCTCGAGCACTCAGAAGCTTCCTCTTTCCCTGCAATCGTCTTCTTCACCTAGCTCGTGAGACCGGACACATCCGTGTTAGCTGCTGGTGCCCGGAACCTCGACCCGTTAACTAGGCGGTGTCGTTTTCGCACATCAACATTTAACACGTGACCTTCAGATCCGAACAGACGGTGAACAACAACAGTTAGCCATGTCAGATCATCGTTCAGCCGAGAACCTTGCTCAATTAAGTCCTAGAGATGATCCTCTCTGGGATGCCTTTGAGCAATCGAGCCGTGAGAATGCTCAGCAATTTCAAGCAATCAACCAAATTCTTGCTACAATCACCCACTAGTTGCAGATACAACCTGCAGTAGCTCTAGTTGCTCCAGCTGCTCTGATCAATCCTACACCAACACTGGAGCATCAACAAGCTTATCCTCCATCTTGCCCACCGTTCTATCCTCCTTACACCGGAACCTTTCCGCAAGGGCCTGCAGCCCCTTTGCGACCTCAAGATGAAGAGTTTGCAACTCGTCAAAACTTCTTCTGGGAAGCAGCCCGGGGAAGTCCTGCAAGATTTCTCAACTTTCAGGGAAGTCATCCTTACCCATCAGCTCCTGCCTTTGCTCCTGCTGCAATAAATTTTCCCTTTTATTCTCCTGCTTCTTTTGTAGCTGCAGCTTATGCTCCTTTTTATCCATATGCTGTAGGAGAGCAGGAAGAGCCTTCACCATTTATAGAGAATGTTCGTCATGAACCTACTCCAGCTAATTTCAGAGAGCCCTGGTTACTAGTCCACACTGGAGAGACTGATCCATTGAAGCATCTTCAAGCCTTCGAATTAGTCGTTGCTCACAAAACTCTTTCAGATGCAACTAAGTGCAAGCTCCTTGTAACAACATTTGATGGACAAGTGAGGGATTGATTCTATGGTCTTCACCCTCAGTCCATCACTTCCTTTGCTGATCTGTGAAGGGAGTTTTTGCTCAGATTCTCTACTTCAACTAAGAGAAAGGGCGGTCCAGAAGCCCTCTTTGAGATCAAGCAGCGTGAGAACGAGACTTGGTCTCAGTTCGTTGATCGTTTCCAGAAAGAAATCTTGGACATCGAGATTGCTGATCAAGAAATGTACCGAGTGGCTCTTATCCACGGTCTTTATGAAGGGCCGCTCAAGTTTGAAGCCAATGTCCGAGCACCAAGAACGTACCAAGAGTTGATTGCCCTAGCCAACTCATACATCCGAGGCGAAAAGAGCTACCCAGGCTTTGTCTCCAAGCTTCTATCAGAGAAAGATCCTCCTCTTCACAAGCAACCTCCGAGATCTCCTCGGAACGATTTCCCAACTCACTCAAGGAGGGAAAGAATATTTCAACGTCATCGATAACCTTTCCCGAGCCGTGATCGTTCTCAAGATCAATTGCAACTACCACCAACTCCATCTTCACAAACTGATGCGGTCCATCAACAACAAGATGATGACTTACATAAGTCCGAACTAGATGAAGCCATGCTAGAAGTAAGACAAGTCATGAAGGATAGGGCTAACTACAAAAGGCCTAATCGACCAGCGGATCAAAGGTCAAAAGACTCAGATCCATATTGCGAATTCCACAAAGAGCCAGACCACATGACTGAGAATTGCCGAGCACTCCGCCAACTAGTGCAAAAGATGCTCCGGCAGGGTAAGATGCCTGACCTGCTTCCCAAAGATGATCGCCCTGATCCAGCAACCTCAAGGGCAAAGAAGTTGCAGACATTCCTTGCAGCTCAAGAGGAGTGAGCCTAATCGAAGAGCACCTTCTCCTTGTTGTTAACAATATTGTTGAATGCTTTGATGCCGATGACGAGGGCTCCAAAGGAAGACTATTCTGAAGATAAAAGGGATATCACCAAATCCCCAAAACTCCCAGTCATTATCGTTTATTCTTTCTCTTAATCTTCATATTCAAACATTTTCTTTACCAAACACTTCTAAGTGTTTTTTTTTTCAATAAAGTTTACATCATGGATCCCGTACTGACACCATTCCCCTCTTGTAATGCTACACTTCATATTATCAGAAGTTTACATCATGGATCAACAGAAGAAAGTACCTTTTCAATAAAGTTTACATCATGGTCTCAGCTCGACGAACAACTATTATCAGATCGACGACATAACTTGTCAACTCGACAAACTGTGGACTCAGCTCGATGAATTCTGTTCTCTGTTCGACTGTTTCGAAGATTCAGACTTGGTTATTTTCATCCTTCTGTCATTATTCTATTGATTCATGAGTAATTAATGCTAAAATATTCTCTGAATATTACCGTTAGACAAAGCATTGATTATGGTCTTCTTCAGGATTATTGTTTGCCGTTTTTCAATGGGACAGTTGGAGAAATCAATCAATGCAAAATATTCTCCAAGCCATCTGCAATGAATGCAGAAGAAGTTCAAATTTCAAATGAAAATTTACATGGAAAATATAAAAGAGATTTCTTTTCTCTTCCTAGACAACGAGTGATCAGAGAATACAAAAGATAGAAGAAATGCATAGTTCTCTAGAACACAACAAGAATTACACAACAATACAGCATACAGTGATACAGAGAAACAGCCCTAGACCAAAAACATCAAAGAAATCTAAAGAAGAAGAAGAAGAACAGCTAATCAAAATCAGAGTCTTCTTCTGTCTTCTTCTAGGATTCTTCAAAGGACAACAACTACAATATCTGTCAAGAAGTTCCTGGAGCTCATCTGGTCAAGCAACAATTTGAAGGCTCATCACCCTGCAGCAAGGCTCCAACTTCCTGAACCATTCTACATCTCAAGGGGAGACTTTGCTAACATCAAGATCCACTTAAGTCTTCTCAGAGTGTATTGAGAAAGAGAAGACAAAATCAATCTCTCATCCCCCACTATAAAAAGGGTTCTTAACTCCCTTCAAAAGTTATTCCTGCTTGCAAGTCACCTGATCAAAAGACTTGAGGTTTGGTTTTTGAGCACCTGATCAAAAGCTCATTGGTGGTAGTCACCTGATCAAAAACCTGAGTGCATTCCTACCAGGGTGGTAGAAGAGTGGATGTACCCAGCTTGGGGAACCACTATAAAATTCTTGTGTTGTCTGGTTGCTCTTTTCTTTTGTTCCTGCTGTGGCTGTGCTAGTTAGGATTGATGTGTTTGTGTTTAATTAGTTTATATTCTGCAGCACCTGTGATAGTCTATTTTATCTCAGGTCTGATCAACTCTGCAGAAGTTCTATTTACACCAAAAGGTTTGAAAATTTAAAGATACTATATTCACCCCCCCCCCTCTAGAGTATTCCTGATCTAACCCCTCACTTTTAATTGGTATCAGAGCTTGGATTCCTTTGTTGTACAAGCTAACCCTTGAACAAAAGATCCTGAGTTAGATTTGCTTTTATTTTTATTAGTTTTATATTCACAGCATGACACAGAACAAGAACTATGCAAGCACCAGACCTCCAGTATGCAATCTAAATAAGTTTGCCATCTGGAAGGAAAGAATTAAATTATATATGAACTATATTGATGAGGATATCTATAATTCCATTGTAACAGGTCCTCCTCAAGCTACTGCCTCTACATCTACAACAGCTTCAAGCACAAATGCAGTTCCACCACCTGAGTGGACTGAAGCCCAAAAGAAAGCAAAGGTTGCTGATGCCAAGGCAATGAACATTCTGGCCCAAACAATATCAGATGACTTTTTTCAGAAGGTGGATGAATGCACATCAGCCAAGGCCATCTGGGATTCTCTAAATCAAATGGTGGCTAGATCTGCAGATGAAAAAAAAGATAGAATATCCAACCTCATATCACAATATGAGAACTTCAAGAAGGAGGAAACTTAATCAGTTGTAGACATGTACAATAGGCTAAGCTCAATCATCAATGAGCTAAAGACATTGGATAAGGATATCACCCTCACAGAGGTGAATGACAAAATCCTTATGTGCTTCCCAAGCTCATGGGATTCAAGGATCTTGCCTATCAAGGAGGCCAGAAGCCTAAATGAGATTTCCACTGAATCTCTTTTAGGAAAACTAAAGTCCTATGAGCAGCTTATCAAATCCAGAGAAGCAGCTGAGCAGAGAACACCTCCACCAGCAAGGAAGGAGCACAACATTGCATTTAAGGCTGCTGAGGAGACAGAGACTCCAAAATCAATGAAGAGTTGATGAGTCTATTGCCAGAAGATTCTACAAAATGGCAAAGAAAGACTTCAGAAGAAAGTCATCCAGGCAGGATGACAAGCCAAGGTATGACAAAACCCCCCCACTAAAGAAGTGGTTTGCTTTAGCTGCAGGAAACTTGGACACTTTCTCTCTCAGAATGTCCAGAAAATCAGAAGAAGGAGAAGAGAAGAGAGAAGGATTCTAGAACACAACATAGTAGCAGGCCTTCCTCCAGCAAATATAAAAAGAAGGAGAAAGGCTTTGTAGCTGAAAGTTGAAGTAAAACAGAAGATGAATCCTCATCTTTCAGCTCCAGTGAAGAAGACGAAGAGGCAAGGGCCAAAGAAGTGTGCCTCATGACAATTGATGCTTCCAGAACCCAGTCAGATGAAGATGCATCTGACAGTGAAGAAGCTTCAAAATATGAAGCTGGCAAGGTACTTTCTTCTGTTGATTATAGTTCTGATTCATTCAAATCTAAATTTAAAACCATGTGCATTGATCTAATAAATTCAGAAAAAGAAATTAAGACACTTAGGGAAAGACTAGGAAATCAAGAAAATGTTATCTCTGAAAACAATAGGCTAAAAGATGAACTCACATTAGCTAATGAACAAATTATGGCTTTAAAATCTGAGCTATGTGAGGCCAAACAACTTGAGGAATCTCTCAATGGGAGAAGCCTCAAGCTGACAGACATTACAAGCACTATTAATGCCAGACTAAATGACAAGCTAGGCTGGGTGCTTCATCAAGTTTGCACCCCATTCTTAAGAAGAATTTTTGTCAACCCCCATCAAGTTTGTTTCTGCTAAAGGCAAAGAGATAATAACTAATAAACAAATCACAGAAGAAATGCCCAACCTTATAAATCAAAATAACAGAAACCAGAAAACAAGTAAAAACAAAGTTCAGCAGATTTCGTCAAACTCAGATCGATGAAATGTGGCCAGTTCGTCGAACTCTAGTCGACGAACTTTGAACGTAGAGTTTAACTATAATTAATTATTCATCTTTCTGCGAGCGACGAACTCACTGTATGTTCTGTTGCGTCGAGCAAGAAATCGACGAAACGTGGGGCAACAAAAAATGACTATGTTCATCTCTAGGCAGAGCTCGACGATCTCATCCCAGTTCGTCGAACTCTGGTCGACGAACTCACAATATTTCGTCGAACCCAGAAGGCTTAACAAAAATTATAACTATAATAGCAACTCTATTAAATCTAGAAAACCATTTAATCCATCAACTGATTGGATAATTCCACCCAGAAGATATCATCCATTAGGATACAAATCTCAACCAGAATTTTCTGTGATATCTAGTTTCTCATATCAACAATATAAAGGACCCAAGGTAACTTGGGTTAAGAACAACTAACTGCTTTCATTGCAGGAAAGGGGTTGTCCAGTGATTAATCAAATCTGGTATCTAGACAGTGGATACTCCAAACACATGACTGACAGCAAGGACAATTTAATCAACTACAAGTCCAAGCTGGGACCAAAGGTGATCTTTGGTGATTCAAAATGTGGCCAGTCAGAAGGCTATGGAGAAGTGAAAATTGGAGCAGTCACCTTCAAGAAAGTGACTTATGTAAGAGGACTCAAGCATAACCTCATCTCTATAAGACAATTATGTGATGAAAGTTATCAGGTACATTTTAACTCAACATCTTGTATCATTTCTAATAAAGAAAAACAAAATGTTTTAATCGGTAATAGGCAAGGAAATATATACTTAGTTGATTTTTATTCTGTCATTCAGATATCTGCTTACTTAACATAATTAGTAATCAGAATGAATTATGGCATAAAAGGCTAGGACATGTAAATATGAAAAACATTGCTAGGCTATCTAAAGACAACCTTATGAGTGGTTTACCTTTTGGTCCCTACAAGAAGGAAGGCCTTTGCAGGGCTTGTCAACTAGGCAAGCAAACTAAATCTAGCTTTAAATTAGTAAATAAAAGTGATTCACCTAGGATCTTGTACCTGCTATACATGGATCTCTTTGAACCCATTACTGTACAAAGTCTAGGAGGGAAATCCTACACTTTAGTTATTGTGGATGACTTCTTAAGGTTCACTTGCGTGTTTCTTTTGAGATCTAAGTCAGATACCTTTAAAGTTCTTACAGATTTTCTCAGGACCATACAGATTGAGTACTCTACTCATGTTGCATTGATCAGAAGTGATCATGGTACAGAGTTTGAGTCTCTTCTTATGCATGAGTTCTGTGAGAAGGAAGGTATCAGGCACTGCTTCTCAGCTCCTATAACTCCCCAATAAAATGGGTAGCTGAAAGGAAAAATAGGACCCTAATTGAAGCTGTAGGCACATTACTTGCAGATGCTTACATGCCCCTATCCTTTTGGGCAGAGGCTGTAAGCACATCAAATTATGTACTGAACAGGAGTTTGATACATAAACTAAAGAACAACTCCCTATGAATACTTAAAGGGAAGAAACCTAAAATCACCTACTTTAAAGTATTTGGTTGTATTTGCTATATACATAATAATAATAATAAGAAATACATTAGAAAGTTGAAGCTAAGGCTGCAGAGGGAATTTTTCTAGGATATTCCCAAGTAAGCAAAGCTTATAGGGTGTTTAATAAATCATCTTTAAAAATTGAAGAGTCTATACATGTTACGTTTGATGAAACTAACATGTCTTGTGAAAGTGAAGGTAGATCTGAAATACTCTAGAGGGGGGGGGGGGATGAATAGAGTATTATGGTCTCTTAAAAATTCTTTACAACTTTTGCTGTAAAGTTAGTTGAACATGTTAGAAAATAAAATAATAAGCACAACAACCTAGTAAATCATAGAACACAGCCAAACAAAAGAAAAAAGGGCAACCAGACGACACAAGAAATTTATAGTGGTTCCCCAACTTGGGTACATCCACTCTTCTATCACCCTGGTAGGAATCCACTCAGGTTTTTGATCAGGTGCCTGACACCAATGAGCTTTTGTTCAGGTACTCAAAAACCAAAACCTCAAGTCTTTTGTAGGAGACTTGCAACCAGGAATAATTTTGAAGGGAATTAAAACCCTGTACAGAGGATGGAAAAAGGGTGATGGTGTCTTCTCTTTCTCAATAACAACTGAGAAGACTTGTGGATTGATTTCAGCAGATTGCTCCTCCTGAGATCTTGAATGGATCAGGAATACTGGAGCACTGCTTCAGGGTGATAGGTCTTCAAAACTTGAGTGCCTTGACCAGAGATTGCCTCAGGAACTTCTTTGACAGATAGAGATTGTTGTCCTTCTGAAGTTGTCCTATAGTATTGAAGGAAGAAGACTCTTGATAGAGATTGAATGTTCTTCTTCTTATTGATGATGTTCTCTGGCTTAGGCTGATTGTAGAAAAGAACTTTTTGATTTCTGTAAGATTGTTCTTCTGTACAATGTCTGTCTGTGTGTCTGACTGTCTGACTGCTTGATCTTTTTTTTTCTCACTTTTTACTGACTGAAGAACTTTCGAAATTTGAAACCTTGAGCAGTAAATGCAATCGGCCTGGGAAGGAAGCGGTAATCAATGATTTCCCTAACTGTCCCATGGAAAAATGGCATGTAATAACCCATGATCAATGCTTGTTCCAACGGTAACATTCAGAGAAGATTGAGCATTAATTACTCAGGAATCATCACCAAGAAAGGGGACGAAAAACTGGAGAAGACCTAGTCTGCAATCGTCGAACGAAGAACAGGAATCGTCGAGCTGAGTTCACAGTTCGTCGAGCTGAGTTCACAATTCATCAAGCTGAGCTGATGAGTTCGTCGACCAGACAATAGCAATTTGTATTCAATGGAAATTTGTCAATTCTGCTACAATCTTCGTCGAACTGACAATCTTCATTCGTCGAACTGAGTTCCAAAATCGTCGACCGAAGAATGATTGTGGACTTAAAATCTGAGAAGTCTCTGACTGAGATGAATACAAATCATTGACCAGAATTCGTCGAGTAGAGTACTGAATTCGTCGACCTGAGAAGTTGACTTCGTCGACCTGAGAAGTTGTGAACTTGATGTCCAAGTTCGTCGAGCTCAGAATCTTGTTCGTCGACCAAAGCTTGACGTTGGACTTAGAAAAAAGCTGGAGTTGAAGAGTCCCAATTTTCGTCGAACTGAGAACAAGGATCGTCGAGCTCAGCACAAAGAAATGTCTCAAGATCGTCGAGCTCAGAACACCTTTCGTCGACCTGAGTTCGACGAACGTCGAACTCATTTTACTTAGTCTGGAAATCTTCCAAGTCTTGAGTCTCTGATAGTCTTGTTGATAGCTGGTCCATCTGATGTTGACTCTAAGGACTTGGCCTAGACTCTAGGACACAAAATTTGACCCTGTCTATACATGTTGGGTGACATCCTAAGCTAGTGAACCTAGCCCAAATCAACTAGGGATCCAACAATCACTACCTATTTGGTGAGGTCACTAAGAGACTCAAAGCATAAACAAAGCAAGAAAAAAGAAATATATAACAGAGATATACAGACTAACACATACAACAATATATATATACATAAGCTTTGTTTAAAAAATAACATAGTTTGAAAACAAATGTAGAAGGAAATTGAAATAAAATAAAGATTACTTCTTCTGCTTTTTCTACATGGACTTGTCTTCTTGTCTTCTCTCCTGTCTTTTTGAAGATAATTTCTCTATTTGGATCTAGAGCCTGAGCCTGAGTCATTATCATGTCAGCTGCCCCAATGATCTTCAGTGATGTAGCTCTGGGACAACTGCTTCAGGATGGAGCTTCATATAATCATCAACATTGAAGAGTTTGTTGCCTTTGTCAAACCTTTTTAGTTCTTCCTTCCTGTACTTAGACATTGTTATAAAACCTGAAATGTCTTTACCTTCAGCTTTAGCTTTATTAATCAGTGACAAACCAATAAGTTCCTGGAACCTAGCATTCTTGCAGTGTTGGCTGTTTCAGGATCTTCAAATGGAATAGGAGGAGAGTAAGGTTTAGGACTGTCAGCTTTCTATTTTTTAGATATATGTTACTGTTGCTGCTGATGCTGTTTTTGTTGATTCCTGACGAATGATGGCCTTGCTGACTGCTTCCAGAGGATCTCCCTTGATGTCTCTGATAGGTTTGCATGGGGGCAGATCTCTGAGAGCTAGAGCCAGTGGCACCAGCTACTGGAGGAGGAGGAGGAGGTGGATCCTTTCTATATTTGTGGACTGGGAGGAGAATATCTCCTACTTCTTTTCCTATCCTTTTGCTGGTTCTTAGATAGCCACATCCATGCAGGCATTCCATTATAAGGAGTAACATTATGCAAAATATAGTAAGGAGTGTCAGCAGATGGATTAGGCTTAGGAGCTGGAGGAGGAGCCTTTCTTTTCTTTGACAGCATTTTCTTCTTTTTCTTTGAAGCTTCTTCATCTGAATCATCATCATCATCTTCAACTTCACTGCCAAAACCTGAGGGTTATCATATAAAGCATCCAATGCTTTCAAAGCTTTATCATCAATAACAGCCTTTGCTATAGCAGGGGAAGAAGTTGAAGTTTCAACAACTGGAGTTTCAGTAGTAGTGGAAGAAGAAACTGTACAGGAATCAGAAGAAATTGGGACAGAGCTTTCAGCTGCTACCTTATTTTCCTCTTCAATATCAGCTAGGATTAACTCATCCAGATCTGGCATAGGGAATCATCCATGACAAAAATTGGGGCAGATAGCTTCTGGAACTGAGACAGCTTCTGAAGAACTGCAGAGGTTGGAGCAACAACAGGAATTGCAAAACTGTCATAGAGTTTCTTAGCAACTGCTGGACTTATTGGAGATGTATAGGGCACAATAGCCAACAGTGCTTAGTGAAGTCTTCTGGAAGAGACTGTATATATACAGTATCAAAATTTCTCAACAAAACAGTCAAATTAACTGTGGGATTTAAATGGAAATCACCAACAGATTTTATTTGCTCTGGAACTGACTCATCTAAGTCAATGTCAGTATCCATAAAATGAATCAATTCAATCAAATCAGAATCAGAATCATTTCTGGCAAAATTTCTGCATCTGCATCTAAAACTGTTGTAGAAGGAACTCCTGCTGTGTCTGCTGCTGTACCTACTGCTGCTGCTACTTCTGCATCTACATCTATTACTGCTTTATCACAGAGTATCTCCCCCTGCCTGGGTTCAGGAGAACCTGGAGCCTGGCCCCTGAATGAAGAGGGGGCAGAGAGAGAAGAGATACTTGGGCAGATAAAGAATTAACAGAATTTACAAGAGGTGTAATGGCCTCTGTGATTGAGATTTGATGATGGGAGTGAGCAGGATAAGATGGTAGATACAGTGGAGGAGTCTAAAGATGGAGAGGGAGTTGTTGAAGGTAGAGAAGTAGATGAAGGAAGGGGAATAGATGGAGGGGATAGAGGTGGAATTGCATCTGTTATGGTGGTATCTGGTGGAGGAGGAGAAGGGGATGGTATATGAAAATGTGGAATGTTAGATAGATGAGGTGGAGAGGTGATGCTGGAGGAATTGGTGTGGATTCTCTTAAAGGGAGGTATAGGGACTATCAGGGATGTCAAGTGGTGGAGATGGAGGAGGAGTAGGAACATGAGAATGTTGTTGTGATTGGGGTGCTGGAGGAGATGGAAGATTGGTTGAAGATGGAAGATGGGTTGCTGGAAGAGGTTTTGGAGACATGATTACCTCTTCTACAGGGGGCGAGTGGCCTTCACAGCCCTCGTGCTCTCAGAAGCTGGGATGGAGGAGGAGGAAGCCTTGGATGGCTTGGAGATCGTCCTCTCCCATCTGCCAAACAAAGCGCATGTGAGGCGCATGCTGGCATTGATGAAGATGGTCGGGGAGACCATGAATTCATCAGCTTTTTCTTGATGAAAATCCCCAAGATTCTTCCGAAGCAGACCTCTTTCTTACTGTTCTTCTTCTTTATCAAATCAAAGAAGATCTTGCCCCAATCGACATGTCTCTTGTTGACCACTACACACATGACAAGGAATTGATGTTCTTGTGATGTAGTCGTGCGCAGAGTGCTTGCCCATCACACTTTTCCCACAATATCCGCTAAGAACTGGAAGGCGGCAGAAAGTTGTTTCTTTAACAACTTGTTAGGGATACTCCCAGTAAACCCCATCAATTTCAGCATTGAACTATACTCATCAGAATCTATATCCAAATCATCTCTCCATTGACCAACGCAAAATTTCAGAAAGAACGACGGAGATAAAGAAACAGCATGACTCCCGATATTCCTGTCAAGACATTTTCCTCAGAAACAGAAGAAGTGTATACCCATTCTCTAATCTCAGTGGCATGCAGTTTAATACTTCTGGTCATAAAATCCTTGAGACAAGTTCTTCTAGAAGTTCCAGAATGTAGAGAAATATTGGGTCAGAGTGCTGGAATGAATCAAGTCCATGTCAAATCATGTGTCGAATTTCATTGCAGCTAGGGTGCTCACCGAATCGCCATTGATGACCTGCAAGAAAGTCAGACAAAACGGCGATCAAGAGCAAGGGAACAGAAAGCGTGGGATGGAAGTCAAAAAAACCTAGATATAAGATTTTCCAGAATATTAATCGACAATCTCCGTTCCACAAAAAAAAAACATGTTCCTCGAACTGAGGTCGACGAAATAAATTATATATAAAAAATTCGTCGATCTCATCCAGAAGAATCGAAAACAGTTCGTCGAACTCCGTTCGATAAATATCTTCTGGAGCAAAGTTCATCGATCTCGGTCGACGAAAATTGTTTCCACAGATAGAGAATTCGTCGATCTCCGTTCGACGAGCATCTCCCAAACTTTCCCTAATTCGTCGAACTCCGTTCGACGAACTCTGGAAAATCATCGAATGCAGACATAAACTAATTTAACTCTTCTCCATTGATCATTCCTAGTTGATTTATAAAGAACAAATGATTTTTCTCATCTAAGGGTTTGGTGAAAATGTCTGCTCTCTGTAAATCAGTAGGAATATGGATTAGGTTAATTTTCTTTTGTCTACATTATCTCTAATGAAATGATGTCTTTCAATACGTTTAGTCTACTATATGTGAACTGGATTCTGTGCTATATCAATAGCACTAGTATTATCACAAAATAATGTTGAATTATTTAAGTTGACACCATAGTCTAGGAGTGGTGTTTTGTATCCATAACATTTGTGAACAGCAGCTGTCAGCAGCCATGTATTCTGCTTCTGCAGTTGATGTAGACACAGATGTTTGCTTTTACAAAACCAGGAGACAAGTCTCATACCCAGGAACTGGCAAGTTCCAGAGGTACTCTTCCTGTCCACTCTATATCCAGCATAGTCAGCATCTGAGTATCAAGTTACCTCAAACTCTGACTCTACAGGAAACCAGAGTCCTAGATTAGGACAACACTTTATATATCTCAAAATTCGTTTTAAAAAATAAGGTGAGATTCTTTAGGATTCACTTGGAACCTAGCACAAAGGCATGTGGCAAACATGATATCAGGCCTGCTAGCTGTTAGGTATAATAGGGATCCAACAATTGCCCTATAATGTTTCTGATCTACATGTTTCCCTACGCATCAGAATCCACAATAGCATTGGTAGCCATAGGTGTTTTCATTCCTGAAGCATCACCCATCCCAAACTTCTTCATAAGCTCTTTAGCATACTTAGCTTGGGACAGGAAGATACCATCAGGGAGCTGCTTCACTTGGAGACCAAGGAAGTAGGAAAGCTCACCCATGCTACTCATCTCAAATTGGAATGCATGAGGTCAGCAAACCTCTTGCATAATTTGGGATCATTAGACCCAAAGATGATGTCATCCACATATATTTTTACTAACAATATTTGGTCCTTATGATGTCTAGTGAAAGAGTTTTATCTATGGTTCCTCTTATAAATTTATGCTCTAAAAAGAAAGCTTGCTAAGATCTCATACCAAGCTCTTGGAGCTTGCTTTAAACCATAAAGAGCTTTATGCAATTTAAATACAAAAGAGGGTTGAGTTAGAGAGAAAAACCTGGGGTTGTTCCACATAAACCTCTTCTTGAAGCACTCCATTCAAAAATGCACTCTTGACATCCATTTGAAAACTTTGAATCTCCTGTGAGCTGCATAGCGCAAGATTATTCTTATGGCCTCTAACCTTGCAACAGGGCAAAGGTTGGTCATACTCAATTCCTTCCTCTTGCATGTAGCCTTGAGCAACAAACCTAGCCTATTTCTCACATATTTGCTTGAGCATCTAGCTTGTTTATGTAGACTCATTTGGTTCCAATAACTGGGTAGTTATGGGGTCTTGGAACCAAATCCCAAACTCTACATCTCTCAAACTGATTTAGTTCCTCTTGCATTGCAATGATCCAGTGTGGATCTTGCTCAGCTTCATGGATGGAGAGAGGTTCAATTTGAGAGAGAAAACATGCATGCCCCAAGTCTTGGTTGAGTTGATGCCTTGGATAAACAACCTACTGAAATATCTCCAATCACTTAGATCTGGGGTGATCTCTAAGTGTGACAAGATCAGTTGGTGGCGTTTGTTCTGCAACAGCTTCTATAATTAATTCCTCTTGGAATGTTATTAGTTGTTGGGGAGAAGTTCAGCCACTTACACTTGAATTTCTTCTTCACTGTCTTCAGCACCCTGTGGAGAAGATGGGTTGACACCTCTTGGGTAAGGTTTAGTCATCCATAGACTCACACAGTTGTGGAACCTGTAAAGAGCTATTGGTAGAAATCTCTTTCTCCTTATAAGACATGTTAACTTCATCAAAAGATACATGACTGACTCTTCAATTAAGAGTGAATTATATTAAAAAACCCTATAGGCCTTACTTACTTGGGAGTATCCTAGAAAAATCCCTTCTTCAGCCTTAGCCTCAAACTTTCCTAATGTATCTTTCATTGTTTGTGTTAATATAACATATACAACCAAAAACTTTAAAGTATGTGATTTTAGGTTTCTTCCCTTTAAGCAATTCATAAGGGATCTTATTTTTCAGCTTATGTATAAGGCTTCTATTCAGGACATAGTTAGCAGTGGTTACAGCTTCTGCCCAAAAGGATAGAGGCATGTAAGCATCTGCCAATAATGTGCCTGCAGATTCAATGAGTGTCCTATTTTTCCTTTCAGCTACCCCATTTTGTTGGGGAGTTCTAGGAGCTGAGAAGCACTGCCTGATACCTTCCTTCTCACAGAACTCTTGCATAAGAAGAGACTCAAACTCTGTGCCATGATCACTTCTGATCAATGCAACATGAGTAGAGAACTCAGTCTGTATGGTCCTGAGAAAATCTGTAAGAACCTTGAATGTATCTGACTTAGTTCTCAGAAAGCTACCCAACTGAATCTAGAGAAGTCATCAACAATCACTAAAGTGTAAGACTTCCCTACTAGGCTTTGTACTGCAATGGGTCCAAATAGGTCCACATGAAACAAATACAAAATCCTAGGTGAATCACTCTTATTAATGAATTTGAAGCTAGTTTTAGTTTGCTTGCCCTAATTGACAAGCCCTGCATAGATTTTCCTTCTTGTAGGGCCAGAAGGTAAACCTCTAACAAGTTGTCTTTAGATAACCTCGCTATTTCTTAAGGTTTACATGACCTAATCTTTTATGCCATAACTCATTTTGGATAACCTAGATATTGAGTAAACAAACATCAGTTTTTTGACAGAAATAAAATCTACTTGATAGATGTCACCTTCTAATTCCAATTAAAACAGTTTGGTTTTCATTATTAATAATAGAACAAGAGGTAGAGTTAAAGTGTACAGGATAACCTTCATCACATAATTGGCTTATATATTAGATTATGTTTGAGTCCTCTTACATATGTTACTCTCTTGAAGGTAACTGTTCCAATCTTTACTGCTCCATATCCTTCAGATTGCCACTGTTTGAATCACCAAAAGATCACCTTTGGTCCTAGCTTGGACTGGTAATTAGATAGATTGGCCTTGCTGCCTGTCCATATCTTGGAGCAATCACTGTCCAAGTACCAGGTCTAACTGATTACCCTTGATAGCTCTTCACCTGTACCTGTAATGAAAAAACAAAACTCATTGTTCTTGACCCAGGTTACCTTGGGTACTTTATTTTTGTTGAAAAGAAAAGCTGGATATACTGACAAGTTTTTTTTTTTTAGGTTGAGAATTTAAGTGTTGGACCTTCTGGGTTCGACGAATTCTTGTAAGTTCGTCTACCAAGTTCGACGAATAGGGTTGAGATCGTAGATCTCTGCTCAAGAATGACAATAGTCATTTTTCTGCGCCCCATGTTCGTCGACCTTTGCTCGACGAACCATACAAAGTTCGTCGATCGCAGTTAGACGAAGTTGTTATG